>OX463246.1:6517306-6961329 GCA_949820135.1 Sylvilagus floridanus
TTTTGAGTCATCAAGATTGATTTCTGCTTTAGAATTTGGCAGGTTGTGCGCACAGTTACATCACAAAGGTTTTGTCTGAACACATTACTAAGACGGTGTACTCAAAATGAGAAGTTACACATTGCTAAAATGATAGATCATGGTTTTTCAACATTGCTAAACAACCTTCTTAAATATAATATGTCATGTAAAAGAAAATATACATTGGTAATAAACCATGATAAATTTCCCAGATGTTAGTCTTCTTGCCAAATTGGCTTAGAATAACTTTCCTTTTTATTTGTGTGATTTTGAATGTCAATGACAACAGGATATGCTGATTACCCAATTTAGAAATAAAAACTTGTTTCTGTTAAAAAATCGGAAAATTCATAGATAATATGAAATATAATATGAAGAATAATATATTGATGCATGGAAAATAAACTTCTAAAGAAATACTTTTGAATGTGTGTGAGACTTTTGACTCAGTTCTAACTTAGGGCCAGGCCAGCATGTAAACTCTACTTACGATGCTGGAATCCTGTGTCAGAGTGCCGGTTCAAGTTCTGGCTGCTCCGATTCTGATCCAGTTTCCTGCCAGTGTGTCTGGGAACACAACAGAAGATGGGCCAAATACGTGTGCCACTGCTTCCCATGTAGGAGAGCAGGCTGGAATTCCTGTTCGCTCCTGTCAGCCTGGACCAGATCTGACTATTGTGGTCACTTGGGAAGTGAACCAATGATGAAAGACATCTCTCTCTGTCTCTCCCTGCCTCTCTCTCCTCTGCTTTTTTAAATAAATAAGTAAATCTGTTATTAACAAGTGCTTCACAATTATCTGAAAGTGCATTTAGTTTATTTTGCCAAGTCTGGTCAATATAAGATAGATAATCCTTTCTTGCAAAGCATAATAAGGTGAATTATAGAATCAGGACATTTGTTTATACCATGGGTAGCTTCTCCACACCTACCAGTATGGATTAAGAGAAATACATCATTCACAGGATTGTTTTGTGATGTTCCCACAATCACTGAGGTGATGATTAATGGCCTGGTGCTTGGAATCCTTCGAAAGATTTGTTAAGTCAGTAGAACATCATGGGCCGGCACCATGGCTCAATAGGCTAATCCTCCACTTAGCGGCGCTGGCACCCCGGGTTCTAGTCTCGGTCGGGGTGTTGGATTCTGTCCCGGTTGCCCCTCTTCCAGGCCAGTTCTCTGCTGTGGCCCGGGAGGGCAGTGGAGGATGGCCCAAGTGCTTGGGCCCTGCACCCCATTGGAGACCAATGGCAAAGGAAGACCTTTCTCTCTGTCTCTCTCTCTCACTGTCCACTCTGCCTGTCAAAAAAAAAAAAAAGAACATCATTGTAATTACTTGACCATTTGGTAGAGAATTTTTCTTAATCATTCTTAGTGAAACTATTGTTTTAATCGTGTGTTTTGAGAGCTAGTTGGAACCTACCTAGCATGGCAGGTTTGGAAGTCTCCTTTTCTGAAAAAATAATTCTGATTTTCAGGATACACTTCTGAAATCTGGCCCACTGTTGCCTCGCTACAAACTAGCCATATTATAGCACAAAGGCATTATCCGTATCGTAAAGATGTTTAAAGAAGGTCAAAATACAGTGTTCTCCTTTCAGTGTTTTAAAATTATGAGTGTGTCTTAGCAACACTCATAAAGTACAGTGGAAAGCCCTGTAGTGAAAACTCCATCAAGCCCTTCCTCCTACCTGTGCTAACAATCAAAGAGACAGTTATTCCCTCACATTACTGATTCTGACTCGTCCAGTTTACCAGATAACCATTGCACTTCATGTTTGCTGTTTTTGTTGATTATGATTTTGACTTACTAGTAAAGATAATGGTGTTAACCTAGTTCTAACCAGTTAACATAGAGTCAGTAGACATAATATGCTGGTAATACATCATTTGATAAAAAACAAAAGTGCCTGAAAGTTTCCTCTATACTGTTTATTTTTTAAAACAGACTTTAAGCTTTATTCTGTTTTTGTGCAATTTTTCATTTATATTCGTTCAATATAGTCCTCTCTAGCCTTTGTGAAAATCCAGATTTTATTAAAAGCTGACTAAAATCAAGAACAATGAAAATTTCAGAAGTCCTTAGAAATCTTTGTGAAGAAAACACTAATAAATGCTTTAAGTTGACAGAAGTCCGCATCTGACTCCTGTGTAACAATGAAAGCTTTGTGTTGACTGCACATTTCATGACCTAAGCAGCTGTTAAAGACTGAGAAATCGTATTTTTGTTGTCTGAAAACTTATTAACTATTGCAAGCAGTTTCCAAGGTTTGTTATTTTTAACTCTGAAATGGCATAAATTGAAAGCTGAATGTTGCTCTTTCACAGACTACTTTTCCCCATTAATGTGTTCTTTCCATTGAAATGCTAACAGGAGTGGCAGCAGCAGGCACTGATAATCAATAGTGTAATAATTCACATAGATGGAAAGTGAAGGAGGTATTTATCATTATTAATCTCAATCATATGTGAGAATCTATAGCAACCAATCACTGACTGTTTGTTGAGATATTAGTTTGTGTCCGTCTTGAACTAGCAGTGACTAGGACAAGCTCCGTGGCTGGCTTCCTGAAGCTTGTAAATAGAAGGTAAATTATCCCAAGTGGGATGAAGTCTAAGGATGTTGGGGGACCATCTGCAGCGGTGACTGTACACGCTCCATTCAGATTTTCCATTTCAGCTCCCTGTAAAACATCCTTGAAACTTAACTGTAGAGCCACATTTTTCCTTAAGTCAGTTTTCGCAGAGCGAGCTAGCCTCTTAATGTTTGCTTTGGGTAATTTACTTCTTGGCCATCTTATACTAATGATTATGCTTTCAAATAAGTATCCGTACAAGAAGGAAAACAACATAAGAAATCAGTTTATAATAGGTATTTGACAATGGAAAAGAATAAATGAATCTTTGCAGAATAATTAGGAGAAAAAAGTAGAAGGTTGGGAAGCTGTGCCTTCCTTAAAACTTTTAAATTAGATAATTTATGATTGCTCACACAGCCTCTGCCTTTCTGATAAGCTGTGTGGTCCACTGAATTATAAACGTTTTGAATGTGTGCTGTAGTGTCACTCAATAAACAGCTGCAAATGAGTGAAGAAATGGATGAATCCCTTGGGTTTGAACAACTAAGTTACTTTGGTGGCAGAATTTTTTAACTATTTAAAAACTTAACATTGAATGGTTTTGAAGGTGTAGTGCCATGCTTAATAACATCAACCTGCTTTATAAAAAAAAATGCTATGGATACCCCTGGAGTTCGTGGTTTATCTTCAGTGGCCCACCCTGCCTGTGACAATGAGAGTACTGGGTTTGCAAAGATGACCTCTCGGGTTACACCGGTGTCGGTAGGTGTTTGTCCTGCAGTCTGACTTAGAGCGGTGCTACTTGGAGAGAAGCCTGACCTCTGAGAACCAGCAGTACATGGGAGCACACACACTTGGAGTGTTTAGGGCTATGCTAATTATCAGCTTATTTAGTGAATGCTGATTAAAGGGTTAGACCATTGACCTTTCCTGTAAGATAGTTATCAGTTATTCAGAAAACAAGGTAGCAATGGATTCCAGATTTTGAAAAGGGCTATTTGAAGAATGGTGAGGGAAAATAATGTTTGCTTATTTGGTCAGATTAGAAATTTACTACCTCCAGATATGTCCTGGGAGATAACTGCTTCTTGAAGTGTGGTGGGACCAGCCTTATCTGGGCTTCTCTTCTCCATTATCTTTCAGGTGTCAGGAAGAGACCCTGCAGAGGCAGGAAGGAGGCTGAGGCATGGGGTGTTTGTTTTTTCTAGGGAAAGAGTATGTTTGTGAAGATTTGAATTTAGTGTTTTATTTGAAAGTTTGAATTTTGTCTTTTTTCCTTTAATTTTTCTCTTTTGAAATTAAAAAAAAAATGACATTGATTGTAAACACTTAGTAAGCACATGAAATGAGTAAATGAGTACAGTGGCCAGAAGCAGGCAGCAGCCCGGGTCCTCCGTATTGATAACACGTGGCAGTTCTTTGACAAATGAGTTATTTTGAACTTGGAAAACTAGTTAATCTTCCTGTGATATTTGTTTGTTTGTTGCTGTTTTTGTCTGTGGGAAGATCTATAAGACAGACTAAAAGTTACTCAACTCGGTCTCTTGGAAGAACATGCACCTTTTAGTAGTGACACTTTAGAGATGATAGCAAATGTTTGTAAACTGATTTATAATCACTTTATATCTTGATTTATTTTATCTCATAATCAAAAAGTCATAGCAAGGATATGTTTTCTCAGCTGAGGAAATGAGAGATTGTGCAGTGCACCCAAAGTAAATGGCAGAACTGGAAACCCAGACCCAAATCTCACTCTCCTCTCCCCAGCCTTTCACCTGAAAGTCCATAAGAAACTTGTGATTAAAAGAATTAAGTGCACATCTGATATTCTGAGTCCAGTCGTCATATTTCTCTTATGTGAAACTATTTGGTGATATGTTTGGAGGTTAATAAAGTGTGGGCTCTAATTGCAGGATCTTCATAATCTAATTGGAGAAACAAAAGATAACCACAAAGAGAGAGTTGCATTACAATGTGAGGTTCAGACTGTGAAGGCAGTACGTAGATGTACGAGCTAAGGAATGGAGGACGTTCAAAACAGGGATGATGAGGAACACAGAGGAAGGCATAGGAGCCTGGAGCCCAGGGAGTACCATGCCTGCTACAGTAGAAGGTTTGTGGGAGGTGTGACCACAAAGGAGATGAGGGTCATATTGTAGAGGGATTGGAATGCAGGGCGAGAACACGAGGGCAGTGGAAAACCACCTTTGGCTTGGAGGAGCGAGGGCGTGGGACTTGCACATGGCACATCGCTTTTGTTCAGGGCTACGGC
Organism: Sylvilagus floridanus; assembly: GCA_949820135.1. Taxonomy (NCBI): domain Eukaryota; kingdom Metazoa; phylum Chordata; class Mammalia; order Lagomorpha; family Leporidae; genus Sylvilagus; species Sylvilagus floridanus. The sequence continues at coordinate 6,522,179 of OX463246.1, forward strand.
ACCTGATGATCAGAGCCTCCTTCACGCTGTAATTCGGTTTGAGAGCTGCATCACTGTTGCCATAAATGAAACACTTTGAGACACTGGAATGTGTGAGTATGTGGAGGTGCGGGAACTGGAGATGGGTGTGTGTGTGTGACCAGCACAGGGGAGAAGTGGGTCTTCATCCACTAGTGTAGACTCTGTGTCTCAAGCTCAACGTCACGTGAACAGAAAAAAGTCAATAAATAGGAGATAACAGTGAGGCCCTGATAAAGCAAATTATAAACCTGAAGATTTATTTTTAAAATTATGGAGATTTAAGGGATTATTGGTCAGAGCCTGACGTTTCCCAGGCCGTTTCCCTCATGGGATTTCTCCAAATTGCTGGCAGTTCAGCCAACCGAGTCATTTGGTTTTGACACTGAGAATAGCCAGGGAAGCCAACACTCCCCTTCTCATGTCTGAACTGCTGCTGCCAAGATCCTGCAGTTCTCTGTCAGACGAGAAGAAGTGTGGCTTTCTGTGGAGCCACCTTTCACAATAACAGGGCTTGTGTGAAGAGTCCCCATTTTCTAGACGCAGTGAACCTCATGAGAACTTGACACTCATCCCACAGCTGTGCCAATCAGTATTTAGCTGCAATAAGTTAATTGGCAATAGTTCCTTTTTCTTTTGTTTTCTTTAGAAAAAAATCATTAGAAATAGTGAAAGATGCATTGTCACGACAAAAAAAAAAAAAGACGCTAATATTAAAGGTGGAAAATTCTGGATGTAGAATCTCAGGGAGGAAAAAAAACCCACAGTCAATATCAAAGTCATACTGTTCTGCCTGGACCTGAAAGCTTGCAGATATACTGAGCATCTGTCTCTCTGCTTCCCAGTGCTTTTCTCCCTGCTGCCCGTGTTTCCCCAGGCTCAGCTCCTGTATCCTTATCCTGGACACGCTGCGACCAGGCCACCGCCTTCTTCAGAACCCGTGGCACCTGTCTCCAATGAGTCTGTGTAGTTTAGTAAACGCAGTGTGATTTTTTTTTTCTTTCATATAGGATGCATCACTGGGAAGTGAAAACCTTAATCATTTCCACATAAAGCTATGCGAGGTTATGAGTAGTTCAGACAGTTTGGAAGTCCCTGTGTTTGACTTGCTACGGATGCACTTCAAATCCCTTCTGCGGAACAGCAATCTGCTGTTGTTCAGGGGATTCGCGGTCAGAATAGAAATGTTTGTCCAGACGAAGAGTAAAGGGAAGGAGAGCACCAGTGTTCTCGCAGGTGGAAGGCGGAGTTGGGAGGGGCTAAATTTGAGAAACGCTGGGGATGAGTGATTTGTGCTTGGATCCCCATGTTGGAGGGCTGCCCCTTCCTCCTGATTTGCAGCACTGCAGGTGGGAGAGGGAAGGTTAGGATGTAGGAGTTTGCCAAACCTCATTTTACAAGAATGTTTACAGCAACAGAATCTGTTTGGATGTGATTTGCTACTACACCTGCCTGAAAAGCTGAGCGGAACACCATTTCCGGTGGTGCAAACACAAACTAAAAAAGATGCGTTCTGTCGAAGCGGTAACTGAGCGTGTACAGCCAGCTCTTCCTCCTCATCCCGGGTTGATGGAAAGACTGCCCTGTTACTGTCGGGAGAAGTGACTCATATTGTGGTGAACTGGCTGGAAACGCCTGGTCAGACCCCACCTCAGCTTCTTTGTGTACATGTGACAGCCACTGAGAAAGTATGAGAAGATTAGATACTTTTTCTGAAGTCTACTTCAGGGCAATAATAATAATAATAAATTATCTGATTAAATCCTGCCACACACAATTGTTAATTAAGTATTTGGTATAAATAAATAGAATTCATGAACCTGTCGCATAAGCTTGAGAGGTCAGGTCACCATCTCCTTTAAAAGGCTCTCCTTGGATGGTGTTGATGAGTCCTGAGGTAGGAATGGTGATTCTTCCTGGCACCAAGCCACAGTTGTCTAGAGTTACAGCTGGACAAGGAGCCACTTAAAGATGTAGTGCGTGTACCCAGCATCCTAGTCAGCTGACTCGTTGCATCATGCCGTCTCTCAAAGGGAAGAGATGTGAATTAGTGCATGCCTTTGACTCCAAGAGTTTCATCCAAATTAAAACTCTGATAGGGATAGAAATGTTTTCATAGCTTCTTTAGCTGTAACCACAGCTTCGGCAGAGAATCTGTTGAAAAGTACAGAGTTCTTCATTTGGCAAGACAGATTTTTATTACTTTGAAAAAATGTTTTTTATTGTACTAGATATAAGAATTGTACATATTAATACGCTACTATGTGATGTTTCGTTATAAGAATATATTTTGTAATATTCACTCACAATAAATATATCTCTTCAATTAATTTCTTTATGGTGAAAATATATTCAAAATCCTTTCTTATTTTTAATAGAGAAAAAATATATAGCGCATTAACATCATCTATAGTCACCCTACTGTGCAACAGAACCCAGAATTCCTTACTCTGTGTAGCTATCACCCAGAGCCCGTCAATCAAACTTCTCCCTTTACATCCTTTCCACTTTGCTCCCCAGCCTCTGGTAGCCACCATTTTAAATTCTGTGAGATCACTTATGCTGTAGACTCCATGTCTAAAGGGGATCATGTGATACTTGTGTTTCTGTGCTTGGCTTATTTCACTTAACACAACAATCTCACTTCCATCTGTGTTGCAAATGACAGGATTCCATCCTTTTTTATAGCTGAAAGGTATTCATCATGTGTGTTTATATTTATGTATAAATATATGTGGCCACTGTGTGTTTATATTTACATATAAGCGTATCTTTATTATATGTATATATAAATATATGATCATTGTGTGTTTATATATGTGCATATTTATTATATCAGTATATATGTGTTACCAGTGAATGCTGGGGTTCTTGTCTTCATGCAAGAAAGAATTCAGGCGTGAGACAGAGAGTAGTGGAAAGCAAAATAGCAAGGTTTATTAGGGAAGGGACATCCGTAAGAACGGATGGGCACCTCTCCAGACAGAACCTGAGAGAGAGTGCCCAGTCACTCGTACTGGGGGAAGAGCAAGGTTACATGGTTGAGTGGAATACACCTGGCCAGGCCAGGAGGGCAGCTCAGCATGGAGGCAGAGGACTGAGCACGCAGTCTGGTTGAGGCCAGCATTTTTAAAGAGATGGGCCTTGCCTTCCTGCCTCCGCTCTTGCTAAAAACTTCTGAGTTTTCCCCCTGAAGTTATCAGATGGGGATGGGCCTGACTGGATTTGTGCCTGACTGGCATTGCCCCAGTTAAAGGAAGGATGGGCTAGACCCCCTGGAGGATCAGGATTTGAGCAGGATATTTGAAATGCAGATACTGGGCTGCATCTGGAAGGTTATCAGGCAGAAGGGGTGGGGACCCCCACCTGCAGGATATCGAGTAGAAGGAGCAGGGCAGGATGTAGATACTGGGCTGCCCCTGAAACTTATAGGGATTACTTCAAGATGCAGATGCTGGACTGCAGTGTCTCCTTAGGCCTTTGTCACACACACATACGCTCTTATCTGACTTCCTACCTAACGTGTGTGTGTATATATGGCCAGACTTTCTTTATCCCCCATCACAGGATGCACTCCTAGATTGTTTCCCTTTCTTAGCTATGGTGAACTGTGCTTTAGTAAACAGAGGAATGCCGATGTCTCTTTTGACAATTGCATTTCATTTCCCTTAAATATATGCCTGGTAGTGGGATTGTTGGATCATTTGGCCGCTCTGCTTTTAGGGCTTTGAGGAATCTCCTTACAATTTCCACAGTGACTTTACTAATGATGTTTCTCCCAGCCAGTGTGCCAGGGCTCCCTTTTGTGCACATCCTTACCAACATTTACTATCTTTCATCTTTTTGATAATAACAGATCTAACTGGAGTGAGGTAATGTCTCATTGTGGTTTGATTTGCATTTCCTTGATGATTCTGATGTTGAGCATGTCATGTACCTGTTGGCTATTTGTATGTTTCTGTTAGAAATGTCTGTGGCGCAGCGGATTAACGCCCTGGCCTGAAGCACCGGCATCCCGTACGGGAACCGGTTCTAGTCCCAGCTGCTCCTCTTCTGATCCAGCTCTCTGCTGTGTCCTGAGAGAGTAGTAGTAGATGGCCCAAGTCCTTGGGCCCCTGCACCCACGTGGGAGACCTGGAAGGAAGCTCCTGGCTTTGGATCAGCTCAGCTCCGGCCATTGCGTCCATCTGGGGAGTGAACCAGTGGATGGAAGACCTCTCCCTCTGTCTCTACCTCTCTCTGTGATTCTGTCTTTCAAATAAATAAAATAAATCTTAAAAAAGAGAAATATCTGTTTAAATCCACTATCCAGTTTTAAAGTGGATTTTTTTTCTCATTGAGTGTTCCTTATCTTATGGATCAGAGCTCCCTGTCAGATGCATAGCCTGAAGATATGTTCTCTCTTGTGAAGATTGTTCCTTTACTCTGTTGGTTGTCCCTTTGCTGTGTAGAAGCTCTTCAGTTGGATAAAATCCCCTTTGTCTTTCTTACTTTTGTTCTCTGTGTTTTTGAGGTCTGGTCCAGAAACCCTTGGCCTGTTCCAATACGCTGTAGTGATTTCCTTACTTGTCTTCTAGTAGCTTCAGTTGCAGGTGTACCTTTGGGTCTGTCAACCATTCTGCATTTCCTTTTATACATGGTGAGAGACTAGAGGAGGCTTTCCTTCTCCTGCACCTGGAGATCCTGTGTTCCCAGCACCAGTCAGGGAGAAGACTGTCCTTTCTCCAATGGTTGTCCTTAGCGCCTTCGTCAAAGATCAGTGGGTTTGTGGATGTGTGAGTTTACTTCTAAGGTCTCTATCATTTTCCACTGGGGATTTCTGTTTGTAAGACCATGTCATCTGCAAACTAACGGCTTGATTTTTTCCTTTTGATGCCCTTTCTTTCTTTCTCTCACCTAATTATTCTGGCTAAGACTTCCTTTACTGTGTTGAATAAAAGGGTATAAGTGGCAATATTAGAATTGTTCTAGATCTTAGAAAACGTTCAGCTTTTGCCTGGGCAGTGTGCAGCTGGCCGGCTATTTTTATGGCAGTACCATCCTGATTTACTTACTGAAGCTTTGTAATGCATTTCAAATCAAGTACTGTAATACCCCCTGCTTTATTCTTTTTGATTCTGATCAGTTTGGCCATTTGAGGTCTTCTGTGCTTCCATACAAATTTTAGTAGGATTTTTTTTCTAGTTCTGTGAAAAATATCACTGGGGTTTTTATAAAGATTGGGTTGAAGCTGCAAATTTCTTTGGGTCCTCTTCAGTTTCTTTCAGCAGGGAGGTTTCAGGGTTTTCATGGTTTCATATTTACAAACAAATTAAAGGCATGATTTTGTTGAGTCACATTCTTATTTTATTTTTGCTACTTTAGGTAAGGATGATTCCATTATTTCCAGTCCTGATGTCACTGATATTGCGCCAAGTAGAAAGCGGAGGCAGCGAATGCAGAAAAATCTTGGGACAGAACCTAAGATGGCCCCTCAGGAGCAGCAGCTGCAAGAAAAAGAAAAGTAAGTCATTTGCTTTGCCAAGTACAGTGCCGTGAACATTTTAAAAAAAACCTATAATGTTCAAGATTCTATTTTTATTTCTGAGTTATTTTTAAGACTAAAAATTATCAATTTGGAAATTTTAAAATGTTCAAATCAAAATATTTTCTCAGTCATTTGGTTACTTCCCATTAAGATTTAAAGCAGAAATGCCAAAAATATAAGCAAATTTTATGGTTGTTTATAAATTAATTAGAAATGGCATGTGGGATACTGAAAATATTAGGAACCAGCTTGTGTTCAGTAAAGTGTTTCAATCTAATTTACTGCTTAAAGGAGACCCATTGAGCATTCAAATGAGCCTTGTCATTTGGTTATGCTTGGTATTTTTTTTTCATGTAAAAATGTCCCTTTCAAATCATGTTTATTTCTATTAAATTTTTGCATTGAATATTTTAGTATTTTTCACTCTTTAGACTATCCTCTATCTATATCCCAGTGTAGTTTTAATGAGTTGAGGAACTGAAATAACTAGCATTTCATTATGGCAAACAATAAGCATTTATAAAGAATATTAATAACTGGATGCAAAATTAATATTCAAATCATTTTTGTGTTGGGTTATATCTACATATGTTCAGAGAACTATTTTTTTCTCTCATTTTCATTAATTAGCAAATAGTCATGAAGAGTGATCACATGGCAGAGGCTATTTAGTCTGTGGTTTTCAAAATGTGGAATGAGGGTCCCCAGGGGTTCCTGAGGTCCTTTTTGGGGATCCACAAGACCCTTCCTCCTCCAGTCCCATACCTGCGTGAGGCTGCATTTACTTCATATTCTTCAAATAAAATAACATATTACAGCTGATTGAATGCAGAAGCTATGGAAAACCCACCTGTTTTTAATCAAGCTAACCATCAAACAGATTTGCAAAGATAAAATAATGCCTTCCCAAGACTTTTTGTTTGGAATTTTTAAGGATGCTTTTTAATGGATGTTATTCATGTTACCACATGCTGCATTTGTGTTGCTTTAAATGAATTAACGATTGTTCTACAAGTTTTTTGGTGTTAACTTTGATTATGACAATACAATCCACACAAACAAAAATGTGGCTTCAAAATTCTTGGTGCCCTCAAGAATGTTTAAAAGTGCACAGGGGTCTTGAGAGCGGGAAGTTTCGAATTCTGTCCTAGGCAGTGAGGACACGAGGGCTGAGGTCTGAGCTGTGCCTTCAGGAGCCTGGCAGCCCAGCTGGAGGGAGTGTGTGAGATGCAGAAGAGAATAGCATAGTTCGCAGTGGGATTATTTTGGCTGTTGATCCTTGGGTTTTTACACTCTTCACTGTTGACGGTTCTGCTTAACCTTGCCATCTGCATACAGAGCTGATTCTCATGTCTTCAGGCAATGTGTGCACACTCCAGACTGCGCTAAACTCTTGCTGGTTTGTATCTATTTATCCATCAGCTATAACCCCTTGATAGAGTCCCCAGAGTTGAAAGTACAGTAGGATCTCTTTTACATAATGAACTGAGAATATTTCCCATTTACAAACATCTGAACAGTCATATTCGTACAGACTAATCTGAGAAAGAACAAAATTACAGCTGTTAGAAAAATACAGAAAACTCTGTATTTCATTCAGCCAGATCAGTAAATGAGTACTTAGCATGGAGTCTGTGTGAGACGCGATATTGGATTCTGTGGGGTTTGCAGGAGTGGAAAGTAGACACAACCTCAGCCTTCATGGAACTTTCTGCCCAGTTGTTTTGTCTAACAGATGTCAGGTTGAGGGGAGAAGGCAATAGATGGGTTTTACATTGGAGAGCCGTGTCTGGGGCTTTTCAGTTTAGGTGGGGACTAAATGAAGGCTTTGACGTTGCTAACATCTTCAGAGCACACTGCATTGCTTCAACAGGTTTCTGATACCCGTGGTACAGGGGTAAAGGAGGGTTGGCTAGGAGCCAAAACTAAATATTTTTATTTAGAGTTTTAATAAAGACAATGTGTGTGTTTCTAGAAACGTGTGTGCAGTTAATACCATGTTCCTTTTCTGTTCCACACGTAGATGATCAGGTCTGTGTTTATTTTGTATACTTTCACCATTTAGAAAGTTGAAACCACTAACCATTTCACTTCTCTTGAATTGTCTGCTAATTATATCATTGGAGGATGTTTGGGCAGGACTTCCCTTAAATAGAAATGACAGATATGTGTTAGATATCAGGAAGAATTTTGAAGATTAAAGGAAATTTGGTTTAGCATATATCAATCAAATGTTGTATTGTTGATACCCTGATGTTTAATTATTTTTTGTGACCAAATAAAAGTTAAATTTTGTGTTATGTTCTTATTTTATTTTGATTGTTTCCATTTTGAATAGAGACTAAAATTTTGTGGCTCTTAAAAAGTTAGTAGTTCTAATTTCCAGATTCTTTCTCAAAAACATTAGAAGCTTCTACAAAACACACACAAGGGTGCAAACTGTTGAAATCTTTACTTAATATATACTAAATTGATCCTCTGTATATAAAGATAATTGAAAATGAATCTTGATGTGAATGGAATAGGAGAGGGAGCAGGAGTTGGGAGGGTTGTGAGCAGGAGGGAAGTTATGGGGCGGGGGGGGAAGCCACTGTAATCCATAAGCTGTACTTTGGAAATTTATATTTGCTAAATAAAAGTTAAAAAAAAAAAAAACACAAGCCATTAGTTCCAGCAAACCTTAGAGTAAGAGATTCCCAAATACTAGTGATTAACACTTTTATTTGTAAACTAAAGCTACTAGTTTTTTCCTTTTTCCTTAAGCACATTTTTTCTCTGATAACTTAACAGCCTCAGCGTTATGGTTAATATAGCCTCCTGCAGCCCCCCAGGCAGATGCAGATGAGGGTGCTTTGCTACTTACCAGTGAAAAGATAAGACCCCCACCTCTGAACCTCACAGGCCCCTGTGCCCCTTGGTAACAAATTCTGCAGGCTCCAGTCCCTTCAGATGTGCCCACCAGGTGTCTTGCCTGTGTTTTCTAGCTTGGCTTGTTAAGGATAAACTGCGGAAAGCAGTAATCATAGATACTGTGTTTAATTTCTTTTTTCCTTTGTGCAATTATTTTACCCATCCAGGATTGAGTTGATTTGTCTGTAAATGAAAGAATTAAACTACACAATCTGTAAAATCTCTCCCAATACTGTTGTACCTTTATCTGCCCACCACTTTCAAGAGGTGAATATGATCTAGCAATAAATCACTTATGCATTTATTATCTACTATCAATTAAAACTCACGAAGCAGTTAAAATATAAAATATCCATGAGAAAATAATTGTGGCCATTTGGAGAGTGAACCAGTGGATGGAAGACCTTTCTCTCTGTCTCTCCCTCTCACTGTCTGTAACTCTGCCTCTCAAATAAATAAATAAGATCTTTTAAAAAAGGTACAAGTTTATAAATATGGTATAATATAAAATTTTAAATACAAGTTGTTTTATATTCTTTTTTTTTTTGACAGCCAGAGTGGACAGTGAGAGAGAGAGACAGAAAGAAAGGTCTTCCTTTTTTTGCCGTTGGTTCACCCTCCAATGGCCACCACGGCTGACGCTCTGCAACCGGCGCACCACGCTAATCCGATAGCAGGAGCCAGGTGTTTTTCCTGGTCTCCCATGGGGTGCAGGGCCCAAGCACTTGGGCCATCCTCCACTGCACTCCCGGGCCACAGCAGAGAGCTGGCCTGGAAGAGGGGCAACCGGGACAGAATCCGGCGCCCCGACCAGGACTAGAACCCGGTGTGCCGGCGCCGCGAGGTAGAGGATTAGCCTGTTGAGCCACAGTGCCGGCAGTTGTTTTATATTCTTAAACTTTGAAGCAAAATTTAAAAATTTGAAGTTCATTGAACATTTATTGTGATTCTGTGTCCTTGTTCCAGTGTGAAATTACAGAGAGCAGAGAGATACAAAGACATATAGCAGTTATGATTAGTGCTTTATATGTTGTCTCTCATCTAAATCTCATGCAGACTCTACAGGGTAGGTATTAGTGGTAAAAATGACGAAGACTCAGCGAGATACAGTCATTTGCCTTGAGCAGCACTGCCAGTGTTTTATTTCAGTCTGTTCTTGGTCCACTCCCTCAACAAGATACGTGATCTTTACAGAGCCAGAGACATACGCAAATAATTCTGTGATTTCAAGGACAGTGAGGGATGTCTACTAGCAGTAGGGTTCTGAGTTGGAATTACTGGAATTAGGTTTCAGATTTTAGAATATGCTGTCATTAGAGAACAACTTGTGATCTTTGCCAGTGAGGTATACAGGGAGCTCATTGTTAGGATTACAAATCTTTCTTCAGTAGCCTGTCAGTATCAGAAATTCACAATGTGTTACTTGTATATCACATTGAATTTTGTTCATGGTTAAGCAGTATAATAAAATTTTCTTTCCAAAAGGAAACTAGTTAACCTAATTCCTCCTGAGTTAATGAAGTGGATTGAAAAGTAGCAGTGGTAATTATTAGCATTTGATAAAACAACTGTTATTTTTCAACTGAGACCAGTAATCAATTTGGTAGTCAACTTTCAAACTCTCAAAGTGAACTATGTGTATCAAATATAAAAGAAAATGTGTGGTAAAGCTGTTGTACCAATACAAATTCTATATAATAAAACATGCATAATATATGAGAAAATAAGACTCAAAACTAGTGTGGAAATATTTAACCCTATTCTATAAAATGCTGGTAAAGTTTAGATCAAGGGTGAAGAAGGAAAGTCAAACTCTACATTAGAATATTTCTTTTTGATAAATATGCCTAAATTTCTGGAATTGCATTTAAACAAGAATGAAATGACATAAGGATAGTGATCCAGGACTGTCCAGTTTCTGCAGTCTGACACTTTTTTAGCTCTTCCATACATGCTTCTATGTTAGAAAGACAAGAGATTTGCCCTCGAAACAGATGTTACATCTCAGGCAAAGCAAAGGTGACCTCTCCAAGGGCCCAGGCTATAAAGCCTTGGCATAGAGAGTAGACAATAACACGATTAGTGAGCGACTGGACATCATTCACACAGGAAAGTCTAGCACATTCTTCAAGTTCTGTAAACGAAAGTGAAAACTTTAATGTGGATGGTTTCTCAGATTGTCATACCTATGTCCTGTAGCAACCTGCTTATAAAGTAAAATCTCAAATAATAAAATGGGAAAATATTAACAAAAATTAGTAAGGTAACTTGCATTTGTACTAAATAACATTTTAATTGATCATTGTAATATGCTTTGGACAGTCTGAATTAATATGCCTCTTCTGATGTCTTAAAAATATAAGATAACCCAAGGTAGATGTAATTTTCTCAATTTCTAAGTTTAGTCTAATTAATAGTGATGCAGTGTTAAGTTGAAACAGTTTAGTACTGAAATACTAAGCCTATTCTGTTAAATAGTGTCCAAAACTGTACTGTGCACAGTTTAAGCCGCTTATCTAAGGTCACTCCACTAGTGAGTGATTGTAATTACACAGTAGGTTAATTAATGACATACCCCTTACTGTTCATAAAAGAGGATACGAAAGAGACTGCCTTTACATGGAGGAGTTATTTGGGCTCATGAAATTTAGCCAAAGACCAGCTTAGTCATTATTGAGTTATTATTATCCTTTCTCAGTGCAACTGTTGATTCAGCATTACCTAGCCTCTGCTGCCTATGAAACTTGTTGACCCCATGGTGTTCTTCTTCAGTTTACTGTAGACAAGAAAGTATCACCTGCCTATAAAACACACTAAAAATACATAAAATATTTGAAAGGATAGCTCCTTGCGTCCATGTTCTAAGGATAGCCAATAGAAGTAAACCTTAGATGACCGTGATCAAGAGTTTCCAAATTCTACATACTTCAAGGTTATGCATTAACAAAGATATTTTACCAGATTCTTAGTCATGTTAAACTAAAAAAGTTGACAGATAATGAGTTTATTATGGAGTTTTTGTCTCTTTCTCTTAGTAATGAAGAAATGATTGCACAAATAGTTTCAATTGTGTGGATGACGTTACCACAACATATTAACCATTGTATTGTTAAATTCATCTGGGAAGCCTAACTTCATTGGTTGTTTTCAATTCTAAGTCTATGCAAAATTCAAACATTTCTATCTGTTCCTTACAATGTAATTTCTCCTCCCCGCTCAGTTTTATCAGTGTAGGAGTACCATATGATTTCACATGACTAAGGAAACATCAAAGATGTTGTTTGTTGAAACAAGATTTCTGACTATTGCTGAGTAAATGAGATATGGTTCCTGATCTCATATTGCTTAGTGTGTGAGAGAAGACACGTGTTAATCCTATCATTGCCTAGCTATGTAATTGTACACTTCTGAAGGATTCAGGATTTAGGGAGACAGCAAAAAAGGATGTGGCTTGGCTTGAGAATCATCCTGTGAGCTATGATTGTGAAGTAAGATAGTGGACAGGGGCAGAGCAGAGTGCTCAAGTGAGGACACAACGGGTGAGTGCCTGCTCAAGTAGAACGCGTGTGGGATGAAGCGAGGGAGCAAGGAAGAGAGGGCGTGAGGTGGGCTCCAGGAAGCCTGAGCAGGCAGGTGCAGAGCCTACGGTAGGCAGTCAGGCTTTCCTAGGGTCTCGTTGCAACAAGACTTTTCTCCTGTTTGCCCTGTCTTTAACACTGCCTTTCAATTCTTGTTAAAAGTTATCACGTTCTCACACTGACCAGAAAACTCAAATATATGGGGACAACAGTGCATCTTAGATCTAGTGACCTAAACTTATCTAAAAATATCATACTTTCCTTTTAAAAAAGTTCTTTTTCAAACGGATTAAAGTTGTACAATTTTGAATTTCCAGTAATAAAGCTTTCATTCTGTTGGAACACAGGAAGCAAGAAATGGGCATGTGTTTGGCAGTCCTGAGGTGCGCTTGAACTGCCATTTTGCCCATTTTTGGTAAATGTAAATCTTTCTTTAAGGAAACATTTTAGATTGTTAATGATTTCCTGCTTTTAGTAAGACTGAACTTGTTGGATCTGGTACATTTTGGTAAATGCTGGGAAAGTCACGTGACTGATACACAGCGTATGACGACAGTCCCGTTCTGTCAGCGCTTAGAGTTGACAGCCGCATGACCATACGCTGTGCTTCCCTTGCTCCTGACTGTGTTGTGCCAGCTGAAACTGGGATTTATAGAGTCCTTTGGCATGTCTTTTTACTTCTGTATGTTAAACAAAATGAGTCAGCTGACAAAGACTACAGAAGTTGTGAAATTCCTTGTGTATTTATAGACTTTAATTATATTTCCAGGTGAAATCCTGAATGTAAACAAGAATATTGTTAAATTTTCTTTCTATAAACCTGTAAGGGCATAATGTGTATCTGAACAAAATGGCCCTCTCTTTGGGCTTTAGTAGACATCGAGCTCACAATCATAATGAAGGCATGTTTTATCATGCAACGTAACAGCCAATAAAAGAGTTTTTCATTTAAATCTTCTTTAAGATTTCTCTTTATTTCTCTCAATGTTCTACAAAAACCTAATACAAATATCCGCAGCTCTATTCATATCAGTAAATTAAAGATTGTTAGTTGCATTATGTTGGAATGATCTGAGGTCAGTTGAGTCCCCATAAACTAGTCTGATTATTCTAACAAATTGATTACTTTATATAAATTTAGTCAATTTCCCAGTCTTATTGAAATTAGCAGCCAGGTAATAAAATCAACCAAATAACAAAGTGATTATATTAAATGATTTGATTAATGTTTGATAGTTGGCATTTCTTTAACTGGTTCACTGTATCTCTCTCTACCTGGATTCCTTGTTTTCTTCTTCTAGGTGATCTGTTTCTTATTTCCATATGCTCACTCTAGCTATCAGAAGAAAACCAATTTCAAGATATACTGAGTTTAGCTATGAAACAGGGCTTAGCTAACGCCTCATAGAGACATAACAATGAAAACCTCTTGTCCCAATCAGAGCTGCAGATCCCACTTGACCAAAGGAAACCAAAACAGAGTCACAACACAGCCAGCATTTCTCACATGCCTAATAAGGGAAACTAGACTCAGAGACACACCATACATGCTCCATTCCCGAACAGGAGCATAACATCTCCTGTGGCTGAGAGAAGAGCTAAACAGACTGATAGGAACAAGTACTCCTAGCTTTCAGATTTGGGTTAAGTGGGGGAAAGAAATGCCACAGTAAGCAATTCCTTTGACACCATTTAACGTTTCAAGTGTTCATAAGTATAGCACCCTTATACAGTCAGACTTGGGAACTATAGTAGGGTATTGTTTTAGGATATGGAGCCTCAAAATTCTTGGATATCAAAGGTTTTTAAAATAAAAGAACATTTCAACCATAATTGTAGGATTTCAGGCATTAAAAAGAAGTGCAAGAGAAAAAAAAAAAAAAACCTTGTTGTGTAAACAGGATGGTGTAAGAAAATTTTTTGATGTGTCTAAGCACCTGCCTCTTCCTCGCCCCCCAGTCCTGTGCTCAGGAAACCTGCTATCCCTGATGGCCCTGCCAGGGGTAAGGGGGTCCTTTTCTAAGAGATTCTGGTGATTGGAATATGTTAGGACACAGAGTAGGTCCACATCAACCATTAAAGTAGTTTGGGCCAAAAGTACAAATAAATACTTGTATGGTGTTCGATGTTTTTATGTATTCTCGGCTTCTGCAGTCTGACAAGCAGACATGATTTAGTCCACAGACATGATTTAGTCTTGCACTTGATGGATGGCTTCTGAAAACATGAAGTTCGAGTACATTGTTAAAACGACCTGAAAAATATTATGAAATCATAACGTTTCACAGATGTTGCTCCTTGAACTGCAGTAAAGGAGTTTTAGCTGTGTGCTCTAAATCAGCCTTTCAGTGGTCCCATTAAGAAACTGTGTGGCTGCAGTATCTCAGAGGAGTAGTGAACTGGCCAAACACTTCTCACGCACCCCGTGGGTTGAGTGTGTGATTTAATTTGCCAAGGTTACACAATCTTGTCAGAGAACTGATGGCTACGGGGAGCAGGAAAGGGTGCGGTATAGGTCAGCCTATAGCCCAGCTGTCACTGATAAGCCATTGCCTGTGGTATGGTCTTCCTGGACCCAGAGAAACTCAGTTCTTGCCTTTTTATACTAGTTGCTCACAGCATCATCCTTGAAGAAATTGCACAAACCTTGCACTTTGTTTAGGGAGTAATTACAAACATCAGGCTCCTCTGGCCGCCTAACCACAGCTACTACTCCATCTTTCAAAGCTGTGTAGGGTTCTAAAGAGCTTACTTCCCCCCACTAACCCGGCTGCAATTCAATAGAATTGGAGCATCATGTGTCTTTGTACATAAATTTGCACATACAAGTAATTGGTTTTTCTCCTTAGAATCAATTCCCAAAAATGGAATTACTAGGTTAGAGGACATGTATCCTTGTCAGTACTTTGTTGTTTTGCAAGAATTCATCCAGAAAGGATTTAACAATTTGTACTCCCTCATTCAGTGTTTGCCTTTTGTTCTTTTGTTTTCCAATTCATTTTGGTCATTGACAGATCCTTTCAATCTATGAATAGTAGCCCATTTAAATTTTTGTAATTAATCATTAGAGAATCCATATTGTTCAGCTATTTATTGATATTGGGACTTCATCTTTTATTATATATTCACAACTTTAACTGATTTTCATTGGCTGTCTTTGTCTCCTGTTACTTTATAGAAGCACCTTATATCTTAAATATTAGTTTATGTTTCTCTGCTGGTCACTTGCGTTTTCGCTTTGTAAATGACATTTGGTATTCACCTAAGTTATGTGTAAAATCTGTTCCCTAGTAATAATGATAATATCTAATGTTCATTGCATATTGATTATGCCCTAAACATTGTGCTAAGCCCTTTATATACATTATCTCAATTAACTGCACCCATCACTTTGATTAGAAAGCTGATTCCTTGAGGGGTTAGATAACTTGCTCAAAGATAGGCACTACATCTGTGTTCTTCAATCTAGGAGGACCATACTTGATAGCCATTTGATTATATAATTAGAATTTATTTGATTACTGCGTGCCAGGTTCTGAGGTAAGCACTTCTGTCTCATCACATTAATTAATTTATTCTCAGCACAATTCTTATGAATTTTTCTATGTGTATCTGTACCTGTAAATAGCTGACTAAACTTGAGTTTCAGCAAGGTTAACTGCTTGCTCAAAATTGCTGCAACACAGCCTTTGAGACAGAACCATAAGCTCTGTGACTGCAGGCTGAAGATGCGCTTAATAGCTTGTCCCGCCTTCCTTTCAAGATGGACATGAGCGTCAGCCTAGATCCTGTGTGAAAGCTCTAGCTAAGGAGGACGCTCTAGGAAGATGATACTCTGTGGTTTGTAAAGCATTGTTTTAACCCCAGGCTTTTAGCTAAATATTGGAAAAAGTTTCCTGGGAATGAAATGCTTTTAGAAAATTTGAACGTGAAAAGCTTTCTTTTCTTGCAATTTTTATGGAAAAGAAGGTTGTTCATACCCTTTTTTGTGCTAACTCAGCAAATGGTTTTCTTGCATTTAGCAATCAATATAGTCTGATGTTGGATGAAAATAGTATATTTGGAGGGATGATGTTGGAGGTCTGACATTGGAGGACTTTATTTTAAAACAATGAATTTGCAAAGTATGCATTAGACATATATATGAACAGAGAGAGAGTTCAAAAGTGCTGATTGGCCATCTTATTTTTTTTTTTCAAAAAGAACCTCTTTTCATGTTTATACCTTGATTCTTAAAAATTTGCTAACAATTCATTGCTTTCTTCTGGTTTAAATTTCAAAATATTTGGAAAGCAGCTGCATGTGTGTTTAATGGAGAATATAACCATGAGATTCAGGTATCTGATTCTTGTTGAATTTTTGGTACCTGAAATTTAAACTTCTTTAATGTCAAATTATGGACTTAAAATGAATGTTCAATTGGTTTATATTTACTTTAGTCATCATGAGCAAACCTCATTTTTTACACAACTTTAATTTTATGATAATGTTTATGTTAGTTGCAAAAGTAAACACAGGGGTGGTTTTACAGCGAGATAGGTTTTTATTAGCTTCCCTCCGTGTTTGCCTAACTGCTCAAGCTGCACCTCTCACTCTCCTTGCCCCAGGTTTTGATTAATGGGCCCTTGGACTCCTTCCAGAGTACACTGATTACGGTCAGGGCACTTCCAAGATGATTTATTAATTGTGTTTGCAACTCAAAATAATTAAGGAAAGATTGATCATATTATTATTACAGGTTTGCCAATAAAACCAGAAGTAACATTCTAAGATAAAGTTTTTCTAAGCAGGTATTTTTAAATGTACAAAATGAACAATATATTAATATTTTTTAAATATTAATTTTTAACCATAGTTTATGGCCTTTTAAAACATGAGTATTAAATGTATCAGAGGCTTAGCCTTGAAAGTACACCTATTTTAAGCTGGTTTTAACATAGTTTCAGGATAATATGTTTCAGTAGAACTTACATAGGTGTTTGAAAGTACTTCCATGTTTATAATTCACCCTGAGACAACCATTGCTACAATTCCCCCAGGCTATGACATATATTTAAATTTCAAATTACTGACAGACTCAAATTTCGTTTTTTTTTTAAATTTAATAGGAGTCTGTTATAATCTTTCTGAGTTTTATGTGAAGGAAATTTATCATGTATCATATACTATGCCCCTAGCATTTGAAAGATTTTGATACATAAAATTTCTCCAAATTTAACTTGATAATAATTATTTTATCAGACATTTTTAGGGTTTATCTTAAGCATTCTATGCACAGAGAATAATGTGTAAATGTTTATTATACCGATCAGCTGGGTTATGAATCAAAAGAAATGACTCCCTGCTCATAATTCATATCATTCAATAGTGAAGGAAAACTGAGTGCTTTTCTATTATTTGCCTTAAGGTATTCAAAATTTACATTGTAATGGCAAACGTCAATATCGTCTACCATGGTATATATCTAAATGTAAAATAGGTGTTTGATTTGTATTAAAACATCCTGAAATAAAGTGTCTATCAGAGCAGAACTGAAGGGTTTTTTTTCATGTTGTCTGAAATAGAAGCTAGTTACGTCCACAGTAAGGACATATGATCCTCCAGAGTGAATGAGATGTGAGCAAACAGAATATAAAGACATTAGGCATAAGAATAAAAAACAGTAAACCTAAGAAATTGAAAATCCACATCAATCAGTATTGTTCAAGAATTGTGTGGTTATTGGTAAATCATTACTAAAGAACAAGGAGTACCAATACTTGTGTAAGCGTCATTATTTATTTTCAGTAAATTTTAGCATATATATTTTCTTTAAATATAAAGCTTTTACAGGGATCTTATTTTTAAACGATTGCTAAAAATTATAATTTCTCTAAACCAGAATTTTATATGTTGCTTCAAAAAATAACATATGTATAATAAACAGTGAATAAAGCAATTCTGTCATTACCAGATTCACTGCTTACTACTGCAAATACTGTTTCTAGAAATCCACCAGTAAGAGATAGTCCCAGGCTGTGTCTTCAGCAATCATTGTATATAAAATAAACCAATAAAGGGAGTTTAATCCATAATACACATGCATATCTTTTGTTTTGTGGCCACATGGTATTTTCTGACAAACTATATGTTATATGTCTACAACTTGGCTGTAGCAATGTCTGCAGTGTGCCAAGTCCCACAATAGAATAAGAACTATGTAGTTTTAGAGGAGACAAAGTTCATTTTGCATATGCAAGACCATCAAATAAGGAGCATACGACTGGCCAGGAAGAGGAGTTAGTTAAGTCTGGCTTTGCAGGCGAATGGTTTTTCCAGAAGTGTGAAGGGAAGACAGATAATACAAGGACTAATCATTGAGGGTAGTCTACAGAACCCCCTTCACCCCAGCCTGCCTCTGCAGGTTTTATCAGTGCCTGTGGTCACTAGCCCAGAGGCTTCCTGAGACATGACTGTCTGTTGTCTTTGGGATGCAAAGGAGTCTTCCACGTGTAATTTAGGCATCTTACCAATAAAATGAAGAGGCACACATCCCTGTGACTTGTTCTCCCCTCTCAGCCCATCTCCAAGCTAGCATAAGGGAAGGCATCCCGGGAGAAAGGGTAGCAGCAGACAGGAGGAATCGTGGGTCCTGGATGGTTGACATGGAGGAAGGCAGCATATTCTCCATAGACTAGAGAAGGAAATGACGTGGCACTTGCTGCGTCTTTTTCTTAAAGAACCTTGAGATATCCACTAACTAGAAAGAACTGTCCTCTTAGGGGAACAGACTACACAGGAAGGAGGAATCTGGAGGGTCCAGGGCCAGTCCTCCATCATGCAGCGCCTCGTTGTAACGACTTCTGTGACTGTTTTAAAATTCACTTTATATAAATGAGGTGGAACATCTTTTCCTTTCTTTAATTAATTTTGTTTATTATTTACTGATTTTTACTCATATGGTAACTCCAGTTGATACAAAAATAACATCTATTAAAAGCAGTTTACGAAGACTATGACTTTATTCTGTGAGCTTTGGAAAATAAGACCCAGAATCTTTGCTATGTCATAGCCAAAATGGAGAAAGGCAAAAATGTTCACTTCTTTAAAATCACTTAAAATATCTGCTTTCCAGAAGCCGTGTGAGTGCCAGTCCACATCGTGGGCTTTGAACTGCTGACTTACGATGACAAGATTCTGCTCTCGCACCCCCCAGGTAGCTGGATTGCTGCTTGGGTATTTGGAGCTCTTCAGCTCTGTTTTGTGCAAATCCTTCAAGGATATCTAAGCCTATATAAATAAACAAACAAGCAAAACTAACAGAAGAAATCACAATGAAACAAATATATGTAGGTTTGACCTTACTCAAATCTCTATTTTAAAATGTACATATAGTATTCAAATATGGTACGTTTAGAGAAAAATCAGTAGCAAACACTGTAAAAAATACTATTCTTAAGCATTTGTTGACATCCTAGTTGATTAAAAAAAATGCTGAAGCTCCAACAAGTCAGTGCTGGTGAGAATGTGATCTGATACAAGATTTCAGAAGGACAGATTTGATAACATGAATCAAATGTTGTAAAAAATGGCATACCTTTGACCCAGAAATTCTGTTTCTGATTATTTATTTTAGGAAAGTAACACTCTAAGTAAATAAAAGTAAATGAGAAAAAAATACAATAAAAGGTCTTAGAAACAGTATCAATTATAATCAAGAAAATCTGTTAACAAAGGAAGCATTCAATAATGTGACATTGTGAAATTGCATCAAATTAGATAAAATATTATGAAAACCTCTAATTTAAAATTTCAGTATAAAACCAGCATATACATTATACATACAGAATAGTCTTATTTATGAAATAGTGTGTATAGGAAGAAAGAGTTTTTATCTTAATAGCAGGCTAGGATAGCATTTCTTTTGATTACTTTGTATATTACTGTATATAGCTTGTTTTCCTGCTGGGCTGTGGTCTGCTTTTTAGATTTTATTTGTTGAGCTCTTTAGGTAGTGGTGCAAATACCTTTGATCATAATGTAAATTAAAAATATGTTATCTCAAAAATAATACATAAAGTATTTTTAAAAGAATAAGATTGGTAAGGTAGGCAGACTTAGACGATGAAGACACTTGTTTACTGAGCTTATTTATTTAGACTTCTTTTACGAGTGTGGCAAGGTCAGTGTAATGAATGGTGCTTTAGGAGAACTTCCCCGAAACCGCATATTGGATGGAGGGAAAGTTGATGAACAACCATGAGGGCTGAGGGCAGAGGATGTTAAAGTCATCTCCGAAGAGTTATCTGGAAAAGAATAGTGATTGTTAAGTGTGAGGGTGATTGGCGAGGAAGGGGGTGGGTTAGGAAACCCTGAAGGTTGCTCCCTCTCAGTGTGGAGGGCTGGGAAGCCTCAGCAGTTGTTGAGAGTCACTTGGTAAACATGGCCTTTACCAAAGTCAGTCATCTGTCTTCCTTTAGGAATCAGCCTACCACAAAAGCTGGGTAAACAAAACTTGGTGGTCATGAGCTTTGATTTCCCAGAAGACTTGACAAGTCCTCTCTCCCATGCTGGTATAGTAGACACAGAAATGTGTGTGTTGTGAGGCATGAAACTTCTTTTATTCATTTTTATTGTTTCATTTTTTAGTTTAATTTACTATATAGGTTAGTAAATCAGCAAGCTATCTTCAAGCCAGGCTTTAAGGTTTGTCACTCTGGAAGGTGTACTGTGGCCTCTAAAAGCCTCTGCTGTGGGGGTTCTGGTTAGCTCCAGTCTCAGGAAGTACTCCTGGTGGACTGTATTTTCACTGTAACATGAAGTCATAGAGTTTCTCTTGCCTGGGGATATACGATATTTTGCTTATGGACTGCAGAGAAAATTGAATTTCTCAATGCTGGAATCTGTTATGGATATAGTGCTGATTTTTAAAAAAGTGTTTTCCCTGGGGCCAGGATATGTGAAGTTTCCAAATTATAGAGGTTAAGATATGAATTGCATTTACAACTGAACCTGGCAAACCAAGGAAGTAATAATATTATTGCTATAAAATCAAATAGATCTGTCTGTCTCTGTTTCAAGGAAACCTTAAAAATCATCATTTTCTGTTTACTAAGATTTATTACTGACTAAGCCATAAATGACATCATATAAAACATAGAAAATGTTGAAGAGGACACTTCATTTGCTCTCACCTGAGTGACAAATGCAAATGAAAACCTTGGCATTCTCACCAAACAAAACAATCTTGCAAGTCTAACACAGACTTTTGGAGTCCACATAAACTGTTAGGAACATATAACAATAACTTTCCTTTTAAAAAAGATTGATTTATGTATTTCAAAATCGGAGTTAGAAAGAGAGAGAGATCTTGCATCTGTTGGTCCCCTCCCCAAATGGCCACAACATCCATGTCTTGGCCAGGCCAAAGCCAGGAGACAGGAACTCCATCCAGGTCTCCCAAGTGGGTGGCAGGAGCCAAGTACTTACGTCATTTTCCATTGCTTCCCCAGGCCCATTAGCAGGGAGCTGGATCAGAAGTAGAGCAGCCGGGACTCAAACTAGCGGCTATATGGGATGCCAGAGTCACAGGTGTTAGCTTAACCTGCTATGCCACAAGGCATATCCCAAACAATAGCTTTCAAAGAATGCGAACAAACTCAGAATATAAAAGAAAATTTAGCTTTACAAATGCCAACTAGATAATGCTTGTAGATCTCTGCCTTTAATCTCCACCTTACTATAGTAATGAAATAGCTGGTATGTGCCAAGCACTGTGTGTGGTGCTGGGGTGACAGCACAGATAGACCAGGTGCAGATTTCTCTCAAGGAGGAGAAACAGTCAGTAGGCAATAGCAACACAGCATGATAGTGATGCCATGTGGCATCATAGTTCGAGGTGCATTTGGAATGCCTAATTAGATTGAATACTAGAGGAAAGCACAAATATCAAAGAAAAAAATACCTTTTATTCATAAGCCATGGATGAACACACAGATAAGGACTGCAAATGAGCAAATTTGTTTGTTTGACAAAGTTCAAAAATTAACCTTCAAAATTGGGAATTCAGTGCAAGCTGACAGAAAAAAAAAGGTAGATATTGTACACTAGCTTAATATCTGCACATTGTAGATACTCAAAAATCATCAAGTAGATGAAGTGGTAAAAGGATATTTTCCATGAAGAAAATAAAATATTAGTTGGTATTCTGGAGCCAGTGCTGTGGCATATCCGGTAACGCTGCCTCCTGCAGCACCAGCTTCCCATATGGGTGCAGAGTCGAGTCCTGGCTGCTCCACTTCTGATCCAGCTCTCTGCTATAGCCTGGGAAAGCAGCAGAAGAGGGCCCAAGTGCTTGGGCCCCTGCACCCATGTGGGAGACCAGGAGGAAGCTCCTGGATCCTGGCTTCCTACTGGCCCAGATCCAGCTGTTACAACCATTTGGGGAGTGAACGAGCAGATACAAGATCTCCGTCTGTCTCTCCCTGTCTCTAACTCTGCCCTTCAAGTGAATAAAATAAATCTAAACAAAACAAAACAAAAGACGGTGGTTCTCACTTAGTGGAATCTTTCTCTTTTGAGTAAGCGGCACTACTGTCTATACAGTAATGAAAGCCGAAATCTGAAAGTCGGCTGCAACCTCTCCCATCCCTAGTCCTACATCCAGTTGATCTGCTGATCCTAGGCTTTCTGCTTCCAGAATGTCTCTTAGCTTTAACTAATCATTTGTTTTCCACTCCTACTGCCATTACTCGGTCTAAGCCACTATCATCTCTTACCTGGAAACCTGCTCCCTTCTTGTCTTTACACTTGCACTTCTCGGACCTCAGGTGCATTCCTCACATAGTGAACCTTTGGACACACATTTCACTGTATATCTGTACTTCTCCCTATCTCTCTTGACTTCCTAGTCCTTTCCTAGAATATTCCATTGCTCTCCCTTTGTTCCTAAAATCTAAACATGTTCCATAGATGATGTATTCTGGATGACCTTGCCCCTCTGCCATCTTGAATCTAATTGTGCCATTTATTAATGTGTTTGAAAAACATTTGTATTGATCATTGTCATGGTGCCAAGAAGTGAAATAGGTGATACAGAAAGAGTGTTGAACCAGAGACAAGAGATCACTTACATATATGTGGTATGAGACATACAGTAATTAGGGAGAAAATAGTACAAATAATTCTGTGTGTCAAGCAAAGAAGTAAATTCTTGGGATATGGTTATGTGTTCTTGAGTGGCCACTTTAGAATTGGTCATGAAAGGAGTTTCTGATGAATCATGAATGACAAGGAGATGGTCTTGGAAGAAGTGTTTGGCTGAAGAGTGTTCTAGGCAGAGATCAGCCAGGCCAACATTTCTTTTTTTTTTTCTTTTTTTTTCTTTTTTTTTTTAATAACACTTTTATTTAAAGAATATAAATTTCCAAAATATAGCTTATAGATTACAATGGCTACCCCCCATAACTTCCCTCCCACCCGCAACCCTCCCCTTTCCCACTCCCTCTCCCCTTCCGTTCACATCAAGATTCATTTTCAATTCTCTTTATATACAGAAGGTCAGTTTAGTATATATTAAGTAAAGATTTCAACAGTTTCCCCTCACATAGCAACACAAAGTGAAAAATACTGTTGGAGTACCAGTTATAGTATTAATTCACAATGTATAGCACGTTAAGGACAGAGATCCTACATGATATATATATTTTTAAATTGATTAATTTTCTATGCAATTTCCAATTTAACACCAAGATTTTTTAATCATTTGCAATTATCTTTATATATAGAAGATCAATTCAGCATATACTATGTAAAGATTTCACCAGTTTGCACCCACACAGAAACACCAAGTGTAAAAATACTGTTTCAGTACTAGTAATAGC
Source organism: Sylvilagus floridanus (assembly GCA_949820135.1). Classification (NCBI taxonomy): domain Eukaryota; kingdom Metazoa; phylum Chordata; class Mammalia; order Lagomorpha; family Leporidae; genus Sylvilagus; species Sylvilagus floridanus. Next base: position 6,546,073 of record OX463246.1, read on the forward strand.
ATTATTTCACATTGGATAACACATTAAGGACAGATCCCTCATGAGACGTAAGTACACAGTGACTCCTGATGTTGATTTAACAATTTGACACTCTTGTTTATGGAGTCAGTAATCTCCCTAGGCTCTAGTCATGAGTTGCCGAGGCTATGGAAGTCTTTAGGGTTCGCCGACTTCGATCTTGTTCCGACAGGGTCATAGACAAAGTGAAAGTTCTCTCCTCCCTTCAGAGAAAGGCACCTCCTTCTTTGATGGCCCCGTTCTTTCCACTGGGATCTCACTCGCAAAGATCTTTCATTTAGGTCTTCTTTTTTTTTTGTTTTTCAGAGTGTCTTAGCTTTCCATGCCTAAAATATTCTCATGGGCTCTTGAGCCAGATCGGAATGCCTTAAGGGCTGATTCTGAGGCCAGAGTGCTATTTAGGACACCTGCCATTCTATGAGTCTGCTGTGTATCCTACTTCCCATGTTGGATCATTCTCTCCCTTTTTGATTCTATCAGTTAGTATTAGCAGACACTAGTCTTGTTTGTGTGATCCCTTTGACTCTTAGACCTATCAGTGTGATCAATTGTGAGCTGAAATTGATCACTTGGACTAATGAGATGGCCTTGGTACATGCCACCTTGATGGGATTGTATTGGAATCCCCTGGCACAATTCTAACTCCATCATTTGGGGCCGTTCCGATTGAGCATGTCCCAAATTGTACTAAACTGAAACCAACAGAACAACAGAAAGCAAGCTACTGCTGCAGGAACATTACCAGCATGGGGAGAGTGGCTGGTACACAATAGGTCAGAGATGTGGGCAGGGCTAGGGCAGGTTTTGTCAGACCTTGTAGGTCGTGGTGAGAAACTTGGATATTTTTCTTAGTTGTAAGCTATTAAAGGGTTTTTTTGCCTAAAGAGTAGCATAATTAATTAATTTTATGGAAGGATCCAGTGGTTACTGTATGGAATAGGAATTTAGCAGTGCTGCCATGCAAGGATGCACGTGTTACTTTCTTCCCTCCCTAAGTGGAGGGATGTAGCAATAGTGATTAAGAGGGTCCTCTAGGAAAGAAGTGATGATGGTGATGGCTATTATGGTCGCAAAGATGAAGCTGATGTCAGGCCTAGGAAACAGAGATTTGCTGATGGAATAGTCAGTGAATTGCAAAAGGTAGTGAGGTGGGCCAGAGGAGCCAGGAATGATTTCTGTGATTTCGACTGGAAGACTAAGACTTGGGCAGTGAGACAAGGAACAGGAACAGGGCTAGGGCAGAAGACTGAGAGTTTTGTTTGATGCTGGGGCTGGATTGTGGTGCAACAGGTTAAGCTTCCGCATAGAACACCAGCAGCCCATACCAGAGTGCCATTTCAGTTCCCTGCTGCTCTGCTTGCAATCCAGCTCTCTGCTAATGCAGCTAGGAAGGCAGTAGAGAGTGGCCCAAGTGTGTTTGCCCCTGGGATTCATTGGGAGACCAGGAAGGAGTGCTGGGCTCCTGGCTTCCGCCTGCCTAGATATGGCTGTTGCAGCCATTTGGGCAGTCAACCAGCTCTGTGAATGTGTGCTCTCTCTAATACTTTGCCTTTCAAAAAAATAAGGCTTTTTTTGAAAGAAAGTTCTCTTTATTCCAAGTTGAAATTGAGAAGCCATTTAAGCACCCAAAATGATTTATGAGAATACAACTAAGTGTCTCTGGAAAATGGAATTAATATGCAAGTTCATTTTGGTGTAAAAAATTTTGAAAACCATACATACAAGGAATCTTCAAAAAATTCATGAAAAATGCTTATTATGAAAGAACTATGCATGGATTTCAAAAATGTTTTATTTCAAAATAAACTTACTGGGGCCAACACTGCAGTGCCAACATCCCATATGGGCTCCCATTCAAGTTCCGGCTGCTCCACTTTCCAGTCCAGCTCTCTGTTATGGCCTGGGAAGGCAGTAGAAGATGGCTGAAGTCCTTGGGGCCCTGCACTCATATAGTAGACCCACAAGAAGCTCCTGGCTTCGGATCAGCACTGCTCTGGCTGTTGCGGCCAACTAGGGAGTGAACCAGCATTGAAAGACCTCTCTCTCTCTCTCTCTGCCTCTGCCTCTGCCTCTGCCTCTGCCGCTCCTTCTCTATGTGTAACTCTGACTTTCAAATAAATAAATAAATGTTTTAAAAAAGATAAACTTACCTAGATGCAGAGAAAGCATTTGATGAAATACATCACCATTTCATGATGAAAATTTTTTAGCAAATTGGGTATAGAAGGAGCGTTCCTCAACATAATCAAGGAATTTATGACAGACCCATGGCCAGCATACTATTGAATGGGGAAAAGTTGAAAACATTCCCATGGAGATCTGGAACCAGACAGGGATGCCCATTCTCACCACTGTTATTCAATATAGTTCAGGAAATTTTAGCCAGAGCCATCAGGCAAGAAAAAGAAATCAAAGGGATATAAATTGGGAAGTTAAACTATCCCTATTTGCTGATGATATGATTATATATAAAGGATCCAAAAGATTCCAGAGTTTGGTAGAGTGGCAGGATATAAAATCAACACACAAAAATTAATAGCCTTTGTGTACACAGACAATTCCATGGCTGAAAAAGAACTTCTAAGATTGTTCCCATTCACAATAGCTACCAAAAAAAAAAATCAAATACCTTGGAATAAATTTAACCAAGGATGTAAAAAAAATCTCTTTGATAAGAATTACAAAACGTTAACAAAAGAAATAGAAGAAGACACACACACACACACACACACACACACACAAATAAAGGAAAAATCGTCCATGTTCGTGGATTGGAAAAATCAGTATCATCAAAATGTCCATACTACTGAAAGGAATTTACAGATTCAATGCAATACTAATCAAAATATGAAAGATCGAGAAAAATGATCGAGAAAAAATGATGCAGAAATTCATATGGAAACATAGGCAATCTTGAATAGCTAACTCAATCTTATACAACAGAAACAAAGCCAGAGGCACCACAATACCAGATTGAAGACATATTAAATGACAGTTATAATCAAAACAGCCTGGTACTGGTACAGAAACAGATGGATAGATCAGTGGAACAGAATAGAAACACCAGAAATCAACCCAAACATCTACAACCAACTTATATTTGACAAAGAAGCTAAAATCAATCCCTATAGCAAGGACAGTTTCATTAACAAATGGTTCTGAAAAAACTGGATTTCCACACGTGGAGTATGAAGCAAGACCTCTACCGTACACCTTACACAAACATCCATTCAAAATGGATTAAAGATCTAAATCTACTATCCAATACCACCAAATTGTTAGTGAACACTGGGGAAACCCTTCAGGACCCTGGGATAGGCAAAAAGGTTTTTGAAATGACCCTAAAGGCATAGGCAATCAAAGCCAAAATTGAAAAATGGAATTACATCAAATTGAGAAGCTTCTGTACTACAAACCAACACAGCAAAGAGGCAACGACAGAATGGGAGAAATTACTTGCTAACTATGCAACTAGTAAAGGATTAATAACCAATATATATAACAGAGATCAAGAAACTCTGCAACACAAAACAAGCAACCCGGTTAAGAAATGGGCAAAGGGATTAAACAGGCATTTTTCAAAAGAGGAAATCCAAATGGCCAAAAGACACACGAGAAAATGCTGAGGATCCTTCACTGTAAAGGAAATGCAAACCAAAACCGCAATGAGGTTTCAGCTTATCCCAGTTAGAATGGCTTTCATACGGAAATCAACAAACAATAAATGTTGGTGAGGATGTGGGAAAAAAGGTGACCCCAGTCCACTGTTGGCGGAACGTAAACTGGTACAGCCATTATGGAAGACAGTATGGAGATACCTCAGAAATCTGAATATAGACCTACCATATGACCCAGCCATCCCACTCTGGGGAATTTACCCAAGGGAAATGATATCAGCTTAAGAAAGAGTTATCTGTAACCCCATGTTTATTGCAGCTCAGTTCACAATAACTAAGATATGGAATCAACCCAAATGCCTGTCAACTGAAGACTGAGTAAAGAAATTATGGGCTATGTACATCATGGATTTCTACACAGCAGTTAAAAAAATGAAATCCTATCGCTTGCAGCAAAATGGATGAATCTGGAAAACATCATACTTAGTGAAATAAGGCAGTCTCAAAAGGACAAATACCATATGTTCTCTGATCCATGATAACTAATAGAGCATCTAAAAGGTAATGTATAGAAGTGAAAGTAACACCTTGAAATGCCATTACTTTGAATAGCCCTTGTCTTGACTGTTGAGGAACAGTCTTTTTAGTACTATTTGTTGAACTCCTTACTTAGTTTAGAGTTAATCATTTGTGTTATAAACTTAATTGAAAATATATCTTAGTTAAGAAAATAAGAATGGGAATAGGAGTGGGAAGAAGAAGGGTGGTAGTGTGGGTGGGAGGGTGGGCTGGGTGGGAAGAATCACTGTGTTCTTAAAGTTGTATTTATGAAATGCATGAAGTTTGAATTCCCTAAATAAAAGGTTTCTAGGGAAAAAATAACTTTGTTATAGTACAAATAAAATAGAGACTAATCAGATACAAAAAAATAAAAATAAATAAACTTACCCTTTAACTCCATTTTCCAAGAACTTTTTGAAGACCTCCACATATGTTTGCATCTCAAAATTGCCTTGCATCCGAGTAAACTTACCTTTAAATTCAATTTTTTTCATGAATTCTTTCAAGTTCCCTCATATGTCAGGAGGACATATGATTGTTACATAGATTCCCCTTGGTTTGGAGATGGAGTAAAACGGAAACTTAGGGACCATAGTTAGGTGCAGTCAGTTTTAATTGTTTGTAGTAGTCATGTTCCATAAAGAAATAGTGAGTCATTGTCCTGGGGAGTAAGTCATGCAGGGTCAAGTTCCTGGAGACCCTGGTCACACTTACGTCAAGTCATCAATACATAGCTGGTTGTATATGTTGTTTTTGCCTCAGGACACTGTATCTGGTGATATATTGTTGACTCATTAACATTGAACTCATGAACAGCAGCAATACAGCACATGCCTCAATGAAGCTAAAGTAACAAATGCATTTTTTCTGTTGGACACATCACAGACAGCTCTTTTGCATACTAGACAACACTCAGAGATGCCCTTGAGGACCATTTTATTTTTTTACGAAAGCTTTTATTTAATAAATGAAAGCAAATTTCATAGGGACAGCTTTAGGAATATAGTGGATCTTGCCCCCTACCCTGTACCCACCCTCCTACCCCTACTCCCATCCCACCTCCTACTCCCTCTCCCATCCCCTTCTTCATTAAGATTTGTTTTTAATTAACTTTATATACAGAAGACCAGCTCTATGCTAAGTAAAGATTTCAATGTGTGGGGGGTGCCAATCGTTGAGGGCCATTTTAAACAGCAGTGTCCCCAACAAAAACGTGGCACCCCATCTATCACAGAAAGCTTGTTGGTTTGCAGTGTGACATCTGAGACCAGAGGCAAAGGCGTGTTCAGCCTTGGCTGCGAATGTGAGCCTGGGGAACTGAAGGTTTTCACTGCTCTGAACATGCATGTCTGCGGTTGACAGGGAAAGTCTTGAGAATGGATTTGGGGGTAGCAAATAAAGTCTAGCAAGTAGGTAAGTGCAGACTCCATGAACACTGAAGATCATTGTAGCGGCAAGTGATTACTCAGATTTTGAATAGAGGACGCTCACAATTAAGCCCTACGACATTCCAAGATTTGGGAATCCAGTAGGACAATCAGAGGCCAAGCTCTGAGAAAGGGGACGGAAGGCAGGAGGAAGCAAAGTGACTGACTGACTAGGAGCTAGCAGTGCACATCCAGCGGAAGGCGTGAGAACCTGGGTAGAAGAGGGCCGAGCAGCTGCAGGGAAACCTGACAGATGACCAGCTGCGGTAGAGTGAGGTGGGAGTTAGAGCATGCAGAGTGCGGGGGGCGGGGGAGGCTTTCAGGAAGGCTTCTCTGAAAATGAGAAGACGAACAGAGACACAGCCAGAGAGGGCCTAGGCTTCAGGGAGACTTTCGTGTGCTTGCTGCATGCATGAGGAGAGAAATGTCTTCCCCTCCTCTGGCAGTGAACAAGCCAAATTAAAACTGTGGCCTTAACCACGTGCCTCAGAATTGCTTGGCCTTAGCTTTTCTCTCACATGACAGGGACCTGACCAGAGAAGATTACCTGATTGACTTCACAGGTAAGAAAACAGCCCACCACTGTGCTCTAGGCATGCATTCTAAAATCTGGCTGCCCGTGCTGTGTTTCTGCTTCACGGCTCACTGCCTGGCAGGTGTTAGGCCAGCCACTTAATGTCTTTATACTTCGGTTGCCTTAATCAACACAAAAGATAATAATATTCCCTACAGAGATTTGTGGGAATTATGAGAGAAGGCATATAAAATCCTTATCCCAGTGCCTAGCACATAATTAGCACTCAGCACATGTTCACTATTATCATTATTTTCACCACTTCGTGTGTCAGATTGTTAGTTCTTCATCCCATGTTTGTAAAACACAGGTTTTGCAGCTCTGTGCACGTGCCCCACCATACATGTAGGGTGAAGAAATGTCTTTAGTGAGAATTTCTTTTGTGAACCAGTAGAAAGCCCCTTGTTTAAAACAGGGTTCTCCAGAGGAGATGGTTTTCCTCATGTAGAATTTATTCAGCACCTATTTGAAGGCCTAATATTTGCCACACACTGTCCATAACGGATACGATAGTGAACAAAACAAGTCTGTGTTCACGGAGCTGAGATCTCAATAGAGTCACCCCTGATTTCTCTGTGCTTGTACTTCCCTGGTGCCTACTTAATTCTCAGACTGCCCAAATCTTTTGTCTGGATGTGTGTCTCACATGTAGCTTGCAGTTGGGTTTGCTGTGTGACCCATTCTGGGGAAAAAAAAAGAGCTTTACCTTAATATTCACTTTGATTTTAAAAAATTATAAATAGGAATTTTTTTAAAATCTTGAAGTCATAGATTTCACTTGTTTTCAAAGTCTTGACACATATGTCTTTGACGGTTTAGAAAAGCATGTTTTTAAGAAAATAAACAAAAGATGAAAGAATGTAAGATTTTTTTTTTTTTGAAAGAGACAAATGGAAGAGGAAGGAGGGGAGGGAATAAGAAGGAAAGAGGGGGAGGAAAGTGGAGGGAGGGAGGGGGCTCGCACTAGGAAAATACACAGAGGTGAAAAGGCCATTTTTCTTGCTGTCTGGGTTCCTGTGAAATCTGCCAAAGGCTCCTTGGGAGGTAGCCATTCGTTCATTTTTTTTAACTTAGCTGTCATTGTTCAAAGATGATCTTCTTTCTTGAATGTTAAGTGTGGTAGTCCGTGATGCTTGATAACGTGCTGTCAGAGCTGTTGCACGTAAATGAACCTCAGAACGCAGGCCCAGGGTTAGCACAGACCAGCCCGCCCGCTGCTCATGCTTCCCAAGAAGCTGGCAGGTAAGAATTTCTGCATAATCACGAGCTTCTCAAGCAGGTGTTGACAACCCGAACAGAGGAGAGCAGAAGGAGTCGGCCCATGGAATCACCTGCTGACTCCAGTGCATCCCTGCGGTATCTCTCAGTGACCCTGCTCTACTTCATCTTCAGTAACCCAACCCAAACTTTGTTTTGGTTAAAATCACCTGAAATTTTGAAAACTTTTGAAAAAAAATTTTTAGGATGCGGGCACCGTGGTTCACTTGGCTAATCCTCCTCCTGCAGCGCCAGCATCGCATATGGGCACCGAGTTCTAGTCCTAGCTGCTCCTCTTCCAGTCCAGCTCTCTGCTGTGGCCCAGGAGGGCAGTGGAGGATGGCCCAAATGCTTGGGCCCTGCACCTGCGTGGGAGACTGGGAGGAAGCACCTGGCTCCTGGCTTTGGATCAGTGCAGCGCCGGCTGTAGTGGCCGTTTGGGGGGTGAACCAACGGAAGGAAGACCTTTCTCTCTGTCTCTCTGTCTCTCTGTCTCTCTGTCTCACTGTCTAACTCTACCTGTCAAATAAGTAAAAAAAAAAAAGAGAGAAGAAAAAAATTTTAGAAGATTTATTTGTTTATTTGAAAGGCAAAGTGACAGAGACAGATAAGGGAGAGAGGTGTTCCATCCACTGGTTCACTCCCCAAATGGCCACATTGGCCAGGGCTAGTCCAGGCCGGAACTAGGAACACAGAATTCCATTCAGGTCTCAGGTGGGTGGCAAGGTCCCAGGTACTGGAGCTGTGTTGCACCTTCTTCCCAGGCACAGCAGGAGGAAACTGTTCAGCTAAGTGGAGCCCTGGGGCTGGTGCTGCTGCATGAATGTCCAGGCTCTGTCTGCAATGCTCATGTCCCAAAGGCACCAGATCCAGTTCTGGTTGCTCCTCTGCTCATCCAGCTCCCTGCCAAGGTGCCTGAGAAAGCAGCAGAAGACGGCCCCCAAGTGCTTGGGCACCTGCACCCACATGGGAGACCTGGAAGAAGCTCCTGGCTTTGACCTGGCCCAGCCCTGACAGTTGTAACATTTAGGGAAGTAAACCAGTAGAGAGAAGACTGGCTCTCTCTCTCTCTCCCTCTCTCTCTGCTTCTTTCTATTTTGTGGATTAGTCCTCTATTTAATGTGGTTCCTTTCAGAACTCTGATTTTTAAACTCATGCATAGTTTTTCATAATATATTTTTCCTGGAGTTTTTGAAGAATTCTCATATGTATAGGTTTCAAAAAAAATACACCAAAATAAACTCACATTTTAATTAAATTTTGCATAGACTTTTATCGTATTATCCCAGAACTGGATTTAAATACAGTATTGGGGGGAAGAGGAGGTTCTTAATGGACATAATTGCTTTATTGAAATCACACTTTAACTTGAACTGTGCACACTTTAACTTGTATAATCAGTGAATCAAAAGAATGTGTAAGGGACCTTTTAAATCCTGGCTTCAAGGCCTAGTCAGGTAGAGAAAACAAAGATATTTGAAACTCTAATAGAGCAATTATTTGAGTATCTGGGACAGTCATTAGTTCTGTTCACCAAATCTTTCCAGCTCCCTGCCTTCTGGGCACATGGTGAATTTGGACTGCACTTGCCAGGTCTTGAGTCAAAGTGACATGTGCAGCTTCTGAGCCAGGGAGCTTTCCTTCCTTCTGCCTTAGCAACTGGCAGTGCTGGTGGCTGTGGTGTCCTCCCAGGTCCTAGGATGAGGACAGCATGGAGCAGACCCTGCAGGCCACCTGGGATGGAAATATAACACAAATGAGAACGCAGAGCCTTATGGTCTCAAGCCACTGAGATGCTGCGTGCTCGTCACTGCATGTAACCTAACCTCTTCCAACTAATAGATGCCAAGTCTTGGCTAGCTGTACTGTATTCTTTCCACAGTCATATACTTAAGTCTGTTTATTTAATTTTTTATTTATTTGAGTGAGAGAGAGAGAAAGAGAGAGCTCCCGTCCACTAATTGACTCCCCAAATGCCTGCAACAACTGGGGCTTGGTTGGGGCAGGAGCCAGGAGGTAGGCGTGCAATCCAGGTTTCCCACGTGGGTGGCAGGAACCCAGGTACTTGTGCCATCACTGTGTCTCCCAAGGTCTGCTTTGGCAGGACACTGAGTCAGGAGCCAGAGCCAAGAGTGGAACCTAGGTTCTCTGATGTGCGATGTGGGCATCTAACCACCGGGCCAAACCACTTCTTTAAGAAAAAAAGGGACTTTAAAACAACATTTGGTCGAAAGATTAGTACCACTGCTGTGAACTGAATACTGATGCCTTCGTAGAACAGACACAGAATAATCAATATAGGACAACTATAAATTATTTGATGAGTTTTCAAAACAATTTAAAAATGTCTTGCTTAATAACAAATAGAGAAGTTTTCAGCTTTCAGTCAATAGGCGGGAGGAGTAGATTTTATTATGCACAGAGCTGTTTAACAAATGCTCTTTTATATGCTTGTCATCTGTCAGACAAATGCAGTCACACTCCTATCCAGAAGGTTAAGAGAGAAAACACCCAGAGATTGGACATCAGTTCACCCCACCTGATGACTCCACTTTCCATTCAGCTTGCGTGCTGTCTGGCTCAGTTATTTATTGAACTAAAAAAAAAATCACACTCCACCAAACTGAAGCTGTAGTCTTCATTCCCAGGCAGTACTCAGAGATGAACCACAATGCAGATGGTGCAGGAATTTATCAGCTGAATAATCTGTAGCCATAGAATTGCTGAGGTGGGAATAGAATGAGGCAGTACTTTCTGTTTCTTTAGGAAATGTTGAATGATCTTTGTCTTACTCCACTCGCGCTGCTCTACTGAAATACCACAGACTGAGTCATTTTGAAACAGCAGAATCTTACTTCGGAAGGTTCTGGAGAACATAAAGTTCGAGATGACAGCAGTGGCATTTGGTGCGTGGTGAGGGCCTTCCTGCTGCACCCTCCAAGGCATAACCCAGTTCCTCCCACTCTTCCACTAGCCACGAGCCCATTCATAAGGCGGAGCCCTCATGACCTCACTTGCCAACAAAGCCCCACCTTTTAATACCACCCCAACAGGGCATGAGTCTCAGCATGGATTTTGAAGGACGGCCCCAGTCAAGCCATGGCAATACTTTCTCCAATATCTGATTGTAAACTGGCATAGAAACTCTGAAGCCTAGTATGAGGGCCATTATCACGGTTAATGTGTGCGCCCACTGTCTACCTTCTCATGCTTTTTCTCTATATATCTTCCTTTCCTGGAGTTTATTTTAGTGCAGTAATTACCCACACTACTCTAATGGTATCTATGCAAAAAAAAAATTCTTTCAACCTAAGGTTTGCAAAGCATCTCCCCTGCAGCTCTGAACTGCAAGGGGAATAGGGTTCCACGCACACAGGCATCTTAGGCACTGACAGAGATGGAAGAATGCTGAGCAAGGGTGTGGGAGACCCACCCGCGTCCACGTTTCTCCTGCGTCATTTACTATACTGTGTGCCTTCTTTAATCGATTGCAAATCTGTGTCCCTCATCCCATGCAGCCACCACTGTCCTGCTTAGCTGCCCTCCACGTTGACTCAACCACACAGTGGCCAGAGAGATACTCTAAGATGTTAATTGGCTTCACTTCTTAGGACTCCTGGGACGTTTCAAGGTGAAGTCCAAAACCCCTGGATTAGTATGCAGAGCCCTTCCTGAGCCGAGCTTGTAAGCGGCAGGCCATCAGCAAATGACCGATTTCCAGCTCCTCTTGGATTTAGAGGACTGTTCTCTCCATGCTGTGTCTGTCCTGCTGCTCTCTTCAGAGAGGGCGTTCTCCCTGTAATCTGCTGTCGTCCTCCGCTTTGTGTAACTTGGGGGCATTTGAAGCTGCACCCCCTCTGGCCTCACCTCCAGGCTCCATGTCCCCTACTAAGTCCCTCCAGAGCGCCCTGATTGCCTCCTTCCCACTGGCTCATTTACTTCCTCCAGGTGAACCTGCCACTCAGCACGCATGTCTCACTTAACAAGGGAGCTGCTGGACCTCATATTCTCACCTGTAAAATAACGAGCATAAAGGAGGTGGTCTCCAGGGTTGCTTCTTATTTCTCAGTGTGTACTGTGCATTCTTTTTCTTTTGGAGTCTAGAGTCAGAGACTGCTTTGAGCAGACTTCAACCACAGTTCAGATACGTATTGACAAGACTCAGCGTAGAACTTGTCACAGAATCACTGATAAGGTACGTGGCATCCTCAGTGCCAAGTATTCTCCAAGGATGACCTGCTCTGGGTTATCCATCCCCATATAAAAGCTGACTGCTTCACAGATCATTGTCCAAGGGCAACAAAAGGCTCATCCTCAGGCATCCAGTGGCATTTAACAGAAAGGAGGGCATTTCTTTAGTCTTAATAGCAGCATGGTGAGACAAGAAAGGTACAATAAGGACATGCGCCAGGAGGAAATGAAAGCGACTCAAATGCTGTGATTTTGGTTAGCTCTCTTTGAAAAGCAGAATATTAAACAGATACCTCTAGAGGTTTAGGAAGAGATGACTGTCAGGCATGGTTGGCATGGGAGTGAGTGCCTTGAAGCCATTTAAGGCGGAAAGCCTACCTGCAGTTCATCCTCACGAAGTCACCGTGAATGTATACACGATCTGGATGTTATTCATAATAGCAAAAGAAGAAAGAAAACGTTGAAACGTCCAAATGAGGGAGTTGCTTAGGCCATCATTTTAGACAGTCCTTTGTGGCAGCCGTCTCAGAAAGAGCCAGCCCTTCATTGTCTCTTGAACCAGAGCGGTTTCGCGTTAGTATGCTGATGTGTTGAGGTCCCAGGGGAGAGTTTGTGTGCAGACTTCGATAAATTTCCGTTATCCATGCAACAGTATCAATAGAAGCATGTCAGCAGCTCCTGCTGTCTTTGGATAGTGACATTTATTACTTGGATTTGTCTGTATTTTTCACATTGTCCATGGAGAACACGTAATGACTTCTGTAACCAAACCAAAAAAGAGAGAGGGAGACATAAACACAAAGGATATCTGAATAAAAAGCAGTTGACAACCAGAGATAGCTCTTGAGCCACTGAAAACCTCTCATCGTACCGTGTTGGCATTCAGATTGTATGTTTTAAACCTGCTGCGGTTGAGAAAGTGTTCCCACTATGTGTCATAGGTTGTAGAGAGTATTAAAGATGCAGTCCCGCCCTCTTGCTTCATGGTTGAAGTAACTTGACCCGGAGTCTGTCAGCTTGTTCAAGCCGGACCTGGGCCCTGTCGTGTTCTCATTTCGTATCTTTTTCTGGGGACCATCCAATGTATGCAATGAATATTCCTAATTCTCATTTCTCCCACTGGTGTCTCCTAGTTGGAGCAGCCATCTCTGTTATTTCTTACTTTTTCCTACGAGTGAAACTAAACTTTTGGAAGTGCAGCTGGTGAAATTGTCTCTATTTAGAAAATCTGGCGCAAACAAGGAGCTTAAAACAGATCCTAAAACTGTCACATGACTCATTGTTCTGATTTATACAATTAGCATGTTATAATCTGTTCCACTAGTTCATTAAATCTGTATACCCACTCACATTTATAGTTTGGGATTGAATTACGTTGACTCCAACTGTTCTGTTTGCTTTCCCTCTTGGCATCTGAAGGGAAGACATGAGATGCTTGTTCCGTGTGCACCGCCTTCCTCCTCAGACTCGAGTGCGCTTGTGAAGCACTGTCTTGTGTTTCAGGCCCTTTGGTCATCTCTCAGTCCTCCTGCCACGAGCAGGCTGGGCCCCTGCCCCACGTGTGTGATACCTTTCACATACGCCTGTATGTCAGGATCTTCCCATGGTTCTTTTTTCTTTCTGATGTGTAGAAGTAGCAATTGAATACTCAGTCCAGCAGAGTTGGAAGAAGTAGTTTGTGGTAATATGTTCCAAATAAGGGAAAATGGGAGTATTCAGAAATATCACTCACTTGTCCAAAACCCTTTACCAACCCTCAACAAAAAAAGAAGAAGAAGAAGAAAGCTAATAATTCACAGTGAAAGACTATCAGGGGCCGGCGCCGCAGCTCAATAGGCTAATCCTCCTCCTGCGGCGCTGGCACCCCAGGTTCTAGTCCCAGTTGAGACGCCAGATTCTGTCCCGGCTGCTCCCCTTCCAGGCCAGCTCTCTGCTGTGGCCCGGGAGTGCAGTGGAGGATGGCCCAAGTGCTTGGGCCCTGCACCCGCATGGGAGACCAGGAAGAAGCCCCTGGCTCCTGGCTTCAGATCGGCCACTTGGGGGGGTGAACCAATGGAAGGAAGACATTTCTCTTTCTCTTTCTCTCTCTCTCGCTGTCTAACTCTGCCTGTCCAAAGAAAGAAAGAAAGAGACAATCAGAACAAATGTAGAGATTTTTGCTTAAGGTAGAGACGATGTGGCCTGTTATGGATGATCCTGTTCATCGTAAGCAAGCTAGAGAAGGGATTTTTGTCAGCATTCTGTGCACTGCGTGTTAAGTCATTGTGGGAAACAGAGAAATCACTGTGTCCGGTGACATACTAGACCTGTAACCAGCTTTACCACATTGCATCTCAATTCGGAGACTAAGGAATTTTGTAAACCATTTTCTCTATTGATTCTGTGGTTTTCATTTACTTAGAATGCAAGCTTGTGTCATATAAAGACAATTTTGCATAACAGAATTACAATTTAAACTGAAATGATTTGTACAGTTGTTTTTACTAAACTAGTTTCTTTTAGTACCACATGTAAAGGATTTCTGTTAAATTTTAAAAATATTTTACAATGTCATTGTTTTGCAACCTCTTTCTGATTTAGCCTTTCAGTTGTCTGGGTGCATGAGAACTGTTGTTCAGTTACTCTGGGAACCAAGCATAGAAACTACAGATATAAAGCTGAAATCTGATTAGTAAATCATGTAGTAACTTGAGCTCACATGGAAGTATATTTTCTCCTGATTTAACATTGTTTTATTTTACCTGACACATAGTAATTGTGCCCATTTATGGGACACACTGTGACATTTCCATGATTACCCCTTTGGTATAATATATCCAAACATTTTCCATGGAACAATCACATGGAAGTATGATTATGCCACTAGTTAGCAATTCCAGTGTTGGAAATTTCAGTATTTTAACCTATACATTTGAACTTGAAAGCACACGCACATTGTTCCATCTATGTTTACACACACTCTGTGAGAGAGGTAAACGAGGAAGATTGGTCTAAAAATGAAGGTGATGAGGTTCGTGACGTAGTGACATGGCTGTTATCTGAGAGGTTGCCCAAAAATATACTGCTTGTTACACTAACCGTTTAAACCTCTGTAATGAATATGCTTAGCCAGAAATTTCTTACAGCTCCATAAAATCAAATTGCATAATTGCACATGCATAATAATAGCAATTAATAAAAGCAAAGTACCAGATTTTCTATTGGTATATCAATAAAGGTGTGGAGAGGGTACTAGAAACTGTTAACAGTGGTTCTCTCTTGTGCTAATGAGGACCGGAACTGATAGGAAAGCAATTTTGGCCTTATCTGAAGTAGTCTACAGACATTCATGTGCTGGGTAGGTATCCTGGCACAGGGGATTAAGCTGCCACTGGTGATGCCCGCATCCCATCTAAGTGCTATTTTAAGGTCTGACTCTTCTCTTTCTGACCCCGCTTCCTGCCTATATGACTGGGAGGCAGCATATAATGACCCAAGTACTTGGGTACCCGCTGCCACGTTGGAGACCCAAGTGGAGATCCTAGGTCTTAGATTCAGCTGCCCCCCCCCCCCCGCCCCGTTCTTTCCCTGACTCTCCTTCTCTCAGTGTCACTCTGCCTTCCAAATAAACAAATCTTCACACACACACACACACACACACACACACACTCCTATGTGGCTTGTGGAGTTAAAAATGATCTTTAGAAACTTTAAGGAAGGGTCGGCTCTGTGGCTCACTAGGTTAATCCTCCACCTGCAGCGCCAGCATCCCATATGGGCGCCTGGTTCTAGTCCCGGCTGCTCCTCTTCCAGTCCAGCTCTCACCTGTGGCCCGGGAGGGCAGTGGAGGATGGCCCAAGTGCTTGGGCCCTGCACCCGCATGGGAGACCAGGAAGAAGCACCTGGCTCCTGGCTTCAGATCGGTGCAGTGCGCCAACCATAGCAGCCATTTGGGGGGTGAACCAACGGAAGGAAGACCTTTCTCTCTGTTTCTGTCTCACTGTCTAACTCTGCCTGGATTTAGGGAGTTACTAAACCATCCTAAGGAGAAAGAATGAATGGAGAGGTCAATGGGGGAGTCACTGCCCTTTTATGAATAATTTTAAAAGAGGCCATGGCAATGTCTTTGGAGTCTCTGTGTAATATTTTTCATTGATTGTTTTGGCCTACTGGTTGTCAGAAAACAAAGGAATCGAAAGTAAGCATCTTTTCAGAATCATTCTAACTTGTTCATAGTTTTGGGAAATACTCAGTAAAAGAGAAACTGGCCTTGCTGCTGTATTGTGCAACAAATTAATATCAGTCGGGGGGTGGGGGTGGGGAGGCTGTTTGTTTCATTACAAAAGCCCTAGTAAATTAAAAGCAATAAATTCAGTTGAAAACCACGCATATGATCCGGTCACTCTGAGCTGGGTCCCAGTGTGATGCCTTTGGGCTTTATTCAGAGGGGCGGAGGTGCTGTCTGTGATTCCCGACTGTCACTCCACCCTCCTGGAATGTAGCAGCTGACTTTCCAAAGCTGAAAACACGCCTTGCCGCAGGAACTGCTCATTCCTTTATTCCAAGTCGGTTTGAATCAGAAAGGGGGTTAGTCTTGGATACCCCTGCCCTTGGCATGTGTGCCAGACGATTCAGCCCCTCATTCCTGGTTGGTAAGCTAATGGCCGTGGCAGGGTGAGGTTCCGGAGATGGAATACTTTGTCACAGCACATCTCTGACTGAAATGTGAATGTGGCTCTAGGGACCAGGGCCCCGTTCATCGGTCTGCCTGTGTGAATTTCAGCGAGTCTACCTCGCGTCTGAAGTGTCGGCCAGTGGCCTGTTGCAGGGCTGCTCTGCCCCTTCTGGTTCACACGTCGCTCTTCCGTCTGGCAGCCTGTCACCCTTTCTCTGTGCCCAAAGCAACCAGCCGTGGCCCTCGCCCTTCCCTAGGGACTCTGATGTGATTTTCCAAAACGTCTGTTTGTAAAACATGTAGCCATCTGCGTTTGTAATAACGACACGGATGACAGCAAAGCAGAGCAGCCACCCTGGCTGTAGGATCTACTGTGTTTGCACCAGGACCCTGCCTAGATTCTCTAGTCTTTACAGCCGTCTCCAAGGTAGGCCTTGTTATCCCCAGTCCATCCATAAAGAAACCGAGACGCAGGGAAAGTAAGCAGTTTGCCCTGCAGTATATAGCAAAGAAAGGATTTAGACCCATGTCTAAACAATATACTGTAGGACAAGCATACGTAACAGGAGATTACACTGGGTACTGGAAACACAAACAGTAAGGTTCCAGTGAGCACATATTGCTAGAAAGATCAGTTCTGCATGGCATCAGGATTTCTCAATTTTGACATTTCCTATAAATGAAATGGGTATGAGCTAAGTTGCTGAAAGGTGGTTGCCATTGTTTCCTAACATTTTGCTGCTTCAAAAGGCTGTATTTTCAGATACTGTGTTTTCAGATACCTGCACCAGTCTGATTAACTGCCAGTTGTTCAATTCATCTGTCCTGGAAGCGAGTCTGAAAATGATGTACCGTTGGCATCTTTTCTTTTCTTTTTTTTAATATTTATTTATTTACTTGAAAGTCAGAGTTTTCAGAGAAGCAAAGGCAGAAAGAGAGAAAGGTCTTCCATCTGCTGATTCATTCCCCAAATGGCTGCAATGGCCGGAGCTGGGCCAATCCGGAGCTAGGAGCCAGGACCTTCTTCCAGGTCTCCCATGCCTCTGCAGAGCCCCAAGGACTTGGGCCATCTTCTGCTGCTTTCCCAGGCCATAGCAGGGAGCTGGATCGGAAGTGGAGCAACTCGGGCATGAACCGGGATGGCGGCACTGCAGGCGGCAGCTTTACCTGCTCCACCACAGCACTGGCCCCATGCCTCTTTTTTTTTTTTTTTTTTTTTTTTTTGACAGGCAGAGTGGACAGTCAGAGAGAGAAACATAGAGAAAGGTATTCCTTTGCTGTTGGTTCACCCTCCAATGGCCACCGCACTGACCCGAAGTTGGGAGCCAGGTGCTTCTCCTGGTCTCCCATGCGGGTGCAGGGCCCAAGCACTTGGGCCATCCTCCACTGCACTCCCGGGCCACAGCAGAGAGCTGGCCTGGAAGAGGGGCAACCGGGACAGAATCCGGTGCCCTGACTGGGACTAGAACCCGGTGTGCCGGCGCCGCAGGCAGAGGATTAGCCTGTTGAGCTGCGGCGCCGGCCACCTCTTTTCTTTAGTTACTAAAACACAATGTCGCCACACCGTTTGGAAAAGTTTGGAAAAGTGAAATGGGTTATATTCAGTCAGAATTATTTCTTGGGTGAATGCTCGTGAAGAATACAGGATTTATGGTGGACTGTGGCCTGGAGGTGGAGCTGCCGGACAAGGTACCTGCATCCTACCAGGTCTGGTAACTGACGTCAGCTCCTGCTCTCTGCTTCCTGCTGCTGCAGGCCTGAGCGGCAGCAGTGATGGCTCGAGTGGCTGGGTTCCTGCCGTCCACCTCAGGGACCCAGGTGGAGTTTCTGGCTCACAGCCTTGGCCACAGCCCAGCACCACCTATTACAGGCGCTTGGAGAATGACCCAGCTGATGGGAGTGCTCTCTCTCTCTCCCTCTGCCTCTCAAAGCATTTTTTGAAAGGTAAGTTTATTTCAAAAGAAATTATATAGGCTTTGAAATCAGAGGCTCTACCACCTACCATCCATGTTGCCCTGCAACAAATTACTTCCTTTGGCTAAACTTCCTTCTCCTCCTCTGTTAAAGGATGTAATGAAACCTCTTAGCTGCTACATTTTTGTTTTGTTTTGCTTTAGCATTGAGATAATATATGTGGAACACATAGCATAGTGTTTACCCTATGGTAATAAATGTTTTATTGTTATTTTTATTTGAAAATAAGCATTTACATTTGTAATTATATAGCACAGTGACTTAACACACGACACTCTGTAAAAATGTATTTACGTATGTCGTAAAGCATTGTAAGGTATTGATGAAAGTTTGTTTTTCATCCTTCCCTGAGTTATAGATGCATACTAATGTGTAGTGTTTATATTGAAACCCTGAAATATTTCCTTAAAAATGTCTTAATTGGTAGTGGAAGTGGAATAAAATACAGAATTTATTGTTGGGGACTTCCAGCCTGTGAAATGCATTTCCCCATTGCTGCTTAGATCAGACAAGGAAAAGGATTATTGAGTATTGTTACTCCAGGAGCATCAACCTTGGCACCTGAGTGAGGAAAAAGAACAAATAGACATGAGCTATGTCTCAGTCAAGGCTGTTGCGACAAGCAGAATCCTTAAGACACGAAAGTCCTCCAAAGAGTTCATGGAAAAATGCATACGATGATACAACTATACATGGATTTTTTTTTAAAAAATTTGCACCAAAATAAACATTTTTTAATTCTATTTTTCAGCAAACTTTTTTAGGTGCCGTCTTGTGTGTGCTGTGTGAGTGTACACAACATCAGATATATGAAGTGTTTTATTTTAGAGAATTTGATTCGCACAGTTGTATGACTGGCAATTCTGAAATAGTCTGGCGACCAGGGTGGTTAGAAACTCAGAGAAGTCCATGCTGCAGGCCTGTGGCAGGCCCTCCTCTCTGGGCCCTGAGTGTTTGCGCTGAAGGCCTTTCAGCGCATTGGCCTGGTTTCCTAGCATCCTTTCCTCAACCGCAAGTCAATTGGTTGCAGATGTTCACCACACCTAGAGAATACCTGCTGAGCAGCTGCTACATTAGCGTTGAATTAAATAACTGCGTCCGCTCACCTAGCAGCTGACAAGTAAAGCCGTCTCAAGCTGGGCATGAACAGATGTGAGCAGGCCGAGACCAGGAAGGATGTTGAGAGGAGTGGACAGTAGAGGGTCATTTCAGTAGTGCATGTCCCTGAGGATGTGCAGACCCACATGCTAGAGTGGCTGGAGACTGGAAGGAAGCTGTGAGACCGTATCTGGTCACCAGTTGGACACAGTGTGATCTACAGTAAAAGGCCACCACCAGTAATCAGTCAGTGGCCATCAGTGTTCTGGACTGACTGTGCAGGGTTCACACTAGGGCGTGTTCTTACTCAGAATGTGCTAAGCATATTGTCAAGCAGTCAGAGGCAGATGCCCCATTCCCCTGCCCGCTCCTGTCTCACCTGTTCACAGAAGTCTACATAGCACATTCTCAGGGCATCCCTATTGAAAACATCTGTCTTGGTAATAGGTCAATTCAGAAGGTTTCAGGGACAGTGTGAGGGGAGGGAGGAAAAGGAGAGAAGCTGTTCAGCGCAAGAGCATTGGCCATAGCTTATCCACTGGCATTCCCATCTGCAGCCCACATCCTGGGACCACAGAGGAGGATGATTCAGCTCTTTGAGCCTCATTTCACAAATGTTAATCACAGAGGGAAATAAAGTTAAGTTAAATTTTATTAATGTGAACACTTGACTGTTCCAACCTGATAATGTAACAATCATTTTATAATCCAGCATAGTCTTCTTTGTTCATGTTCTAAATTATTCAGAATGGAGGAGCAGATGGGTATCTAGAAATCTAATTATGAAATCCTTACGATACATTCTCACCCATTGAATATTCAGAAGACAGGATTACTGCCCATGTTTTGAGAACCTATTCTAGGTTAAGTCTGTCTATAAAATATTCTCTTGTTTGAACATATTTGAAGTGAATGAATAAAAATGCACCTTACCCAGGATTTATAGATTACAAGGTACTTTCTATATACATTGTCTTTTTTTTTTTTTTTTTGTCTTTTAAAAAGTAGTTCTTGGTAGCCGGTACTGTGACGTAGCAGGTAAAGCCGCAGCTTGCAGTGCCGGCATCCCATATGGGTGCTGGTTTGAGTCCCGGCAGCTCCTCTTCCAATCCAGCTCTCTGCTATGGCCTGGGAAAGCAGTAGAAGATGGCCCAAGTCTTTGGGCCCCTGCATCTGTGTGGGAGACCTGGAGGAAGCTCCTGGCTCCTGGCTTCAGATGGGCACAGCTCCAGCCGTTGTGGCCATTTGCAGAGTGAACCAGCAGATGGAAGATCTCTCTCTTTCTCTCTGCCTCTCCTTCTCTCTCTATGTAACTCTGCCTTTCAAATAAATAAATAAATCTTAAAAGAGAGAGAGAGAGATCTACTAAAGAACTTCTTTAAAAAAAAAAAAGTAGTTCTTGGATTTGTTGATTTTTCTCTGTAGTTTTGCTTTCACTTTAGTTGATTTCTTCCCTATTTATTATTCCTTTGCTTCTGTTTGCTATAGGCTTGAACTCTATTTTGCTGATTTCTTCGAATGAAACTTAGGTGTTTCAATTTAGGTCTTATTTTCTAATATACACGGATGACTCTAAAAAGTCATGGAAGAGGTGGTTTTTGGCACCGCCACTCGGGATGCCCACATCAGCGTGCCTGGTTTGAGTCCTGGCTCCTCCACTTCTGATCCCACTTCCAGCTGATATGCACCCTTAGAGATGGCAGGGAATAGCTCATATACTTGGGTCCCTGCTGTGCATTTAGGAGATCTGAATTGACTTGGCTCTTGGCTTCAACCTGGCCCAGTCCTGACTGTTAACGGTGTTTGGAGGAGTGAACCAGAGATTAGGAGATTCTCTCCCCCCTCCCCCACACACACACCCCTCTGCATTTCAAATACAATGAAAGAAATACAGTTTTAAGTTCATGGAAAATGGAATTACAAGATGTTTATTTTGGTGCAAAAAAGTTTGAAACACCTGCATAGTTTTTTCATAATATACATTTTCCACAAACTTCCTGAAGAACTCTCATAATCATCCAAGGCTATATATTTCTTTTAAAAAAAGATTTATTCATTTATTTGAGAGACAGAGTTACAGATATATATAGAGAGAAACAAAGAAAAAGGTCTTCCACCTGCTGGTTCACTCCCCAGATGACCTCAATGGGCAGAGCTGGACCAATCTGAAGCCAAAAGCCAGGAGCATCCTCCCTGTGGGGTCTCCCATGTGGGTGCAGGGGTCCAAGCGCTTGGGCCATCTTCCACTGCTCTTTAAGGCCATAACAGAGAGCTGGATCTGAAGAGGAGCAGCCAGAGTATGAACCAGCACCAATATGGGATGCTGGCACCACAGGCAGATGCTTACAGCATCAGCCCCAAGGCTATATACATTTCTAAGTACTGATTCCACAGCATCCCACAAATCTTTATATAGTGTATCTTCATTCTCAATTACTTCAAAAGTATGCTGAAAATCGATCTTTGTAAAAATTAAGAGTGGGAAGGCAAGGAGGAGGAAGGGTGGGAGTATGGGTGGGAGAGGGGGCAGTGTCACTCTGATCCTAAATCTGTATAAATGAAATATATTAAACTTGTATAACTTAAAAAAATTTTTGGTTCCTCCTATACTCATATTTTTAGAAGTGTATTTTTCTGCACTCTTGTTATTTCTGGTTTGTTTCCATTGTGTTTTAAGAATATACTTTGTGTGATTTCTCTTCTTTTAACTGTGTTGTGGTTGGTTTCGTGGCCCAGAACATACTCTGTCTTTGTGAACCTCTGTGTGAGCTTCAGAAGAATGTGCATCGTGCTGTTAGACTGGCCATTTTATGAGTGTCAGTTAAATTGAGTTGATTGATGGTGCTATTGGGGTCTATTTAGGTCAACCACCCCCTCCCGGCTCTTTCGTCTGCTTGATCTGTCAATTACTCTAAGAGGAGTATTGAAATCTTCAACTCATAATAATACCTTTGTCTCTTTTGCCTTTCAGTTCTGTCAGTTTTTACCCTCATGTTAGGTGCACACATGCTTAGTATTATGTCCTTGTGTCTATTATGTCTTTTCTCTTTGCCTGAGAAACTCTATTTCTCTCTCACTTTTGAAGACTAATTTAACTGCACATAGAATTCTAGGTTGGTGGGTTTCTTCCTTTCAACACTGTATGTATTTCACTATTCTCCTGTCTTACTGATACAGTGTCAGATGAGTCCTATTTAATTCTTTCCTTGTTATTATATACGTGAGGCATTTTCCCCTTCTGATTTAGTTCAATATTTTCTATTTGAATTGGGTTTTATGCATGTTCTAATATGACATACCTCAGGGGATATTGTTTGTTTCTTTGCAATATTTCTTTCTTCGTGTTCTTTGAGATTTCTGAATATGTGTTTTGGTGACTGTCACTAATTTTAGAAAATTCTTGGGCGTTATTACTCATTTCTACTTTTTCTTTTCCTTATTCTGGTACTCCAAACGCATGTCTTTATGTGGTTTGGAGTTGTTCGGTAGTTCTTGAACGGTGTTTAGTTTTTTCTTCATTTTGTCTCTGTGTTTCAGCTTGTGTAGTTTCTGTTGATCTATTGTAAGCTCGTTATTGGTAGATCTGTCATTGGCTGTGTCTGGTCCACGGACGAGTCCGTCAGAGGTATTCTTCATTTTTGTTACAGGGTTTTCATCTAGAGCATTCCTCTTTGATTCTGTCTTAGATTTCCTATTTCTCTGCTTATATTACAGATCTGTTCTTATTTTCTACTTTTTCTGATAGCAATTCTAACATATTAGTCATGTTTTTAGTTCTCTGTCTAATAAATCAAGCATCTGTGTCATATCTGAGTTTGGTTATGATTACTATTAAGATTGTATGGTTTTTGCTTATTTGTTTATTTCTTGTTTTCTGGCGTGTCTTATTGAAATAATAACAAAGTTTTTGCAAAGCCTTGCAACTGGTTGCCCTCCCCTGAGTTTCACAGTGCACACTAGCATGTCAGCTTTGTAGAGCCAACATTTCCCAAATGTGTTTGAATTTTGAATCCCTTTTATTGGAGTGTTTCAGGGGGATTTGGAAAATACTGGCCCCAAAGAGTTTCTGATTATAATGATCACCATGACTACTAAGTGTCCCCCAGAGTAGTTGGGATGGCTAAATGTTTTTATGCTGAAGACATTACAGTGTTTCGTTGTATCCTTTTCCCACAACTTTAAGCTCAAAATCTAATTAAAAGCAAATCTTTGAGTATGCATTTGACTTTCCTGCTGTCTGCCTTATAAGTAATGAAATGGCAATGTTTCATTTCATATAAGTGACATTTTGAATGGTGCTATAGTCCCAAAATTAATAAAATGATTTAATTTTCTTTTGTAGATAAAATTAATTTATATTTCTGCAAAGTTAAACTAAGCAATATTCTTTCATTATTTCCTCTTACAGGCTAGTTAGTATCCCAGCGAACTGAATATACAGAATGCCCTTTTTGTGCAATAGCCTATTAACTAAATTATTTTTTTCATAAATTATCAATTGAATTAAATATGTATCTATTGTTATTTTGTAGACTAGATGACAAAAATATGTTTTCAATTTCTGTTAACTAACAAGAAAAGAGAGGAAGTTAACTCATTATCTTATTGTAAATGTAATGACATGATAAAGTGATCTTTTATACTCAATATATAGTGATCTTTGTAGAGTTAGTCATAGTTGTCATAAACAATAGGATTAACAGGGAGATTTATTATCAGCCTGTTTCTTGCTCAATACAATTTTATTTGAGGATTATAATTGAAATTGTAAATGATGATGTGCAACTCAACATTTGTCAGCTCACTTGCTAAGCTCGTCTCTTGATGGTTTCATTCCCAGGCCTCTACTGCAGAGACCCTGTCTAGTCATGGACCCAGTAGGAGACATTGTCGTCTTCTTCACTCTAGCTCATTTACCACCATTCAGAGTACTCTTGTGGACCCCCTTAATTTTATCCTTCCCTTACTAAGGAAATCGTATATTCTTCCCATGACCAAATCTCAGTAATTTTACTGCTAATATGGTCCTGTGCTTTACCTGCAACAATTGTTCTGCCTCTTTTTTTTTTCCCAAAGGCCCATAAGTGGAAGCTGATGAGAGCAACAAAAATAAAGACTGGGTATTGTTGGATTTCTAGATTTTGAAATTGTGGGTGTTTTTAACAAAAAACGTCATGTTACAAAATAGTTCAAAGATGGAGTAATGAAAAGCTTTAGCAGAGGAAGTTGATCTTCCTTATCTAATGCAATAACAAGTCACATGCCCCAGCTCCTTACGACTGTCAGTGAGACTTCAGCCGCAAGGGTTAGGAGCCATGGACAACTCAATATTGCATCACTTACGTGAACGTGATTGCCACGAGCAGGTAATTCTACTTGAACCGGCATTGGGAGACTCTCTGGTTGCCACCTGGTTTACAAGTAAACAATAATTGTGGTCTGCCACACATGAGGGACCTGGATTGAGTTCCCAGTCCCTGACTTACTGACTTCAGCCTGGCTCAGCCTTGCCTATTGTGAGCATCTGGGAAGCAAACCAGCTTATCAGTGTGTGTGTGTGTGTGTGTGTGTGTGTGTGTGTCTTTCAAATAAATAAGCATATTATATTTTTAAAGTTATATGTAAAAGGATGCCACTATAAAAGACATACATGTTATTGTTATCATAGAGCCTACATATCAGGGGAGAGACTTAATGAATAAACTGACGAATATAAAAATTAATTGCACACTGGGATATATGCTGAGAGAGAAACAAGGAGTGGAAATAGAGAATAACAGAGGGAATCTGCCTTAGATGAGGTGGTCAGGAAGGGTCCCAGCAAGTAGTACTTAAGGCGCGTGGACACAGAAAGAGGGAGCTTTTTAGAAGTGAGATGTTTCTAGAACAAAGGAGATATGCAAAGGGTGAAAAGTGGAAAGAAACTAGGCATGTTTCTATGGGAACATACACAGGAAATACACACACATGAGAGTTTATCTAGCATGGAGAGGCAGGCAGGACTCAGGTCATGCAGAACTTGGGGGCCAAACAAGTTTGGAATTTATTCCCCGTGCTTTGTGAAGCTTTTCCTTTTGTTTTTGCTGTTTGATTTACATCGTGAGAAGATCACGTTTTCCACTCTGTTGTGGACTGATTAAAAGTGGAAAGGGGTGGAATTCTAGAAGATGAGTTAGGGGGTCAGGCTGGAGCGTGGTGCTTTCCAGTGGGAGAGGAGGGGAAACAGCAAATACATAGGAGCTTCATCTCCTTTGCATCCTCTGCCATCCTCTGCAAGCAGTACAGCCAGTGATATTTAGCACTGCGTCCTACCAACAGAGTGCATACGTTACAAATCCCCTCTGAGTTATACTCATTTGATGTAATACATAGACTTCCAAAGCCATGGACCGAGATGACGTGCAGAATCCCTTGGAGTCACCTTTTCTCTTTTGCCTCTTGTTTTCCCCCTCTTATTCTGAGGCTTGAATTCCTACTCCGTCACTTTGACAGAAGCCCCTTTGCTTACACCTCATACAGGACATGCCAATGGAAATCACATCGAAAATAAGAACTTCTTGTCTTACTGCTATTTCTAGGACTGTCGTTTGTACTAGACACATGTTATGTCCTCTAAATTGAAATCATGTTTGAGACCACTAAGAACTTCAAATCAATGTTAAAAAATTAAAAACAAGGTTAAGTTATGGAGAAACCACTGCTATATAGAATGCTTGTCTCTAAAAGAAGTTCTTTACAGATGTATTACGTATTTATTCATTCACATTTTAACTATATGCACAGTTGCATGGTAGGCAGATGCTGTGTAATGAACATTATGAAGAAGGTAAATAGAGAATCTTCCTTAGTATTTGCCTCATGTGCATTTACAGACTGAATTTCTTCAACTCTTGATGCTTAGGAACATCTTGAGTTTTTTAGGATTATTGAGTGACTACACAAATACGTAACTAGCTTAAGTAGCTGTTACTATCACTAACACAAATACCCAGTATTTTTGCTTTTGGGGACTGGTGGTTGTGTAAGTCAGCTTTTCATTACAACAACAGGATCCTTGAGGAAACTAACTTTTGAAGATAATAGGTTTATGGAGTTCATAGTTCCTGAAGTCCAAGTCCAAGATCAGGTGGCCCCACTGGTGAGGATGACAGTACTGACCTCTGACCTCTGATGAGGATGACCATGCTGGCAGGTGGAGTGGGGCACAGGAAGGGTCACAGGGTTCCCCAGGAAGCAGAGTTGGGACGGGCCCTTGAGACCGGCTGTGAGAGCACACACCAGTGACCTCCCAAGCACCAAAACTAGATCCCTTCTGCCTGATGACGGTGGGCGTGGAAGTCCTGCGGTGAGTTCTGGAGCCAAATCATGGTGTAAGAAGAAGTACCTAATGGCAACGATTATTTAACTTCAGTGGTACTAAAAAGTGAGAGTGTAGAATACTTTAGAAACAGACTTAAATATATATATAGTATGTGTGTGTGTGTGTGTATATATATATGCATACGTGTATATATGTATATGTATTTCACCAAAAGACCCTCAAAAGCTGTTTCTTTTTCTTTTAGGTTACAAAGATATTTCCATTAACATTTGACCCCTAAGTTCTCTATTTCTAAGGAATGAAAACAGTATGCACATTAGAATCCTTAGGGCTTTTTTTTTTAAGATTTATTTATTTATTTGAAAGTCAGAGTTACACAGAGAGAGAAGGAGAGGCAGAGAGAGAGAGAGGTCTTCCATCCACTAGTTCACTCCCCAGATGGCCGCAACGGCCGAAGCTGTGCTGATCCAAAGCCAGGAGGTATGAGCTTCCTCCAGGTCTCCCATGTGGGTGCAGGGGCCCAAGGACTTTGGCCATCTTTCACTGCTTTCCCGGGCCATAGCACAGAGCTGGATCAGAAGTGGGGCACCCAGGTCTCAAACTGGCGCCCATATGGGATGATGGTGCTTCAGGCCAGGGCGTTAACTCACTGTGCCACAGCGCTGGCCCCAGAATCTTTAGTTTACTTACCAAAGAATTTTAGAATAATAGCGGTACATTTTAGTATCCATGTGGTAAGTTGTTTTTAGTTCCGTGAGCCTGGAATTATGTATCAAGTAGGAAGATGAATATCTGTGGAAACGGGTGCTGTCCAACTCATCATGCCATCACTACCTCTCATTTATGATCATTTCCTCCTGATGCACCTGTCTGCTCTCAGCTTTTTGGTTCCATGAGTCAGTTTTCACTGTTTCCAAAATTGTCTTTCCAAAAAATGTGTATCATGCCATTTCTTGTTTAAATGTATTTAATGTAAAATCTAAACTGTTGAGAGGTGGGCAGGAGCCTTTGCTACATCATCCTTTTGCGTCTCTGCCTTGCGCAGCCGAGACATGGTAATGCGGTCATCAGCACTTCTCAGTGCAGAGCGTGCAGCTCAGAGGGGTTGAAGAGCACCAGCGAGACCACAAACCAATTAAGTGGCAGAGCTTTATGACATGACAGAGTTAGAAGTTGGCTAAAACCGTCATGTGGCACCATTATTGTTCTACCTGTGCTGGAGAAGGTACACCTGCAGTTGTTGGGTGAAGTGTTCTGTTCATATTCCATGGGACAAATTTGTAAGTGTTGATATTAAGATCTTCTATGTACAGCCCATTTTCCTCCGTTTATTCTATGAAAAGCTGTGTTAAAATCTCCCACTGTGAAGCTGTATTTCTGTATTACAGCTGAGACATTGGGGCTATACCATCTGATAAAATGTATCTTCCTTAAGGATAGAGTATTTTATTGATATAAAATGACCAATTTTGAATAATACTTCTGTCTCAAAGTTTGTTTTGTCTGATATTAATATACTCAGATATATATATATTTGACGTCTTTTCAATCTTGTTCCTTTTAAACTTTATGTATACTTACATTTCAGAAACCTCTCTGGTATACTGGCATTTGGCATTTAGATAGACATTTTCTGAATTCCACATGTTAGTTCTTATCTTTGATTATTTGAGAGGGAATAAACTATTTCTCTTCTTTTAGCGGGTACTCTAAACTTACAATGTGCTTATTCAGTTTCCCAAGTGTAAAAACAAGTACCCGTTTGCTTCTGTCAGACAGTGTGATGGTAAAATTTCTTCAAATTGTAATTCCTCTAAGTTCGTTTAATTCTAAGTGCCTTGTCTAGTTATATGCTATTTTGTGTATTTGAGGATTGATTATTCTTTTTCTACAGAGTAAGACATTTTATTGTTGCTTTATATAGACAATGCTCATCTAAATTTATCATAGTTTTCCCTCCTGACATTGTCTCCCTACTCTCTGAGATTAGTTTTCACTTACGTGAAGTGCATTCTTTAGACTGTCTCTCAGTGAAGTTCTGCTTGAGGCAAACTTTCCCAACTTTAATGGGTTGAAAATATTCTTGGAAAACTTCTGCTGGGGCTCGAATTCTGGATTAGCAGTTATTTCCATCAACATGCAAAAGATTTGACTTCGTGGGAAGTTGAGAAGTTGGCTGTTCATCTTACAACCACTGCTTAGATTTTCTGTCCTTTCTCTGGTTGCTTTCAGAGTATCCCCTCTGTTTTGGTATTTGGAAGTTTCGTTGTGATGTATTGAAGTGTGCGCTTCTGTTTGTTACTTTTGCTCGTGATTTTTGAGGATGAGGATGGGTGACTTTCATCAGTTCTGAAATGTTTTGGCCATTTTATCACATATCTCTCCTGTCACATTTTTCTCAGTTCCCTTCCTCTTAAATCTCCATGTAGACTTACATTAGACGTTCTCATTCTTATTCTCTATTAACTTATTCCAGACTCTCTTACTCTTTTTGTTCTATGTCTCTCAACCTCTCTTTATATTCTCCTTCATTTACTTTCTTTTTAAAACATGTTTTATTGATTCTCATTTTATTTTGAAAACAGAGAGACAGAGAAACAGGTGGATAAGTCTTCCCTCCACTGGTTCACTTCCCAGATGCCCACAATAGCGAGGGCTGGGCCAAATCAAAGCCGGGTACTTGGAACTCAATCTGAGTCCCCCACCTTGTTGACAGGGACCAAATTCTTGAGTGATCTGTGGCTGCCTCAGAGGCTGGAGCAGAAGCAGAGTAGCTGCCGCTCAGACTAGGCATTCGCATATGGGATGCAGGTGTCCCAAGCAGCAACTTGAGTAGTGAGCCGAACGCCGGCCCCTCTTTGACTTTCTGTGTTGAGTTATTGATTATTCCTTCTGGCTTACCTTCCACTTTCTTCATTCTCTCTTCAGATATATGCAACTAATTTTCATGAAGCCAGGCTATTGAATTTTTAATTTCTAGATAGTTTTCATGTTGTTTCAAATCTGATTTTGTCATTGTTCATAGTTTCCTATAATTTTTAAGTTTGTCTATTGTTGCTTGAAATACAGTAAGCAGGATGACTTTACTGCTTTGTCTGTAAGTTATAATATCAAATCTCCACAGTGGATTTCTGTTTTCTTGTTTCTCCCGTTTTCAGCTGTGTGCCTTCAGTCCTAATGAGGGAAGACATTATGTACTGTATGATACTAATTGTTCTTGGGAAGTTACTTGTGGGAGTTGTTTGAGACCTCATATAGAGATGCTTCCTCCAAAAAAGATTTGTTCTTGCTTATAATGCATGAGGACAGTAACGGTCTTGGACTAGTTTTACTGTTTATGGGTTTTGTTATTGGTTTTGGTTGCCTAAATCATTATAATTTGGGCTGCATATATACCCAAGGGCAGGTTTGGGTTACGAAGTGAGTTTGTGCTGTCCACCCTTGCAGGCGAGGGTCTCCAGTCAGACACTGCACTGTAGGTAGGTCCTAGGCTTTGCCTCTTCCTTGCCCTGCTGCACGATTCTGTGAAAACTGACATGCAGCTTTGCTGTGTTCCGATCAGTGTCCTTGGATGACCAACCAGGCTTTGATGCCTTTTCTCTCCGGGGTTCTCTCTTGTCTTAACCTAATAATATCTATGGTACCTATGGCCTCTCCATATCCAGAAAGAAAAAAGTGTGCATTTATGCACACACAAGCACGAGGACACTCTAGCATTCTTAATTATTTTAATCAGGAGATACTGTCTGCACACCTAGCCTTTCATATTGTTATAAACAAGCATTCAAATCCATAGACTTTTCAATTTTAGCAAGAATTTTACTAAAGCGATAAAATGGAGTAGTTTTTTGGATAAAGTTAATCAGGTGGCTAAAAAGCAGCCCTTTTTTCTTTTTTTTTTTTTTTTGACAGGCAGAGTTAAACAGTGAAAGAGAAAGACAGAGAGAAAGGTCTTCCTTCCGTTAGTTCACCCCCCAAAATGGCCGCTGCGGCCGGCGCACTGCGCCGATCTGAAGCCAGGAGCCAGGTGCTCCTCCTGGTCTCCCATGCGGGTGCAGGGGGCCAAGGACTTGGGCCATCCTCCACTGCCTTCCCGGGCCACAGGTGAGAGCTGGACTGGAAGAGGAGCAACCAGGACTAGAACCTGGCGCCCACATGGAATACCAGCGCCACAGGCAGAAGATTACCCAAGTGAGCCACAGTGCTGACCCCAAGCAGCTTATCATGACACATAAATCTCATCTTTAGTAGAAAATAAATTATGGAAGACTTAAAGAGGAATAAATATTTTTGGAATGATAGAAAGAACAGCATTAACAAAAATAATAATGTTATTAATAACTTAATAGTGTAACAACTTTTCAAAGTGCTTTACATGCCTTACCTCATATAATCCTTACAACAGTTCTGAGGAATAGTTATATTTTTATTTGTATTTTATGTGTGAGGAAACTGAGGCACCAAACATCAGAGATAATAAGCAGTAGATAAAGAAGACAAGCTTGGATGGTAAGAATCTTTTTTTTTTTTTTTAAGATTTTTTTATTTATTGATTTGAGAGGTAGAAATACAGAGAGAGGTAGAGTCAGAAAGAAAGGTCTTCCACCCGCTGGTTCACTCCCCAAATGGTCGCAACAGCTGGAGCTGAGCTTATCCAAAGCCAGGAGCCTGGAGCTTCCTGGAGGTCTCCCATCTGGGTGCAGGGTCCCAAGCACTTGGACCATCTTATTCTGCTTTCCCAGGCCATAGCAGAGAACTGGATCAGAAGAAGAGCAGCTGGGTACAAACCAGTACCCATATGGGAGACTTAGCCGGCTACACCACAGCACCAGTCCCAGGAATCTTCTTAAAAGCTATTAATGTGTGTGTGTGTGTGTGTGTGTGTGGGCGCGCACGCGCGCGCGAAATGACAGAGCAGCATGGAGAGACAGAGACAGAGATCTTCAGTTCACTGATTCACTCCCCAGATTGCCACAACAGCCAGGGCTGCACCCAGCTGAAACTGAACCATGAGCCTAGAGCTGTCCCCACGTTTCTGATGTGGGTTGCAGAGACCCGAGTATATCTGTTGTCTTTGGCTGCTTTGCCAAGCTCATTAGGGAAGCTGGATCCAATGTGGAGTGGCCAGAACATGGACCAGTGCTCAGATACGAGATGCCAAGGCTCCAAGCAGCAGCTTGCCACCCTGTGCCCCAAGCTGGCCCCAGGGTGTAGGGCTCTGCTCTGTACCATATTACTGCACAGCATCAAAAGGAATAGAAGGGAACTTTATTCACAGGGAAAGTTTCATAGAGCTCTCACTCGGGATTAAATGAAACCATGCATCTGTAAGTAGTTATTAGTAGAAGCCATCACATATATGTTGGTTAGTGAATAAATGTTTTTATTATAAGAAAACTCGTTATGATTGTGTAATGTAATAGGAAGGCATAAGAAAATGAGTAACAGCAATAACTTACAATACTTCCAAATTATAGAAGAGGACATTACTTTTATGGCAAGTCTTTAAAAAAGCAAATCAATTAATATAGTCTTAATTTTATACTACTGTAATATGAAAATTGATTCTAACCTAGCAAAAAAAAAACCCCTACAAATAATATAATAAAAAATTCCACTAGAGAGACCAAGCACCATAGCCTACTTGGAATTGAGTTAAAGTTATGAAGAGTAACCTGAGAATGAACGATTGAAATAAGTGAAATTTCTAGTTCAAGAAATGGTTACGAATATAATTAAGGAAAACTTTGATAATATTGTAGATGACAGATGGCAAATAAGGAAACAATTTGAAAGTATAGTAAAATAATTATTTTGGATTCAACTCTAGCCAACTCTTAGTTAACTGGCATAATTGGAATAAAGAATAGATAGAAAGGAAACCCTAGAGTACCCAAAGTTGTGGTTGAAACAGAACTACAAAGTAATAAAAATGTGACACAGAAAAAATTATTAATCTAATATTTCAAAACACAGGCCACAGATCTTATCCAACAATGTGAATGTAATATAAGCACTTTGATTTCAGATCATATTAATGGTCTTCCAAAAAATATTAGACTGTTAAACAACTTCTTGGTAAAGATCCCTGTATTTGTCAGTCTTAAATTCAGCCGACTTGAGCCCTCCCCCTTTCCTGGCTCTCCTAGCGGAGTTCTATGCTAGTCCTCTGCTCTGTGGTATTAGGATGAGACAGGGCCTAGTCTACTGCAAATCTCTTGGCCTGTGTAGGTGTTCATTGATCCATAATCATTTTTCTTTGTTCACCAACATAGCCTCTATGATTAATTTTTGCTTCACTGTTCTTCTCTGAGGTAATCAAGATTTTTTAAAAGTCCTTGATGCAATTTACCTTCACTTGGCTTCAGGAAAGTTTCCGCATCAGCTGGAACAGCACTAAGGCACCGCTGGCCAGTTTGAGTGCCAGTTTGGGACTGACTGTTCATCGGGTTGAGCTCCCTGCTAATGCCCGTGGAGAGGCAGTACAAAATGGTCCAAGTGCTTGGGCCACTGCCACTGTGTGGGAAACCAAGATGGAGTCCTGGGTCCTGGCTGCAGCATTTAGGGGGATGAAACCACAGATGAACAATTTGTCTCTTTCTCTCTCCCCCTCCCTCCCTTTCTCTATCATTCTGTGTTTCAAATAAATAAGTAAATAAATCTTTAGAAATTACTAATAAGTTACTGATTCTCTCACAAACTCATGGTTAGATAAGACTCTAAGACTAGGGTTTGATTTGTTTTAGAATACCAAAACCTTAAGTTTCTTTTAGAGACAGATTGCCTGGAGTATCGTATCTACCCATAGTATCTAGCTAAAGTATCATGTCTACCTATAAAAAGCTGTTAAATTGAATTACTGAACTGCAACTGAATATCACTATTAAAAAAAATCCTTAGAAGTAAATTAATTTCAACTCATTCATATCTTGGTTTCATTCTCTAGTGTTTGAAATAAAAAAGAAACTTGCTCTGCTTCAGGTGTGTTGACCAGCGCTAAGTCTCCCAGCAGCCACCACTGAAACTGGGACAAGAAGTCAGTTTTCTCAACTCTCAGAGTTCTGGCTTGTTGCATTTTTACCTCACAGAATAACTACTTGTTAAATTATATACCTTATTCTTAGAGCAGAGTTAGATTTACAGAAAAATTAAGAGGGTAGTACAGAGTTCCTTCCCATAGACCTCACTCAGTTTTGCTTATTCCTAACATCTTAACTTTATTTTGATACACTTATTATAGTGGACTGATGTCATATAAAGTTCATAATTTATTCCTATTTCTTTAGTTTCATGTACTTCAAATTAATTCTTCAGGTTGTTTAAGAAGAGGAGAAAAATAAGTTTAAGAAATTCTAACTTAAACAAAATTAGACCTATTTCTTACCTGAAAAGCTTAGCACCTTTAAAATACGTGATTTAAATAGCAAAATGGAGTCTAGAATATATTGTATGTCCCAAAATGGTTAGGTGAATTTTTTTTTATGTAGCACATTTCAAAGGACTTATGTCTTGAGGAATACGTGTTCAGATATCATCCCCTATGCCTTGACCTACCACATTAACTTAGGCTGGGGTAACATAGAGATCTAAAATCATTGAACTCAGTTTCATTAAAAGAATCTCTTTAAGGATGGCTGAGAAACTGATGACAGGGGTTGTTGGTGCCTGGAGGTAACTGAAGCTGAAGGGGGGTGGAGGAAGGTTTGTTACCGCACGCTTTTGTACCTTTTAAAGTTCTATGCCAAGTCCATGTATTGCCTTCTCAAAAATTAACAAGGTGCTGATTGTGAACACACAGTTAGCATTGTGGCTAATTAGCATTGTGAGGTATTGTTGCTGACTAAAATCAAACACGTGTATCTCATTCTCACACTCGTGGATCTGTTGTTCCACGTATAAGTGTAACTGTAAGACTATTTTAGAAGTAAGCAATAAAAGTTTTCTCACATAAGGTCATCATAAGAAATCAGAAAATTATGCTCATTAGACATGCATTTTGTAACTTAATAGAATAGTGTGCCTTATGGAATAGAACTTTCAGCACAATGGAAATAATATGAAATACTCAGCTGTACAAAAAAATATGAAATCCTGCCTTTTGCAACAAGATGGATGTAACTGGAAACCATTATACTTGGTGAAATAAGCCAGTCCCCAAAAGACAGATATCATATGTTTTCGCTAATCTGAGGTAACAAATAAAGAAGCAAAAAATATAATGTACTGGAGTGAAATGGACATTTTGAGGCTCACTGTTTACAGCCTTTGTCTCTTCTATTGAGGAACAGTGTTCTTTCTTCATACTGCTTGTTGAAGTCTTATTTAGAGTAAGGTCAACTTTACAGCCATGAGGTAAATTGAAAATAGATCTTTGAAAAATGTAGAGTGGGAGTAGGAAGGGAGGAGGAAGAAGGTTGGAGTGTGGGTGAGAGAGAGGGTAGGTGGGAAGCGTCACTGTGTTCTTAAATCTGTATATATGAAATGTACGAAACTTGGATAACTTAGATAAAAACTTTTAAGAAGATGAAAAGACAAGAAAAGAAATAGCATGTTTTCTAAAGGTGGTAAATGTGGAGAAATCAACCTACATTTGCCAGAAAACTGCAGAGCAAGGATACAGGAAACGATGTGTCCTTCACAAAAGAGCCGTCAGAGGAAGGCCTTCCCACAGAAAGCACCTGTCCCGGCCATTTCACGGGCCAGCGTCTATCCAGATAAAATCATCGTAGAACGCTTTGCCAGTTGGCTCTGTGCAGGAGCATATTACTGATTTACAAACATAAAACAAGAACCTACTCTTATTTTCACATGTTTATATTTTTAGACTTGTCACCACCATCATTTCACACTTACAGTAATGCTGGGAAGTGTGTTGTAGGGATGTGTGGTTGACACCACCCTACAGGCAAAGGTTCCAGCTTATGCTCGAAGAATCCACTCTCCCGATCCAGCTCTCTGGTGCCACTTCTTAGTATTCTGCTCCCTGACTACTGAATTATACAAAGCCTCCATAATTAGACATTCAAGCAGAATTATTTAAAAGAGAAAAGGATGATACTGAATATTTTAAAAAATAATGCCCCAGGAATGTCAGACCGGTCGCTTCAGAGTCGCGGTGCAGTGGGAGCTGGTTTTCAGGATGGTCACCCTGAGCATGGTGCTGTTGATCCACAGTCTCTGTCTTTTGTCAGGAAAGTTTAAGGACACAGTTTGTAAAATTTCTCTGCAGTATAATTTTCATTAGTGTCAGTTATCGGGGGGGGGGGGGGGGGATCCATGAACCATATTGAGTTTATCCTTAAACATTCCAGTGAATTCTTTACAGTTTGTTGCAAATTCTTAAACCATGCGGTCCTCATCAAGTGCTATTGTGATATCTATGCGGGCTGAGGTATAATCTGTGCTCATAGACATCCATGTATACATATTCACGAGGATCAAGTGGGAAAATGAGTAGTTATTAAAACCTGCAGAATTTGCCATCACGTTAAAAGTCATTCAAGATTCATCAGTGATTTGTATATGCATCTCTCTTGAAACATGAAAGGACAAACATTGCTGTGCATGAAATCAGCATCATGACTGACTCCCCACGTCATTAGGCTTTCTGTCACATTTCAGAATGGGGCCAAACTACATAAAAACATCAGGCAATCAAGTAAATCTCCTACAATTATGTACTCTTAAGATTGACTTTCTAAGTATCCAGTGATTGAGATTTTATGTTAACATAAAGGTCTTCATGATCCACAGGAAATGTTGGTGCCATAGAAAACAAGTCGTACAGCTTAGCGTTTGCAGATTGATGGGGTGATGATGTGAGCACAGCCCAGCAGCAGTGTCCCTTGCTGGCTCCCATGAAAGGACGCATTAGGCAACAGGTATCTGCACCCTTAGACTTGCTGGAGATCCTGACTCATCTTTTTGTGGTCAGCCCCCTCCTCCATGAGGCACAAAACAAAACGGAATAGAAAACAGAACGCGACCAGAAGACGGGGAGAACGAAGGAAGGGAAATTGTGTAACACTCTTGAGTATGTCAGTGTAGCCCTCTGGCAAGTCTGTTCTGGGGTAGGCCGAGCTGCTTGTCATTGGGCCTGTAGGCCTTTGCCAGAGGAGAGCTCACTTGCCTTCCTTCTGTCAGTAGTCTGGCCTCAGCCTGGCCAGCTACAAAAGAGAACAAGATGTTTTTCTAAGCCATCTCACTGATAGAAGAAATCCTGGGAGCGGCATTTAGCCTCGCGGTTAATCCTGACTTTAGTTTCCTGCTGACGCAGACCCTTGGAGGCAGCAGTAATGGCTCAAGTCACTGAGTTCCTGAAACCCACATGAGAGACTTGGACTAAGTTCCTGACTCCCAGCTTCAGCCCCAACCCAGCCTCAAGCATTACAGGCATCTGGGGAGCGAACCAGCAAACAGGAGCTGACTGTCTGTCTCACTCTCTCCCTTCTCTCTCTTCCCTTCCCTTCCGGCCAAAATAAATGAATCTATAAAAGAATTCTAGAAATGCTCAAGGAATTCTGGCAAGATGTTTAGTTTCATTAATTCATGCTTTTATCACCCATTTATCATAGACAGGAGCTGCACATTGCCCCTGCCGATCGCTTAGGTTTGGAGGTGGGGAAGGAATTGTGAATGGGCAGGATTTCTGCCTGTGACCTTCCAGGGGCAATTCTGACCCATTCTTCACTGTGTTCAACACTGAGGGACCACCAGCTTTCCCTAATTGAGCAATTTGAGTAAGTTATCCTATAGCCATGGGATAAGCGAATGCACAAAATCTATACTTTCAAAGCAAGATAGAACATAGGCAGGTATCTTTAAAAAAAAAAACTGTAAAGAGTGTATTTTTAAGTGTTTTAAGAAACTCCTAGCAGAGTGTCAGGGACTGGGGTGAGGGAGGGCAGACAGCTAAGACTTCTGGAAGGTAGAAGGGGCACACTCAGCTGCGACCAGCAGCAGGTGGGGGCAGGAAGCTCTGTGTCCAAGTAGGAGAAGCTGTGCAGGCAGGAAGCGAGGCAGAATCTGGACAGAGAACAGCAGATTCAGAAGCACAGACATAGCAGAAGCAAAATATGTTTAAGGAGCAGGACGCGGTGCCTTTTTGTTGTAACAGAGGGAATAGTCAGGGGGCTGAGAGAGAAAACTGCAGAAGCAAGGAGAAATCCAGGAAGCATGGGCAAACACGTTGAGTTTACAACATGCACACACTGTACAAGATTAGGTTGCTAGAACCAGGAGGAATTCCAGAGGGAGGTTCCGGGTGAAATAATCAGATTGATGTTGACACCAAACAGTTGACTTTTATGTTTCCTCGTTTGTGAAGAGTCTTTTTGAAGCATGTAATGTACCCTTTGTCTTACCAGAATATATTCCTTTTTTTCTGCCTGTGTGTGCCATGAAACCTTGACAATCCCTCAGATACATTTTGGAGGACCAAGGAAGGTGTTGATGATGACAGGTTCTCTTCTGGCCCCTCTCCCTCCTCCCCGGGACAGTTCTGCATTTCACTGTTTGAAGGTGATAGGGTTCTACCAGCAAAACAAAGTTTGAGTCTAGTGAGAAATTCTTGTGGAATTGTGTTACTGGAAATGTATTGATTTATTCTGAGCATTCCACTTGTTTTCATGTAATCTACACAAATATGGACAGATGTGTGCACAGTAACATAAACACGTGGACAGATGAGTGGAAGTTTTAGCATGTGGTTGTGGGCTGCTTGAGTGGGAGGTGCTGTGAGAATGAGTTAACCACATTCCATAGTAACGAGCTGCTTTTAATTATATGTTAGAGAAAGTGGACATCTTGTGCAATGTACACATTCGGGCATTTACAAAATAATTTCCTGATTTCTATAGAAAGATCAATGCCAAAGTTCTGTATACTTCTGAACATGTTTTCTGGCCTTAATTCAAAGGTTTCTTTTTCAAATAATACTCTTTAAATCCTAAGAAAATATAAACACTTGCAATATTTGGTATGTTCGTGCCTAATAGAAAAAGATTCTATTAAATGCTTATCTCCTTTATCTAAAATAATAGTAAATATGAACCTAAATATGATTTTAAATGAAATGAAAGAGCATATACTCTTTAAATAACCTATTCATTAAAATAAATCATAAATCACTCACTAAAATGTAGATGGTGTAACCATTCAGTCTTTGCCCAGTCTAGTTTCAATTCATAATTATGTCTGGTAGCTAATGTTTTATCCCAATGCCCAAATCTTATTTGAATTTTTCTAGTTCCATATGAGGGAATTTGTAGTGTGAGAACGATTGTTTTCATTCGTTTCACAACAAGGAACAAATATTTAGAGAATATTATCCATAGAAATATTACTTACAGCTTTGAGAATGCTGTTCATGGCAATCACCTCACGTTACAGCATGCCTTAGCAAAGCTGAAACTGCCAGTGGGTGCTGTTAACCCACGTTTATTAAAATATTCACAAGAATGTGATATCCATATGCTTTTGAATAGAAAGCATTATCATTGGGTCGTCTAGAAAAGAAAGCAGGACTTCAGAGAGAAAGGAAGGCTTCAAGGGGAAGGGAGAATTTCTGCTGGTCACTGCACTGATACAGGGGGAGCCAGGGCAGGACCCCTCCACCTACAGGGGCAAGAGGAGCCGAGGCGGGGTGGGGCTGGTCTGTCCAGCATGGTTCGACTGTGCAGGCCTGACTGCACAGGGAGGCACGAGCCAGAAGTGGGGAAGGCGCTGACGTGCTAACTTTCACTGTTTTTATATCATACTTCCACCTCCCTTCTTGGCATCTTTCTGTGGCAGGCATAGTAAAGCCTCTTTCCCTCTCTCAGAAAAATTACAATGTCAACTTCACAATGCCTGGGCTCCCTATATATGTCGCCTCCCTGTGGGAAACGTGAAGGCAGAAGGCAGAGCGTGGTAGGCTGCTTTGCGGTCCCCAAAGGGGCGCAGGTGCCAAGCCCCAGAGCCTGTGGCTGCTCCGCTGAGTGGCACATGGATTCCGCAGCTTGACTGAAGTGAGGGTCTGGATGGGGAGGTTACCTTGGGTCACCTGGATGAGCTTTCCGTGTACTTCTAAGTGTGCTTTCAGAGAGGAGGCCTGTGATGGGAGCAGAGTCAGAGAGAAGGCACTGAGCCACGGCACTGGGCATGCAGGAGGGTGCGGGGCCCAGGGACTGCGGTCACTGAAGCTCCAGGCACTGCACACCTTCCCCAGGGCCTCTGTGGGGAGCAGGGCCTGCAGGCGTGATGTCAGCCCTATAGGACGCACTGAGCACTCTGGTCCCCAGCGCTGTAGACTTTTGGTTGGTTGTGTTGTGGGTGGCAGTATAGCCACAGGAAGTGAACACACACAAGCAATTAGGTGCTCCTAAGAGGGGTCTACAAAAAAATTTGTAGAAATGTATACTATGAGAAAACGACATATGGATTTCAATTTATTTTGTACCAAAATTAACTTATCTTTTTATTTCCACTTTGTCCACACACTCTTTGAAGCGCTCTTGTAAAATCGTTGGACAGCTGGGGCTGGGCTCCGGTGTTCCTGGGAGTGCTCCCAAGTGGCTGCCGTCAGCATCTAGGGAGCTCCTCCCACTGACAGCCTCCGAATTGGAGAGTGGGCCTGGACCAGGACCCGGGAGCAGCCTGACCCTGGCTGGGGGCTGGAGAGCAGACACAGGAATCTGCTGGAGAAAATCCTCTCGTTCTCCCTGAGGACTGCTGTGGGGGGATCAGAAACATCAAAAGGACTCAAGACAGTGCCCTTTGCCTCACCTTCCTCTTCCAAACACTGCAGCCGTTTTACAGAGAAAACTGGGAAACAGGGCAGCTTCTATGGCAGTGATTAGATATCCTGGTGAGGCGGTGGTGGAGGATGAGTAGGTCCAGTCGCTGAAGCCACCACACAGGGTCTGGGGTTGTTGTACGACCGTTCCCGGCTGGATCTGGCCTGGGTTGTCGTGGCGTTACCTTTCTAAGCAATATCAGGTAATACAGTTAAGGCAGGTAATGACTGCAGCAGCATGGTGGAAACACCCCTTGCGTGAGGAGTGTCAGGTCAAGGCAGGAATATACGCAAGGCAGGCCTGCCCCTGTTTTTGAAGTTTTGTTAGGGGAGGCGGGCTGCTCAGGGGTTCTTGTCTCAGCACAAGGAATAATTCGGACCTGAGACCCAGAGTAGTGGTAAGCAGGTAGAGGTAGCAGAGGTTCGTGAAGAGAAATAACAGAGAATGCACCTGGCAGGCCGGGCAGGCATCGCAGGAGAGGCCCGCGGCCCAGTCTGCGTTCAGATGAGTTTTTCTGGACGCGAGTTTCTGTCCTCATTCCTTCTCCCCTCCTCCCTCTGCTGGGAAGTTGTGGGTAGGGGATTTCTGGATGCAGAATTCTCAAAGGTCCCGCCAGGATGTTATCGGCACAGTGTTATCAGACCTTATGGTCTGTTTGGTGCAAGGCAGGGGGAATTCCCCAGGGAGGGGGCTGGACCCCAGCGTACGGGTAGCCACCTAGAGCAGTGCCTTCCAGCGGAATTGCTGCTCTGCCTTTGGAACCTCTTTCTTTCGTTGTCTTTAAAAAGTCTCATTTTCTTTGGCCCCTCTTGCACATAGAGGCTAATATCTACCTAGCTACCATGACTGAGAGAGAGACAGACTGAGGTCTGTCACCTGCTGGTTCATCCTTTTCCCAAGTGCCCACAGGAGCTGAGCTGACCAGCCTGAACCAATCTGGGTCTCCCATAACGGTGGCAGGGGCCGGAGTGCTTGAGCCATTGCCTGCTGCCTCCCAGGCTGCACTGAGCGGGAAGCTGGAACAAGGAGCAGAGCTGGGGCTCCAGTCCAGGCACAGTGACTGGGAATTGGGGTATCTTAATGTGGCATTTTAACTGCTAGGCCGGCTACCTCTGCTCCCTCATCCCTGGCTCCCATGCCCACCCTGACCCACCACCTTTAAAGAGAGCACAGAGAACTGATTCCCACGTAGAATGTGTACAGTGTAAGTTTGATAAAAACAACTGGAAGCGAACCCAGGAAGCCTTCACAGGGGAGGAGAGTTTAGAAAGAAGAGGCCTGATTCTTTGAGAAGAGGGGGAGGAGAGCATAACCTCTCTGACAGACAGGGGCAGAGCAGTGGGTCCATGGGCGTGATCGCAGATAGTTCATACACAGCTCGGCAAGGAGATACTAGGAGAGCGGTGCAAAGACTGATGTGGTTGCTAAATAGCACAGAACTCAAATTGCAGAACTGATTTTTAGGGAAATTGTCAAGACTTAGTGTAATCACTGGACCAAGCTCTGAGAAAGGAAATTAAGAAACAGAGCACTTGCAAAATCATTTTCAGGATCTGAGATGGCCATCCGAAGGGCAAAGGGCAATATTCTTACATCAATACTTACTTCTACTGAATAGATGCCATGTAAAAGTAGACAAATGACTTTTTCTTGTCTTTGCAAAGTAGAAGTAGCAGGGCTGGGCATTCGGCCTAGCACTTAAGGCACTGGTGTTAGGACACCCATGTCCCGTATCAGACTAAGCGGGCTCAAGACCCGACTAGGGCTCCTGACTCCAGCTTTCTGCTGATGCAGACACTGGGAGCAGTAGTGGTGGCTCAAGTAATTCAATTACCTCTGCCCATGCAGGAGACTTGAGTTGAGTTCTGGAAGTAAATACATTTTTAATAATAAAGAAATAACCAGTCAGTGCTGTGGCATAGTGGGCTAAGCCTCTGCCTGCAGTGCCAACATCTTACATGGGTGCTGCTGGTTCATATCCCGGCTGCTCTTCTTCTGGTCCAGCTCTCTGCTATGGCCTGGGAAAGCAGCGGAACATGGCCAAGTGCCTGGGCCCCTGCATCCACGTGGGAGACCCAGAAGGCTTCGGATCAGCCAGCTCCAGCCATTGCAGCCATTTGGGGGAGAGAACCAGCAGACAGAAGACCTTTCTCTGTGTTTCTCCCTCTCTCTGTAACTTTGCCTCTCAGATAAAGAAATAAAATCTTTAATAAAAATGATGAAAAAAAAACTGTAGGTGATTTGCAAAAGCCATGGTTGAGAAGAGTATAAAATAAAACATAGAAGCCTCTCGTACTCCATCCTCCCTCTCCATCTTCTGTCTGGAGGTTGCCACCATTAGCTTTCCTATGGACCCTTTGGAAAGCATTTCGGCCTGAAGACCACATATCAATGTCCACAAGTGGAGCTATGGGGCATGCACAGAGCTGGCTGTGTCCAGGCAACACATTGAGATTTAACTCATTCTTGGTAATAATTCCAAAGTAGCACATGGTGTGGACTTCTGATACTGGTAAGCAGTCCACTGCTACAGGATACTCATGGGAAGATAGTGCCCCTGGTTTTACCTGTCTGTTCACCCCAGACTGCTGCCCCTCACTGTCTGTACTCTTGCTATACCAACCTCCTGCATCTTCATCACTATTCTACTCTACCACCCTAATCTACTTCCTTGTAGATTTTTCTCCATAAACCATATCGTTCTCTAAAATGTTATATTCTTTTTTTTTATAAAGCTTTTATTTAAAGAATATAAATTTCCAAAGAACAGCTTATGGATTACAATGGCTCCCCCCCCACAACTTCTCTCCCTCCCCCTACCCTCCCCTTTCCCGCTCCCTCTCCCCTTCTGTTCACATCAAGATTCATTTTTTTTCTCCATAAACCATATCGTTCTCTAAAATGTTATATTCTAATCTATTTTATATATCTCTTTTCACCAAAATACAGGTTTCATAAGAATAGTGATTTTACATCTTTTTTATTATTATTAATAGCCTTCTGAGTAAAGAATTTCTGGACATCTTGTTCCAAACCAAGAACATAGTAATAAAATCTTTTTCTCCTTTAATGTTATTTCCTAGTTATTTTTTAATCACATTGTTACTCCAGCTACCTCCTTTTTGATTTTCAAATATCTTCTAACACTGAAGACTTTTGCTGTGATAAATATTACTTTAATATATAATTCTTTAAAGAACATTGTCATGGCATATGGCAGTTACTGGTTTTTGTATCAGTTAAACTAATAAATAATATACCTTGCTCCAATAAATGAATAAAAGTAATATAGTCCTATACATTAACAGTTGTCCTTTACCCCTCCTTTTAGATAATATACAACCTCATTTAATGGAGGAAGGAAGCCTTCTAGATGAAAGTGAAGTTAGCTTGTAGAATAGTCTGGATTTCCTACATTAGAATGGAGAGGAGTTGTCATGGTGCTCATCAAACTTAAATGATGTGGATGATAGTAGCTTCCAGTAGGCTGTATTGTTCCACTGTTCAACAAACTGTATTTTGAGCACTTTGGTT
Organism: Sylvilagus floridanus; assembly: GCA_949820135.1. Taxonomy (NCBI): domain Eukaryota; kingdom Metazoa; phylum Chordata; class Mammalia; order Lagomorpha; family Leporidae; genus Sylvilagus; species Sylvilagus floridanus. The sequence continues at coordinate 6,590,074 of OX463246.1, forward strand.
GCAATAAATTTATATCAGTTTCACTTCATTTTCTCTTAGTTGCAAAATTTGCCACAAGAGATATTTTGGAACAACATGAACACATACATTAAAAAAAAATTCTCTCCATTCCTTTCTTCAACAAATGTTATCAGAGCTTTGTGAATCCCAGCCCACATGGAAACATTGATGTATTAATATAGAAAAACCTAGACTGAGTTATTTCCATAGTAGCCTTACATATATCTGTTTACCCACAGTGAATATTTCTTAATAAGGTTAGAGTGTTCACTTCTCAAGTTTTCCAGTTTGAGGATATTGTTCTGTGGAGAACTGGAACGTGCCATTCCCATGACTGACCTGATCAGACTCAGATCTGCAGGTGGGGTAGACCTAGCTGCCTGTCATCACAGGTGTCATGCAATGCGGGTAAAAGCAAAGTCTAGGTGCACAGCGTGGTCTTCCCTGACGGTGGCCTGTATCAAGACATTTGACATCATGTTCGAGATCAAACCAGTTGTAGTACAAGTGGTAAAATCCCTCTTACCCAAGACTAAGTCACAGCACGGGGGCACACACACAGGAAAGCAGCCCGACACTCTCTGGAGGCGTTCACGTTCGTATTCACATTCCCATCTCTGGAGAGCCACTCGATTTCCATGAATCAGTGAGGATGATGCTGTCCAGTGTGTGTGATTTTAAAGAAAATCACCATTTTAAAGACAAGAATTACAAACATTTGAATTGCGTTTTTACTTGGAAAAAATGAACTTGTACTGGCAAGCTATTTTTTATTATATATTCTATGCCTCACGCTTAACATGTGCTTAAGTTGTAAATTGTGCTGGTGGGATAATAATTTTCCTTATTTTCTATCTGTGTAATTCTTGAATATTGTTGGACTTTGAATAGAATCTGAAATATTTTTAAATTTGCTATTGACCCTGCATGAAGATGAAACACATTAGCCTGTTGAAAGTCTTGCATTGATATTTCTCAATGTTAAACTCTACTGAATGCTGAGACCTCACAGTTTTGCAGGATTTTGTATGTGATTCAAAACCTAAGTGGAGTTAGGTATGTGTTTGTTTTCTCAACTACTTTATAGCCCATACTCTGCATCAGGGAATATGCTAAGGACCGAGGATACTGGCATGAGTAAGTGGAGTCTCCCTTGGTGGGTGTTATTGGCTGAATAATGGCTGGCCAAAATGCTTCTGTCCTAACCCCTGCATGTGGGTGTTACCAGATATGGCAAAGACTTCGTAGATGTGAGCAAGTTAAGAATTTTGAGATAATTCTAGAATTATGCTGGATGATTGAGTTGGAACCAAACACTGTTACATACATGCATAGAAGGAGGCATAAGGAGATCAGGCAGAGGCAACCCTGGAGATGGAGATGAGAGTGATTTGTCTGCAACCCAAGGAAAGCCACAACCACGAAGTTCCAGCCACCGCAAGAGGCCAGGAGGAGGGGCTTCCTCAGTGGCTCAGGAGCAGCGCAGCCCTGCTGACTCCTTGATCTTTGTCCCAGTGACGCTGATTTCAGACTTCGGGACCGAATCCATGCCTATGGGATGCCAGCACTATATCCAGAGGCTGAGCCTTCTACCCCACAGCACCAGCCGCAATTTTTCATTAGATTTAAAAACTAAAATTAGTCATATTTATCAAAGATGACAGAATTATGAAATACTTGTGAAAAGGGTAAGACCGTATATACATCACAAATGTGATAAAGGGACATCTCGCCATTACCAAAGTAAGAATAGTTACTATTCCCTGTCCTTGCCAGTTGCTGAGGATTTTAGAAAATTTATTACATAGAAATGTTGATTAAACCATCTCAATATTGGCACAGTTTCATTAGTTGGGGGGAAAGAGAGATCATTAATTCTACTTATAGAAATAATTACCAACATCTCACATCCTAATAAAAATAAGACAACAGTTCTAAAAATCTCTCTCTCTCTCTCTCTCTCTCTCTCTCTCTCTCTCTCAGTTACTAAGAATTTTTGCCTAGGAGTTCTAAGCCAGCTGAAAAGGGAGGTCACTTACCTGTGTTCTGTTTTCAGGACTGAGCAGTAGAAGCAGTGAGTGTGAATGAAGTGTCTGTGTCTCCCTCTGTGTGTGTGTGTGTGTGTTTGGGATCTCAGCAACTTCACAGGCGAGGTTTTAAACTCTCTTTTCAAGGTTGATTTAGGTACTAGAGAAAATGAATGATAAAGAAAAGATGTTATAAATGGAGATTTACTGTGATCTAAGTCAGGTATCCGTGTTTTGGCTGTGAAAACAAAGAAGGAAAGGCAAATAAAAAGACAGCTGTTGATTTGAGTTCTAAGCCCAGAGCCAAAAACTGGATTAGTCGATCACTGGATCCTGGGAATTTCATCCCTACATCCTTTACAGCATGTGGTGTTATCCAGCTTTTCGATTTTGTTGGTAAAGGGGCCAAATACTTTCCTGGCATTAGAGAATAAAAAATTGTAAGTGATACTTTATACATATTTTCTACAGAAGCCCAGCAGTTGCTCCCCTAGCCTCCCAGCTCTCAGACCTTCCTGGCTTCTGGCCCAAATACTTGGCAAATTGATCCATGTCTACATCACAGTCACACACGTTTGTAAACTCTGTCCAGCGCAGAGGTCTGACTTCAGGTGTTTTGGCAGAGTTATCTGGAGTAACTGTCTCCAACACAGTGCTGTTGTGCAAATGATCACACCGGGAGGGAAATAAGAATTCATTGAGACAGATGACAGTGCAATTCACTCTCCATATCCTCAGTTTCCAACCAGCTGCAGACCGAAAGTATTTGAAAAAAAAAATTACATGCATCCTAAACACAAACGGGCTTTTTTCATTGCATTGTTTCTTAAATAATCCAGCATAACAGCTGTCCACATAGCTGCTGTGGTTTCCATGTGCTCTGACCTCCGCCCCCAAGGGTTCTTATGTTAGAAGCTTAGTCTCAGTGTGGCAGTCTTAGGAGGTGGTGGACCTTGCAAGAGGGAAGCCAGTGGGAAGCCAGCAGGCCCTTGGAAGGGACTGTGGTGGTTCTCTAGGGACTGTGAGTGAGTTGTTACAGAAAGAGCCGGCCTCTCCCCTTCCCCATCCCTGGCTCCCTGTCTGGCAATGTCAGCTCTCCCTCTGGTACGGACTGCTGCCAGGAAGTCCTCAAGAGACTTGCTGATGCCAGTGTCATGCCCCTGAACCTCCAGAACTGTGAGATAAGTAAACCTTATGATTACCCAAAATCAGGGATGTGGCTACCATAACAGAGAGTGGGCTAATGCACTAGCCTTTACAGCGTGTTAGGTGCTGTAGGTGATCTAGAGATGATTTCAAGTGCATGGGAGGACGCATGTAGGCTGTATGCCAATACCATATGCCATTTGATGTGAAGAACTTGAGCCTCCATGGGTTTTCATCCATGGTAGGTCCTGGAACCCCTCCCCCACGAGCAGTGAAGGACAGCTCTACTCAGTTATGGTTGTTGCTGTTTTTATCAGTAGTCTAAGAGAATTCTGCTGTTGATAAAACTTTATTTGCATGCACATTAGTTATTCTCAATTGAATAACTAAGAGGATGTATGAGGGTACTTCAAGAAGTTCATATAAAATGGAATTAAAAGTATCAGTTTAGGGTCAGGCAATTAGCGTAGCGGTTAAGATGTACACATCCCACATCAGAGTGCCTGAGTCCAGTTCCTGGCTCTGGCTCCTGACTGCAGCTTCCCACCTGTGCAGACCATGAGCAGCAGCAATGTTGTTGATGTAACAGGGTTCCTGCCACCCCCAAGGAGGAGGGCTGCACTTCCCACTCTTGGCTTCAGTCCTAGCCCAGATGCAGTTCTTGTCTCTCTCTCTCTCTTTCTCTCTCTCTGTCTCTCTCTCTCTCTGTCCCTGCCTCCATCTCCCTCTTTCTGCCCTCGACCTCCCCTTCTCCCTCTCAAAAAGTTAAATTAAAAAAAGTATGGCTTTGTTTTAGTGCAAAAACAACTTTGAAATTTATACATAGGTTTTTTTCATAACATACCTTTCCCACATACTTTAAATTTTTTGCACCAAAATTAACTCTTATTCTAATTCCATTTTTCCATGAGCTTTTTGAAAGGGCCTCATAGGAGGAAATCATTGTTGTTGAGCCTAGTTTCTTTTTCCCACCATGAGAAACCTATAAAATATTCATAGTGTAGGATAATAGTGTAATAATGTAATCTTGTAGTAACCTGTAGGAGCATTATAGATGTTAATATTTACTTGTAGGAAGATTTATTTTGCGTATCTTATAATTAATTACTACTTTCATCCTGTGAAACAAGATTTTCCATGACTACCCTAAAATATATTTAACTATTTGTTTCATAATCATGTCAGTATTTTATGTAATTAATGATATCCCTCATTTGTAGAGGTACACACTTTTCATTGATTTTAAAGAATCTTCCAGAAGTTGTATATATTGGTAATAACCAAAAAAAAAAAAAAAAGTATGCCACCACCATCTCACTGACTTCTGTCCACACCAGCCCAGGCCTAGAAGCTTCTGTAATTCCACAATTCTTTTTGTTTGCTGGTCTGTAGCCAACAAATTACTTCTGTTTGTGACCATTTCACTGTACTGGGAAAACTAGTCAAAAAAAAAGTGGTGACTAATTTAATCAGACATACAAGTGTGAATTTTACAAAATTCACAGTTGTGCCTGGGAAACTTAATTTATTTAGAATTTCAGCAGAATATGCCCTTGCTAACAGATGTAAGAGAAAACCCAGGCTGTGTGCATTATTTTTAAAGTATGTAAAATGGGCTTGGCTGTTGCCATTTCTGCAGCTTTTTTGGGTAGCCAGAGAAAAAGCAAAGTAGAGTTGTTATTATCCTGGGAAGAGAGCAGAGCAGATGAACTCCATGTGTGCTCACGTCAGTGAACATTGCTCTGCCACCTGGTCCCCCATTGCACTCAGGTGCTCGTCAGTGGGACTGCTGAGGTTGTGACCTGTGCGACATAGGCTGTCATCTCAGGAGGGTGAAGCTTTGGTGAGATGATCCACCCGCTGTCACCACCTAAAGTCAAAGCAAACCCACGCTAACAGCAGACTAAAACTAATTTGAAAACAGAGATTATAAAAAGAGAGGAATTACAAGAAGAGGGAGGAGAAGGGGCAGGAGTGTGGGCAGGAGGGAGAGTGGGGTAGCACTATGTTCCTAAATCTGCATACGTGAATTACATGAAGTTTGTATACCTTAAATGATTTTTTTTAAAAAACTAAAATGAAATAATAAAAGAATTGGAAAGAATAGAGATTGGGAGCTCAGAAGACAGTTCGGTGTTGGATGCTCACATGGATGGGCTCCCTCACCTCCTCTTACTGCTTTCACAGATGACATGGGACCCCCTCCCCAGGTGATGATGCTAACAAGGTGCCCTCCAGGGCAGGTAGTGCAGTCTCCATTAGCACGAAGAAGGATACTAGTCCACTCCCCATCCACAGACTGGTAGTGTGTCTGCCTCACCATCAAACCTGCCCCATACTCAAGTTTCTTATTTTTTTAGGAACTGTTACCTTGCCTGCTCTCAGCCAGCTTCTCTGGTTACTAATAGGCAGCTTTCCTCTGACTCCCATTTTATGTAGTTATTCTTTATAATTGGATCATTCTCTAATTGTTTAAGCATAACTGAAAGAAATTAAGTAATCCTTCTAACCAAGCTGAAGTCATTTTACATTTAATATTTAATCTTTATGGGAAAATCCAGTTCAGATCTCTGTTTCTACTAAAATCACATTCTCCATTCTTTGATTTTGAACTGCAACATGTTTTATTTATCTCTTCAAGTTTTGCTTTGACAAGTGTAATTTAGTTAACATGAGTTTTTCATACTTCATAGTTATATATTTTTTTGCTCTTATGATAACCAATTCTTGCCAGAAACCAGCTTTTAATCTGTTTCTTAAAAGAAAGTAAAAAGAAGAAACCTAAGGAATAATATTTAGTGTCTCTGGACTTGTGTGAAACACCAGTCACTTTGCTAACGCAAGCCCCCTTCTTAATCGCTTTCCTCTGTTCCTGGAGGGTTGCTGTGGGCCTGGTACTGCTGCTCCACGGATGTGAGGTTCACAGTTAAAACTATGCTACTTCTATTCAGCATTGGCCAGCGCATGCATGGAGAACATGGAAAGTGAAGTGGAAACTCTTAGAAACAAACAAATGTTTCAAATTCACAGTTCATATAAATGACTATATCGAAAATAGAAAACAATCTACAGATACTTAGAATAAATAAGAGCATATAAGAAAGTGGCTTAATAGATGATAAATTATAAAAATCAGTTAAATTTCTCTGTATCATCATAAAATAGAAAGTGTGACTCAGAACACACAATGTTTAAATTATTAAAAAGTGATGAAAGATGTGAGATTTGAAGAACAAGAAGACTTGTTTTCATAATGGTTTTGATCCTCTCCAAATTATTTGTGGAGTCACTGCATTTGTTATGAAAATTCCAGCAGGATTTTAGCAGATTGTGAAATTTATGTAGAAGAGGAAAAGGGTAAAAGTAGCCAAAGCAGACCTGAAGAATAAAGTGGGGAAACTTTCTCTTCCACAAATCGTGGTTTGTATAATATAATAATATTATATTAATTATAATAATTAGTAAAGATAGAGTCTTGGCACTGGGATAGACAGCAGGTAAGCTGAACAGAACAGTCAAGCAATACACTCAAGCTTATACGCAAGTTTTGTATGTAGCAAAAGTGGCAGAACGGGTCAACAGAGAGAGAATCAACTACATAATAAATGATGCCAGGGCAATTGGCTTTCTCTTTGAAAAATAATGAAACCTGGTCCCTTCCTCAGACTCACATTAAAGTAAATTTTTAATGGATTAAAATGTGAATGCAGAAGTTAATAATTTAAAATTTTGGGAAGAAACCACAGAAGAATATTTTTAAGACCTTGATGAAGGGAAGGAATTCTTAAATAAGTCTGCGAGAATACAACTTGTAGAAGAAAAATGTATAAATTTGACTACATTAAAATAAAGAACTCTGTCTAAAACATCATAAAGAAAATAACAACCTACAAAATGAGAGAAAATATTCACAACACATATAACTGACCAAGAATTGATATTCTTCTCTTAGTCAATAAGTAGAAGTCATGCAACCAAATAGAAAAATGGGACCAGGCCTCAGGTGGGCATTCCAGAGAGGTAACAGATCTACCTTTAAACATCTGAAAAGATGATCAACACTGTTTCCACTCCACAAAAACACTAATTAATTAGGGAGGGGGAAAGAGAAAGATGCAGGAGAATGGCACACTGGACCCTGTGGTCAAAGTGTGAATCACCCGCAGTAGTACAGATTAACACAAGGTCTTGTAGGTCACAGCCAGTGGTGTGGTGGGTCTCCTGGTGGCCAGGAAGAAACACCATGCAAGCTCCAATTAAGGTATATTCTGTAACATAATTGCCAGTAGTCATCAAGCATCCCTCAACCAGGACAAAGACTGAAGTGTAACTGGAGATGTGTGATTGGACATTTTGTTACCAAGGACATTCTTGCACCTTCTGAAACTGGCCAGAGGCCGAGGATTAGATGTCAGCAATGTGTCTGTTAGTTTTCAGCTTTGAGAGCTGTACTGCAGTTGGAAGACTGTGCATAAGCATGTTTCTGGTCACCAAATACTGGGGCGGTGACAGAGACATCATATTGGTACCTTATCTCGTAACTCTTCTTTCTTCGTAAAAAGGAAATGTTTTAAACGCTATAAAAGCATGTTATCTAAAACTATTTTTGGTAAAAATTCCAACTTCTGACAGTATCAGGTGTTGGAGAGGAATTGATCAGCAGGAACTCTTACTAGTTCAAACACCTGAAAAACAATTTGGCATAATTTTGTTTAAAAAATTGAACATTCGTATCTAGTTTGATTCAAGAATTCCTATCTTACAAAGAGAGTTTTAAGACATATGCTTCTAAGAACTGATGTAAAATGTTTATAGCTGCACTGTTTGTTTTAGCAAAAATAGTAATGAATGAACACAGTATTAGAAAACAGTGAAAATGGTGAATCATGGTTATTATTAATGTTGAATAAAAGAAGCAAGTTACAGAAAAGTGGCCACAGTATGATTCTCTAAAATACAGTACCATTTATACAAGATACTGTTTAGCAATATGTCTACGTGTAATAAGAATTTTCTTTATAAGGCAAATAAATGATTAACACGAACTATATATACCATAGGTTAAGACCTCTGAGGGAGGGATGTAACCATATTGGTAATTTGAGGTCTTCAAGTTATATAGTATCATTGGAGAGGTTCAATTTACTATTATGCTTCACAACATGTATGTTACATGTTGTATGTTTATTGTAGGTATCCAATGTTGTATAAAATACTTTTAGAACAATTGAAGTCTCAAAGGCATGATTTGGCATTACAGGTTTGGGTTTTCCCTTTTAAAATGGTTAAGACAACATTTTTGAGCTGGAGAGAGGGGAATATAGGGCAAGATCTACCAGTGGGGGCACCTTTGACTGATGGAGTCCAACAGTAAACAAAACAAACCCTCGGCCTAGAGCATTCAAATATTGCTCAGCCTCCGGGTCCAAGGGCCTCAGTTGTTTGAAGACTGTTGAATAATCAAAGCACACCAGGAATACTTAGATCCAAGACTCCAGACACCCTTGATGCTGGATGCCTTCCTGGTGTCGCTTCTCACCGCTGTGCTCCATGTAAGTAGACTTTGGAGCTCAGATTTTCCTTGTTTTAAGGAATGTCTTTGAAGCAGAAAAGTTAAACTCCTCTTAAAAGGCATTGCTGTTGACTAAAGAGTTACATTCCTGATGGTCAGACAGTGCTTCAACACAGGAAGCAAACAAGCGAATCGATGATATAGATGGTAGACAGCTTTATGAAACACAGACTGTTGACACTGGGAGAGGTCTGAGAGTCAGTGTTATAAAACAGAGGTACCTCCTGACAGTGTTGACATGTGGTGTGCATATCAGCACTGAACCCATATATATAGAGAGAGACTGCACATTTTAACTATATGCAATTGTAAACATTCCAGATAGTTCCACATGGAGCTCACATTCTGAGAGATCTGGATTTTTACATTAACAGCCATTAATTAGGTAGATTGGAGTTGTGCAGCCACTAAACCCTTTCCCTTCTGTTGAAATCACATCCTTTGGGGCTGGTGCTGTGGCATTGCGCATGGGCATCCCATGTGGCACCAGTTCAAGTCCCGGCTGCTCCACTTCCAATCCAGCTTCCTACCAATTTACCTGGGACAACAGCAGAGGATGGCCCGTCCACCCATATGGAAGACCCAGAAGAAGCTCCTGGCTCCTGACTTCAGTATGGCCCAGCCCCAGCTGTTGTGGCCATTTGGGGAGTGAACAAATGGATGAAAGATCTCTCTCTCTCTCTCTCTCTCTCTCTCTCTCTTCTCCCTTTCCAACTCTCTCAGTAACTCTTACTTTCAAATAAATAAATACATCTTTAAAAAAGGATAAAGAAAAAAAGAAATCACATCCTTTGAAGAGAAGACGATACAACGTAAACTTTGTCGTATTTTCCTCGACTTGGGGATAGATAGCGCCATGTGGCTTCCCTGTAAGTGCACCTGTTACTAATAAAGTAGAACTGATAGGTAATCACGTATTCAGTGATTCATCTGCGAAACACCCCGGGTTACTTTACGTGGGAAGCATCTGGTCCACATGTGTACAGTGGTTACTCTGCGGTGACTGACATCTGTATTCCTCTAATAAAGTCCTACTTTCACAGATGCGAGCTGTTGCCTTCTTCTTAAACATACAAAACTTGCATTTGAGAAGTGCTTACCTCAGTCCTTCCTGAATATGAACACACACACACACACACATACACACAACCCACTTGTACTATAACTGGAACGTAACATCAACATTTCAGGCGGTGTATTTTACCCATCAAACAGATGTATTTAGGCTCTTTTATCTCTTTTTATGTTTGCTTATACCGTGGCATCTGTTTTAGATTATAAACTCAAAGAAAGCAGTGACCATGTCAATTTAATCTTATGCAGTGTCCAGTAATGCATAATGCACTGTTGAGTGCTTGCTAAGTATTTGTCAGTCAAGATGGTGGAGTTAAAGACCTTATGGAAAAGTAGAACTGATAGTCCCACCTTAAACACCTTGTGCACTTGAAGAAGTATTTTGCTCTAAGTGGTCCTGCCTTTGATTGCATACATCCTAATTATCCGGAGAACATAATATTATGTTGTTTTGAGCAGAATTGATTTACTTTATGTTGGAATTACTCTGCAGTGGCCAGCACCGCAGCTCAATAGGCTAATCCTCCACCTGTGGCACCGGCACCCCAGGTTCTAGTCCCGGTTGGGGTGCTGGATTCTGTCCGGTTGCCCCTCTTCCAGGCCAGCTCTCTGCTGTGGCCCGGGAGTGCAGTGGAGGATGGCCCAAGTGCTTGGGCCCTGCACCCCATGGGAGACCAGGAGAAGCACCTGGCTCCTGGCTTTAGATCAGCACAGTGCACTGGCCACAGTGGCTATTGGAGAGTGAACCAACGGAAAAGGAAGACCTTTCTCTCTGTCTCTCTGTCTCTCTCTCTCTCTCTCACTGTCCACTCTGCATCATTAAAAAAAAAAAAAAAAAGGCCGGCGCCATGGCTCAACAGGCTAATCCTCCACCTTGCGGCGCCGGCACACCGGGTTCTAGTCCCGGTCGGGGCACCAGATTCTGTCCCGGTTGCCCCTCTTCCAGGCCAGCCCTCTGCTGTGGCCCAGGAGTGCAGTGGAGGATGGCCCAGGTGCTTGGGCCCTGCACCCCATGGGGAGACCAGGAAAAGCACCTGGCTCTTGGCTCCTGCCATCGGACGAGTGCGGTGCGCCAGCCGCAGCGCGCCGACCACGGCGGCCATTGGAGGGTGAACCAACGGCAAAGGAAGACCTTTCTCTCTGTCTCTCTCTCTCACTGTCCACTCTGCCTGTAAAAAAAAAAAAAAAAAAGAATTACTCTGTAGTGATACATGATTTTAAAAAAGCAAAATTCAAGGCAAGTTTCATGAGGAATGTGGCATTTTTAACTGGACCTTATACATTGACAGAATATGACACGCGATAATGAATGTTTAGACATCTGAGGCAAAGCAGACAAAAGAGAAAGAAGCATTGGCAAAGAGATTGGAGGAGGCGGCTGGGTATGGGTTCAAACCCTTCCTTAGGCAATTTATAAGTTGTGAAACCTTACTGAGTCACTGCAGCTTCTCGGGTTTTGTTTTCTCATCTGGAAAATAGTAGCCGTAAGCATATAGAGTTATTGTGACGATCACATAAATAAGGAACTTAAATAGTTACTCTAAGGACATAGAGTTACTATGACAATTACGTGACGGGGAACTTGGCACAAGAAGGGTGGTTGACAGATGTTAGCAATGACAGAGTTTATGTAGACTTTGAACAGGATTTTGAAATTAAACTCGAAAAGGAAAACAAAATGTGGAGGGCAGCTCCAGGCTAGTGTAAGGATCTAAAGCGTCCGACTGGAGCTCTGGCTGCACTAAGAAGCATCGAGATCCCTTTCTAAATGAGGTGTCTTTTTCCCGCTTTAATTATACTTTTCAATTCCGTATGTGACAGAGTGACATCCAGGTATAATTGTGTATATGTGAATTGAAATACCAGTATTGGGAGCGGCATTGTGTATCTTAACCCGGCCCTTGCAACTCTGGCAGTCCACATCAGAGCACTGTGTCCAGGCCCAGTGGCTCTGCTTACAACTGGAGGGGATTCCGGGCTCGTGACTTCAGCCTGGGCCCACCCAGGGCATTGTGGCCATTTGGGGAGTGATCCAACAGGTGGAAGATATCTGCTCTCTCTCTCTCTTCCTCCCTCCCTCCCTACCTACCTCCCTCCTTCCTTCCCTCTCTCCCTCTCCTCTCTCTCTCACTCCCTCTCTCCTTCTCTCCCTCTCTCCCTTTGTGTGTGAGTGTTTCACACACATTCTGCCTTTCAAACAAAATAAATGTTTACAGAAGAAGAAATATCAGTACGATGATGAATAAGATAGTTTGCATGCAAGAATTATTTTGTGTGTTATTCTTTTTTTCTTATTTACCTTCTGCCTGCAAAGTTTGGAAGCATTGTGAGATCTGACTTCATGAATCCCTTGAAAAGCACCTGTTTGCCTTATTTCCAAATTAATAATGGCCACCTGTTTCACATGTAAGAGCGTTTGCCTCACATACTTGTATAAGCAGACACAGAACGTTCATCTGCAGTAGGTTAGATGACCTAATCTGTTCCCCAAGGAAAATGCACACAAGTAGTACTCGTTTGTATAATATGTATGAGGTCCACCTCTGATGGGTGGTATCACAAGTTCTTAGGACTTGAAGTAAGAAGAGCAGCAGTCTTCAGAGAGAAAACCAAAGAATTTCTAGCCACTTTCTGTTTGGGGAATACACTTGTATTCTTTTAGATACTCTCTTCATTCCCCGAAGATCCCATCTTTTTTTTCCCTTCCGGATTCACAAGGGCAGCTACTATGGTCCTTATTTCCATTAACTTCTTTATATCTGGGTGTACTTCAAAATGACCCTAGGAAAATGGAATTGAAATGTCTATTTTGGTGCAAAAAGATACTTTGGGGGCAGGCATTATGGCATAGCAGGTTAAACTGCCACCTGATACGTCTGCATCTCGTAACACAGTATCTGGGATCTAGTCGCACCTCTGCTTGCTTCCAATCCAGCTGCTGCCAGTGTGCATACCAGGAGCTATCAGGTGATTGCTCAAGTACCTGGGCTCCTGTTCCCCACACAAGGGACCCAGGTGGGCTTCCTGGTTCCTGGCTTCTGCCTGGCCCAGGACCGGCTGTTGAGGCATTTGAGCAGTGAACTGGCAGACAAAGTTTATCTATCTATCTATCTGTCTATCTATGCTTTTAAAATAAATAAAAATAAATTAACTTAAATAAAAATTTTTCAGTCTTGCATTTTTTCATGATATGCATTTTATAAACTTTTTGAAGACTCCTAAAATGTAGTTTTTTTCATCTTCAGATTGTAAAAACCATACTTTGTCAAAGTAGAACTTGCACTGAAAATATTTCGATTTCTAGGTGATTCAAAAGCATATATACTTCTTTCCTGGAAATTCAGTGGAGTTTCTCTCTGTAGCATTCCTGGGAGAAAGAACTTTCTTGAGCTCCAGTGTTACAGTCAACCATTTTCAACTAGAATAAAATACACCTGTTGTTTCAAAAACATTGCAGAGGAGTATATTCAAGGATGTTCACTGAAATGTGATGTACACTGCACATTTAAATTGTTTGTCATTTATAGCCATGAATCAGGAATCAGTTATATTTTAAGGTACCTCAATGTGTGGAATATTATGAAGCTATTAAGATGATTAGTACAGTTGCAATTATTGAAAGCTATTTTCCAACAAATTATTAAAGAGAAATGTACTTTTCATGGTATAATTAGTTTATAAAGACTGTGTATTCTCATGTATATAAATATATATCATGTACAAGTATATATAAATAAAATGTTCAGATATGCACTACAATATCAACAGGTGAAGCACATAAAATATACTTTATTTTGTTCTCTTTTTCTGAATTTCTCTGAAATCTTTCTAATGTGAATAAACTACTTTATGTACCTAAGTAAAAAAGTAAATAATTCTATGCTTACTAACTTCCACTGGGATTTATAATAGGATTTAGAATTTCTGTATTGGTGTCTTATTCTTCTCAAAAGCTAATAAGGAAAACTATTTATTTTTAACAGAAATGTCAAAGTAGTAACTATTTCAGCCTAAAGAATATTAATTGGATTGTAATTTAACACCCAGAATAAATTAAAGACAGGAGATAATAATGAAAGTTTAGATTCCTATCTTTGCATGAAACCAAAGAGCTATACTATACTATCCTGTCCTGGGAATACAATAATAGAATCTGGGACCTAGAAGAAAATTTTAGATGTGGAAATAGACCACTAACCCACCCTATGTAAATTTTGGATATTTGGATATCTGGGTTAGAAGGGCATATCATCATTTTAATAAAATAACATTTATTTTGAACATAAGTAAATTTTCCTTTAAATATTCAATGTTTTGATATGACAACCACCTCCATTTTCTTTGTGAGAAAAGTTACTTTAAAAAGCAAATGTACTATGAATAAGAACTTCTTTTAATCACTAACAACCAAGCTACTTCCTCAGAGTTTGTGGAAAATTACCAAGAAGTTCTTATTGAATGGCATTTTATGTGCAGCGTGAGAATTTGTGTATGTAGATATCTGCAAAACAGATAGTAAGGAAAGATGTGTTCCTGGTGTTAGAGGTGGAACTTAAAATGGGTTTTTAATCCTACAAATCTATACTTTGTTCATACTTTGTCTATGCACGGTATACTTAATTAAGTTTATTTTTTTCCTCCAGTAGCCTGAGATTTTCCAGGACATGAGTTTTGTTTTATCTTTGTACTCAGAGAACAGCACAATGCCTACCATTAAGAAAATATTGGGGGAAGTGAAACATGTGTGAAACAGGTTCTTAGAGTTGAGGTCGCCACTATTGGGTTCTTGTGATTACAATGTAATATTTCATCATCGTAGACTAGGTAGGCTCTTTGAAGTGCTCTCATGCGCTCTTTTATTTATAACATTTCTGCAAAGTATGCCCCAAGTTTAAGTTCAAAAAGAAGCTCTTTTTTATTTTAAATTTTTGTTGACAAAGTTTCTAAGAATTTTTAAAATCAAGGGTCTTTCTTAATTCCTTATTCTATTCATTTGTGTTAGTCATGTAAATGTTTTCTAATGTTTTATTAACTTTCTTAAGAAACAAGTCAAACTGTAAAAACACTTGTTCACATTCAACACATATCAAAAAAAAAAAACTTTAAAAATCCATCTAAGTTTCAAAACTCTTCTCTGTGTGGAAAACTAGCAAGCACAGTCACTTCTTCAGGAAGGATCCTTCTTACAGTTGATTTTCTTTGATCATTTCTTTCAGCTACTTCCAAATTTGGTTTTAGAAAAGTGTTCAGTGATGGAACAGGAAATATCAAATATCTTTTTTCTTTCACAATATGGAAATAGGCCTATGTTTATAGAAAGCCATAAAAAATGTACTCTAGACAGCCATGTAAAAGAATTTTTTAAGACCTAAGATTTTTTTCTTTCTGCTTACATGTTTGTAGAAGCCCAGTAACATTTTGAGGGAGATTCGGAGTGTGTGTGTGTAAAGTGCAATTATGCACAGCCTTTAGAATCCAGTTAAATATTTTCCATGCATGTGTATGACCTATTTAGTTTTCATGGTTGTCTTTTGGGGCAGTGTAAGAATTTATGGATGACAGGTTTCTTAGTTCCAAACAAGTGTTACAATCTCTTGGCATAACCTGAAGTTGCTGTTTTTGCTTTCTGATTTTTGAAATCTGATTTTCCTGATTGGTTAGTGTCTGTGTGTGATTGACAGTGATGATTCCCTGGTAACAGAAACCACTTTTCTTTCTAGAATAAAGGATGTATGGAGCTGAAGATTTTGTTTCAGATTTATTTCAGAAAATCTGATTATTTGTTTTTGTCTTTCAATGGCCAGTAGAAGAAATTTAAATGGAGTGACAATACATAAAGCTTTTTTTTTAACTTTTATTTAATGAATACAAATTTCCAAAATACAGCTTATGGATTACAATGGCTCCCCCCCCCCATAACTTCCCTCCCACCTGCAACCCTCCCCTGTCCCACTTCCTCTCCCCTTCCATCCACATCAAGATTAATTTTCAATTATCTTTATATACAGAAGATCAATTTAGCATATATTAAGTAAAGCTTTCAACAGTTTGCACCCACACAGAAACACAAAGTGAAAAATACTGTTTGAGTACTAGTTATAGCATCAAATCATGATGTACATACAGCACATTTAGGACAGAGATCCTACGTGAGGAGTAAGTGCACAGTGACTCATAAAGCTGTAATAATATTTAATAAACTGAAGTTAACGGAGAGTCCTGCTAATTATGGTCTTTCAGTACCTGGGTTCTGAGTGGGTGCGAGTGCTGAGAAACTGACCAGCATTTGTTAGGGACACTTGCAGCCCCAGGGATTGAAACACTACCTTCTCTTCCCAAACATTCCAGTAATGTGGGGTATAACTAAACCAAGCATATAAATTTATAAACATTCAAAACTACTTGGAAAAATAAGTAAAGTTACCACATAATGGAAAATGAGGTAAGTACTGGCCAGCAGTAGTTGTCAGAAATTAAAGGTCCCCAGTTGCTGAGCCGTAGATGAGGTTTAAACCTTTTCACTGTGACGGCACATCTCGAAAGTCTCTATTATTGCCTTCTGGTCTGAAATGGACTTTATTCTATGTAAAATTTTTATGAAACCAGCTGTAGCTTTTTCTGACCCTCACCTCTAAAGGAAGGGAGGGGTGGAGAGGCACAAGAGCACTCAGTTTACTCAACAGAGAACCAATTCTTTAGTCTAAGGGATTGTGCCGAATTCTGGAAGCAACAATGACTTGAAATCGTAGTCCTGGTCGTAATGTAAGTCCCAGGGATGTGCAGAGTTAGTCTGTGGTTGCCACCGCCAGCACTGAGAGGTGTTTCTCTGTCCCTTCTCCTCGACCGTGGGTGGGCTTTGGACTCTTTGCAAATAGCAGAGCGCAGGAGAAGGGATGCTGTGTGAAATCCAGAGACCCATCAGGAAGGCCCATGCGCTCACAGCCTTAAGCTCTTATGGAGGAAGTCTGGCTCCTGGGGCTCCCATGCTGCAGGAAACCAAGCCGCTGTGGACTCTCAAGTAGCCAGCCAGTCCTAGCCCTGGAGGACTTCAAGCCCCAAACCAGATGTGGTGAGTGAGCTTCGGCTGGCTCTCAGCCTTGGTGTCACCCCTGGCTTACCAGGGTTCCCAGCTAAGACACCCCCTCCCCGAGCTGTGCCTGCTGGGAGAGACGACCTGCACCTGCGGGAGCTGTGTGGAGAAGTGTGGAGGCTGGCAGAGAGGGTGTGTTTCCTCAGTGACGAGAAGTTTGGTGTGGAAGAGCATTGGAGAGCTGGGGCCAGAATGGTCGACATAAAGGTAGCAGCTGTACAATTATTTTTCCCTGTACTCAGGGAATTTGCAGGGTGGACTTGTCAGAGTGGAGAGCAGTCATCAGATTTGTCTTACAGTGCGGAGGATGGGCTGAAGGGGAACAGGAACCCGAGAGGACTGGTGACACACAGCCAAGATGTTTAGCTTTCCTTAGTAGTGAAGGAGGACCAGGTAGATGACGGCTGTCATTTGAATTGTTAAGTCAGTTGTTTGTTAGGCATAATAAAATATACAGTCCTTTTGCACTTTGGCAAATTAAACCAGTGCCTTTACAGAACACTGATTTCAGTGATTATCAGGTTGTTATTATTTATGAATGACATGATACAGCTTCCTCTATTATAAATTTTGGGGAATTATGTGTAAGTAGTCTCATTTTTGTATTTTTCTTAAGCCACTGATGTGTAGCATGTTTAAGAAGGCGGCCACTCTCCTATATCAACTAATGCACCAATGAACCTCAGCCTATGGTTATTCTACTTCCCCAAAATAAACACAAGTTCAGTATAAAGTCCTAAAAAAGTTAGTAAATTTTGCAAGCATAATAATCGCACAGTGAGAATATATATTAATGTGCTAGTTAATATGTTTATGTGAACAGAAGCTGTCACTGTGGCGTAGTAGGCTAAGCCTCCACCTCCAGCACTGACAGCCCCTGTGGCGCTGGTTCATGTCCTGGCTGCTTCTGTTCTGATCCATTTCTCTGCTGAAGGCCTGAGGAAGCAGTGGAAGATGACCCAAGTGCTTGGGCCCCTGCACCCACATGGGAGACCCGGAAGAAGCTCCCGGTTCCTGGCTTCCGATTGGCCCAGCTCCTGTCATTGCAGTCATTTGGGGAGCGAACCAGCATCTGGAAGACCTCTTTGTCTCTTTGTCTGTATCTCTCTCTATAATTCTGCCTCTCAAATAAATAAATAAATCTTACATATATATATATATATATATATATACACATATATATACACATATATATATACACATATATAAGCTTTCTGTATGAATTTGACTTTTAAATAATATTTGAGATGACATCACTGCTCAGTGGTGACATAGAGATTTTTGCTGGAATCACAATACCCTCTTTGCACAAAATCCACCTTTCTACAGTAGCTCTGAACACGCGGACTGCACCTCCGTGGCTTGCACTGTGTTATCCACAGAGCAGCTTATTTGCCACCTACTATGGGATACAGTGAATTGTTCTAGAAGCATTCTGCCTCTCTGTTTTGGTTTTCCTTTATAGTTTGTTCATATTGTAAACAACTGAAAAGGTTGCCTAGTCTTCTTAATTCTGAATCTAAAGCCACGGAGGTTTACAGATTCTCTCCATGTACCTTATTTCAGTGCTCTTCCCCTCTCTGACCTGTTTCTTGAAAAAAAGGCAGTTCCAAAGACAGAGAGGAAGAGATTGGGAGAGAGCTTCCAGCTGCTAGTTCAACGGCTTGTGGATCACCCATGTGGGTGGCAGGGCACTAAGTATTTGGGTAATCATCCACTGCTGTCTCAGGTGCATTATTAGCAGGGAGCTGGATTGGAGGTGGAGCAGCCAGGACTTGAACTGGTGCTCAAATGGGATGCCGGAGTCACAGGTGGCACCTTAAGTTGCCACACCACAATGCAGACCCCAAATGAGTACACCTTCTAAAGAAATGGTTTTATAGTATTCTTCATTTTAGGTATCAGTGGTGTGATACTCATTTTTTATAACACCTGTTATAGGTTATTGGTGATGTTATGAAATTGTCATCTATTTTTAAAGATATATTTATTAATTCATTTCAAAGGCAGAGGAGGGGGTCTTCCAAATGGCTGCAACAGCAAGAGCTAGGTCAGGTTGAAGTCAGAAACCAAGGACACCATCCCTGTCTCTGGCATGAGTGACAGGGACCCAAGTACTTGGGCCATCATCCACTGCCTTCCCAGGCATGTTAGTGAAATCTGGACCCAAACTAGCCCTCTGCTATGTGAGGCCAGTGTGGCAAGTGATGGCTTAACCCACTGCTCCACTAGGCAGCCCTAGTCATGTACCATAGAGTCAGGCTGCAGTCATCCTTGTTCACCCTTGCCTGGAGAAATCCTGAGCAGAGCATCAAAGCAGGTCTGCAAGCCCCTTCTCTTCCATGATGGTTCCCCGGAGGTCTTACTCTGTAGCACTGTGGTAGTGAAGCAGCGTTCCGTTCTGTTCCTCCTACATGAAGGCTACCACAAGTACGAGAGGCCTTCAGACAATTCATGGAAAAGCTGCATCATGAAAAAGGTATGCAAGGATTTCAAAAATCTTTTCCACAGAGTAAACATCTTTTAATTCCATTTTTCTCATGAAGTTTTTAATGCGGCTTAACATTATTTCTGCCTTGGGTTGATTGTTTGCTTGATGCTTTTTGAATTTATTTGAAAAAAAGAGAGACAGGTTCACTCATGCACCCCCCCACACACACTAGAAATCTACAGTAGCAAGGACTGGTCCAGGCCACCCAAAGCCAGGAGCTGGAAACTCAGTTCAGGTCTGCCATATAATTCGGGATCCAGTAACTTGGGTCATCACTGGAGACACATTAGTAGGAAGCTGGAGTCAGGACTCAAACCCAGGCACTGATGTGAGACAGGAACATCTTAACCACTCGCGCAAACTCCCACCTGTTGTCTTATTTTTCTCATCCTCCGTATGCATCTCAGTCTCTAACCCATGGTAGCCACTGAGTGAAGGTGAGGGAAGCAGTCACCAGCCTGATCTTGGTTCCTTTAATTTCTGGATAAGAACCAAAGTGCAAGTTTTCAGCTTCTGGTCAATCAACAAGCCTTGCAGACGCTCTGTGGACCAGCACAGCAGTTTCTTTTAGGTATGGGCCTTGCATGCCCGCCCTTAACCTGTTTCTCCACACAGCCTCCCTAAAACAAACGTCAACTGGCAGATGGGAGTCACAAAGTTGAGGCTAGAGTGGTGGCGGAATGACGAGCCTCCCCACCACATACACAAAGATGCCCGCAGCTTACTGCCTCGCCTGAGAATGTGTTGGTGAAGATATCCTGGGTTGTGCAAGGAGACCCTATGCGATGGCAGTGGTCATGAAGTGGAAGGGAGAGGCAGAGAAAGAGCTGTGATGAAGAAGAGAGGTCAGAGTCAGATGATGTTAGGAGGAGTCCACCTGCCGCTGCTGGCCGTAAACACCCAGGCAGGGAGTGGCCCCCAAGGGCTGGCAAAAGCCACGGAGCAGCTTCTCCCCATTGCTGCCAGACAGAAGGGCGACTCTGCCAAATTGTGCTGGTGTCCGGTGAGATCTCTGTCGCACTTCCAGCCTCTTGACCTGTAAGGTGATGAATGCGTATTGTTCTAGGACGCTGCACAGTGGGCATTTGTCACAGCAGCCTAAGGAAGCCAGCACAGCTGGTTGCGACTGTGCTGAGACCCTCGCTCCTGGCCCCAGCTGCCTTAGAGGCCTCTAAGCCCCATGGCTGCTGTTCCTGTCTGCTCATGTGTCTGCCACTTCTCTCGGTCAAGTTCTGGCTTTGTTTTCTGGTTTTATTTTTCTTCATTAGACCATGAAATCTGGGGGAGGGGGGAGGGCTGGTAGTCGTGTTCTCAAGGAAGCAAGTAATACAGCCTGTTCCCGACAGCACGAGTTTCTTGAAATGTGAATGGTTGAGAGTCATGAGCAAAGAGGCATCCACTGTCAGATTCATTTGGAATGCATCGGGTAAATGGCTTCTTTCTTCTGAAAACACTTTCAAAAACATGATCTCTGAGTAGAATTAAAAGTTTAAACAAATTTCCAGTGAAAGATATCCCTGCCTCTGAGTCCATTTCTTCTCCATGATTACCGGTCACTGATGTGTCTTTCTGGAATATTCTATATGCACATGCACATATAAACACACACCTATAATGGTACATGAACCTATAGTTGTACATGCACATACACACTTCCTAATTTTCCACACACGCTCTTCTGAACCACGCCTTCATTTCACCTAAGAACTCACTGGGTTTACTGTGGAAGAACTTTTCCCAGTACATGGAACATTTAGAGGACTTAGTGGAGGAAAATAAATGTTTTCCAAACACTTTGTCCCACAGATCTCATATTTATGGAGAGTGTCTCCAGAACTACTTTTGAGACATTCTGTACACATCCAAGCTACCATTCCAGAAAGAAACAACTCCTCTGAAATACAAATAAGAGTTGGGGACCCCCATGCACTAGGCTATGGACTTGTAATGAGGGAACCCCTGGCTGGCATCCTGGCTGTGTTGCCAGCATGCTCACTGTCACGCCTGCTGCCTGGCGGTTTCGTATTAGCCCTGTCTCCCTCCTTTTTTCTATCATCTGTTGATTGATTAACACATGCACTCAGGGGAAATTTGTATGTTAGATCCTGTGCCAGCTCCAATAATGCTGAATATCCCTGCTCTAGAAACTTCCAGTCAGTGAGGAAGGCTTTGTTTGCAGCACACCAAACAATAGTTAGTTCATCTGTGTTAAAATTAGACATAGGGTATGATTTTCTACCAAGGTGATAGACGGTTGTAGATATGTGGATTGATTCTGGAGTTTCTGTTCTGTTCCCTTGGCCTACATGTCTGTTCGCGCCACTACCAGGGTGTTTTGATTATAATTGCCCTGTAGTATGTCTTGCAGTCTGGTTTTGTGATGCCTCCAGCTTTGTTTTTGTTGTATACAATTGCTTTTTATCTATTCATGGTCTCTTGTGCTCCCATATGAGTTTTAGAATCATTTTTTTCTAGATCTGCAAAGAACGTCATTGGTATTCTAATATTGATCACATTGAATCTATAAGTTTCTTTTGGTAGTATGGACATTTTGATGATGTTGATTCTTCCAATCATTGAGTATGGAAGATTTTTCTATTTTTTAATGGCTTCTATTTCTTTCTTTAGTTTTTTGTAATTTTCATCATAGAAATCTTTGACATCCTTGGTTAAATTTATTCCAAAATATTTAATTCTTTTTGGAGCTATTGTGAATGGGACTGACTTTAAAAGCCTATTTTTAGTCTTGGCATTTTCTGTGTATACAAATGCTATGGATTTTTCTCTGTTGATTTTATATTCTGCCACTTTACCAAACTCTTACAGAGTTCCAGTAGTCTCTCGGTGGAGCCTTTTGGACCCACTATATACAGAATCATAACATCTGCATATAGGGTAGTTTGATTTCTTTTTCTTGCCTAATGGCTTTGGCTAAAACTTCCAGGACTATATTAAATAGTGATGGTGAGAGTGGGCATCCTTGTCTGGTTCCGAATCATAGAGGAAATGCTTCCAGCTTTTGTTCATTCAGTAAAATGCTGGCTGTGGCTTTGTCATAAATTACCTTGATTGTGTTGAAAAATGTTTCTTCTATACCCAATTTGCTTAAAGTTTTCATCATGAAACATTGTTATATTTTATCAGATGTTTTTTCTGCATCTATTGAGCTAACCATATGGTTTTTGTTCTTCAGTTTGTTAATATGATGTATCACAGGGATTGATTTGTGAATGTTGAACCATCCCTGCATATCAGGGAGAAATCCCACTTGGTCCAGGTGAATGATCTTTCTGATGTGTTGTTGGGTTCGATTAGCTAATATTTTATTAAAGATTTTTGCATCTATGTTCATCAGAAATATTGGTCTATAGTTCTCTTTCTCTGTTGTATCTTTTTCTGGTTTAATAATTAAAGTGATGCAGGCTTCATAGAAGGAGTTTGGGAGGATTGTCTCCCTTTCAGTTGTTTTGAATAGCTTGAAAAGAATTGGAATTAGTTCTTCTTAAAAAGTCTGGAAGAATTCATCAGTGAAGTTGTCGAGTCCTGGACTTTTCTTTATTGTGAGGATCTATGTTACTGATTCAGTTTCTGTCTTGGTTATTGGTCTGTTTAGGTTTTCTGTGTTTTCATGACTCACTTTTGGTAGATTGTATCTATCCAGGAATCTATCCATTTCTTCTAGGTTTCCCAATTTGTTGCCATATTGCTCTTTGTAATAATTCCTACTGATTCTTTTTATGTTTGTGGTATCTGTTGTTACATTTCCTTTTTCATCTCTGATTTGTTTTTATTGATTAGGATCGTCTCCCTCTGTTTTATTTTTCTCGGTTAATTGGACCAGTGGTATATCAATTTTGTTTATTTTTTTCAAAAATACCAGCTCTTTATTTCAATGATCTTTTGTAATTTTTGTTTCAATTTGTTATTTCTTCTTTAATTTTAATTATTTCTTTCCTCCTACTAATTTGGGGTTTGGTTTGTTGTTTTTCTAGGTCTTTGAGATGCATTGATAACTCATTTATTTGTTAATCTTCCCAATTTCTTCATATAGGCATCGATTCCTATAAACTTCCCTCTTAACACTGCTTTTGCTGTATCTCATAAGTTTTATTATGAAGTATTGTCATCTTCATTCATTTACAGAAATTTTTTTATTTCCCTTGGTTTCTTCTATAATGCACTGTTCATTCAGGATATGTTGTTCAGTCTCTTTATATTTGCATATGACCTAGAGATTCTTGAGTTGTTGATTTCCAGCTTCATTCTGTTGTGGTCAGAGAAGAAGCATGCTATGATTTTGATTTTTTTTTTTTAATTTGCTGAGACTTGCTTTATGGCCTAGCATATGGTCTATCTTAGAGAAAGTTCTCTGTACTGATGAGAAGAATGTGTATTCTGCAACAGTAGGATGAAAATTTCTGTAGATATCAATTAGGCCCACTTACTCCATAGTGTCAATTAGCTCTGTTGTTTCTTTGTTGAGTTTCTATCTAGTTTTTCTGTCCATTGATGAAAGTGGGAAGTTGAAGTCCCCTGTTACTATTGTATTGGAGACTATATCTCCCTTTAGATACATTAACATTTCTTTTAAATAGCAAGACTCCCTGTAAATGGGTGTGTATGTATTTATTATAGTCACATCTTTTTGTTGAATTGATACTTTAATCAGTGCATAGTGCCCTCCTTTGTCTCTTTTAATAGTTTTTGTGTTAAAGTCTATTTTGTCTGATATTAGGATGGCTACATGAGCTCTTTTTTGGTTTCTGTTAGCATGGAATATCTTTATCCATCCTTTCACTTTCAGTCTGCATTTATCTTTCTGGTGAGATGTGTTTCTTGTAAACAGCAAATAGATGGATCTTGTTTTTTGATCCATCTGGCCAGTCTGTATCTTTTAACTGGAGAGTTGAAGCTGTTTACACTCAAGGTGACTATTGATGAGTAATGACTTGAGAGGACCATATTATCAACTGAATCCATTAAGAGTGGAAAAATCTTTCAGTTTATTATGAAATTCTGGATAAGTGGTTTGTATCCTTATAGATTATGGATATATTTATCTTAGTGGTTTACTTATTTATTCATTAATTTATGTCATTCAGAAGGCTGAAAGACAGAATGGGGCCAGAATGAAGGAGAGACACCCAAATGCCCACAATGACCATGAATAGGCCTGGCTGAAACCATGAGCCAGGAACTCAATCTGGGTCTCCCTTGTGAATGGCAGGTACTCAACTCTTGAGCCATTATTGCTACCTCCCAAGGTGTACATTAACAGGAAGTTGGAATTGGGAGCAGATCCAGGACTCAAACTCAGGACTGTGATGTGGGATGCCATTCCCAAGCAGTATCGTAAATGTTGTGCCAAAAGCATGCCCCCTGAGGTTTGCTTTTTAAATTGAGTATATATAAGTAGATTATCCTGATTTAAAATCCACGTTTGTATTTTACAGAAAATCTAAGAATTATTGTCCTTCCCAATACCTGTAAATCATGCAGTGCATTTGAGCATCGTGTATTCACTTTCTTTTTTTTTTTTTTAAAGACTTAGTTATTTATTTGAAAGTCAGAGTTACACAGAGAAAGGAGAGGCAGAGAGAGAGAGCTTTTTCTTCTGCTGGTTCACTCCCCAGATGACCACAACAGTCAGAGTTGAGCTGATCCGAAGCCAAGAGCCAGGAGTTTCTTCTGGGTCTCCCACGTGGGTTCAGGGGCCCAAGGATTTGTGCCATCTGCTACTGTTTCCCCAGGCCATAGCAAAGAGCTGGATCGGAAGTGGAGCAGCCGGGTCTCAAACCAGCGCCCATTTGGGATGCCGGCGCTTCAGGGAAGGTGTTAACCCACCACACCACAGTGCTGGCCCCGTGAATTCACTTTCTTTTTTTATCCTTTCTTTGTCTCAGAATCACTTATTTGGAAAGCCTGATTCCATTTTCTTCTTGCTCTTGATGAATTTAAACAGCAAAGTCATATTCAGTAGAAAAAGATATCTTTAGGGATTTAATTTAAAATAACTAATGGAATTTCACATTTTGCCATTTTCGTTGCCAGGAAGCATGTTTCAGCTTCTCTTCTTTCATTTTCTCAGGCCCATGAAATGACGTCTAAGCCTTGTGAATTCCAGACAATGTTCAACACTGGTGTTGCTAATCCTTGTGACTTCAGTCTGTCAACTTACTCAGGAGATGCTTTTGGTTTTTATAAGGTCACCTAGAAACTGGGAGGCTATTTTGCCCATTTATTCTAAGATCAAGTATTTTTTAAAAATGCTAGCATTTAGTTTGAAAATACAGTGGTATTTTGAAAATAAAGTGGTAACTTTGGTGATGTCAAATCTCAAACCCATTATTTAAAGCTTTTCCATGTAAAGGATGTCTCCGTAACTGAGTTCACTCCGTAATGGGAACTCTGTTAAGGTCAATGTGACATTTGTCTAATTTTATAAAAGTAACAAGGACCTGGTATTTTGATTTGACTATTTTTTTTAGGTGGTTTTGGTGGAGGTTGGTTTGATACATCCTACAGAGACAAACCATTGTTATTGCTGAATAATGTGGGTCCCAGACATTACTCAGGTCCGGTTTTCACCTAGTGCATTGCTCTTGCCTCGCCTCTCACCTTCGTCTCTCTCTCCACGTTTTCTGAACTTCATATGAATCCCACCAGAACGTCAGTTGAAGTGGGCAGATGCCATGGAAGTTTTGGTAAAGCACAGGTGCACCGTTTATGCCATTTGATTTTACCATGAGAGACACAGCTGCCTCAAGTGCCCCACTTCGGTGACTGGGGCTGACCACTGGCTGCAGATTTTCTGTGCCTGCTGCCTTCCAAGATTTTGAGAGTTCATTCTTCCCAAAATAAAAACATTTCCCAGGGGCCCGCGCTGTGGCGTGGTGGGTAAAGCCCTCGCCTGCAATTCCAGCTTCCCAGATGGGCATGGGTCTGAGAACTGGCTGCTCCGCTTTGTTTTTTTTAAAAAAAGATTTATTTTATTTTACTTGAAAGTCACAGTTGCACAGAGAGAGGAGAGGCAGAGAGATAGAGAGAAAGGGGGGGGGGGTAGAAGTAGAGGTAGTGAGGTCTTCTATCCGCTGGTTCACTCCCCAGATGGCTGCAATGGCCACAGCTGCGCCAATCTGCAGCCAGGAGTCAGGAGCATCCTCTAGGTCTCCCACGCGAGTGCAGGGGCCCAGGGACTTGGGCCATCTTCTACTGCTTTCCCAGGCCATAGCAGAGAGCTGGATAAGAAGTGGAGCAGCCGGGTCCCGAACCAGTGCCCATATGGGATGCTGGCACTGCAGGCAATGGCTTTTTCTGCTACGTCACAGTGCTGGCCCCGCTGCTCCACTTCCGATCCAGCTCTCTGCTATGGGCCATGAAAGCAGCAGAAGATGGCCCAAGTCCTTGGGCCCCTGCAATTGCATGGGAGACCCAGAAGATGCTCCTGGCTCCTGGCTTCAGATCGGTGCAGCTCCAGCTGTTATGGCCATCTGGGGAATGAACCAGTGGATGGAAGACAGTGCTCTCTCTCTCTCTCTCTCTGCCTCTCTTTAACTCTGCCTTTCAAATAAATATATAAATCTTTAAAAGAATAATGTTGGCTGTTGCTGTCTGTTACAAATGACGAGCGCAGCAGTATTTCTGTGGGATATTCTCAAGTCCAGGTAACTCTCACTGAGTGAGATGATTTATCTCAAGTGTGCTTGCAGCTTCAGTAGTGAAAGCTTTGTATTTGGGTGGAAGTAGAAAGGCCCAGGCTATGCGCACCCAAAATAAACTTGGCTCTGAATCTGTGCCAGCACTCCTCCGTGGTTCTCCTCATCTGTCTGGAATCCCTCATTCTTAGTCTCCCTCTGGAGCTGTTTGCGCCAGCAGAATTAGCCATCTCCATGTGCCGTACAGTCCTGTTTTCTCAGATAGACTCCTCCCTGGCTGATCTCTTCAACCCCTTTGTCGTTGGAGTCCAGGTGTGTGGCAGTGACTGCTGTGTCCACATGTCTTCTCCAGACATCTCTACAGCTGTGTACGCATTCGCCTGCTCAGCCTCTCTTCCCGTGTAGGTATCCTGCGGGTGTGTCAGATCTCCCTCCTGTCCCCACCCACTGTGTCTAGAGCTGGACTCTGTCTCTACTACTAAACCTACTGTTCTGCATCACTGTTTTCACAACAGTGAAAGCTACAAGATGCAGACATCTGAGAACTCTGTCACTGGAGAGAGGGTAAGATCCAGAACTGTCTTCTGCCAGGAGAATCCTAAGACCCACAGCCATTATGCAGATATATACACACAAGCATTGACACACACACACACGTACATGCACACACACCATCACTCAAAGAGTAATACTGCGTAGTTTCTTGTGTTTTTGAACTTGAAATAAACAGAGTCATACTGTATAGATTCCTTTGCGCCTTCTTCTTTAGATCAACATTAGAGACTGATGCATACGTGCAGCTGTGAAGTATTCCAGTATGTGAAAGTTTGAGGGTTCATTTGCCCACATTCCTGAGGAGACACATTTGGGTAGTTTCTAGTCTTCCACTGTGAAACAAAGCACTTATGAGGTGGGCAGTTACTGCAGCATTCAGGACGCCTGCATCCCATACTCGAGTGCCTGATTCAAGTTCCAGCTACTCCACTTCCAATCCAGCTTCCTGCCGGTGCATTCCCTGTGGAGCAGTAGAGGATGGCTCAAATGCTTGGGTCCCTGCCCCCCTATGGGAGAGCCATATGGAGTTCCTGGCTCCTGGGTTTGGCCTAGCCTCATCTTAGCTGTTGCTGGCATTTGGGGAATGAACCAGCAGAAGAAAGATTCTCATATTCATTCATTCATTCATTCATTCATTCTCTCTCTCCCCGCCATGTCTCTGCCTTTCAAATCAATAAATGAAATAAAATAAAATTTTTCATGCACTCATGCTTGTATGTATGTCTCATGCCACAGACATGCAAATACTTCTCTAGGGTATGGATCTAGCAGTAGAATTCCTGGCCTACAGGTGTGTACATTGGCAGTTACTACCAAATTGGTTTCAAATGTTTACACTCCCATCAGCAATAATTTATCCAGCTATTTCTCATCCTCTGAAATCCTTGATTTGTTATACATTTTAACTTTTGCTAAACTGGGCTCATATATTTGCATTTCTTGGTCACTGAGGTGGCTGGATTCTTTATCATATGCTTTTCACCCCACTTCCTTTAGCACATGGTTTTAAAGGACCCTGGGTTTTAACAACTGTTTCTAGTAGTTCTTTGGGTGTTAACCTTTGTTAATAGCGTGTGATACAGTATCTCCCTCCAGTTATAGCTTGTCTTTTCAGTGTCTTAAAAGTACCTATTGGTAAATGGAATTACTTCTAATGTAATTGAATTTATCAATCTTTATAGTTTTCAACCTCTACCGTAAATAAAATCTCTTATCTCAAGATACTAACGACAGCAGTGGGCATTTGGCACAGAGGTTCAGCTATCATTTGTGATGCCTCCAATCCCATATCAGAGTGCCAGAGTTCAAGTCCAGCCTCTGCTCCTGATTCCAACTTCCTCACAGGGCACAGACTGGGAGGCACTGGAAAGTAGTTGGGTCCATGCCAGCATGTGAGAAACCAGGGTTGAGTTCCTGGCTCCTGGCTTTGGCCTGGCCAAGCTCTGGCTATTGTGAGCATTTGAGAAGTGAATTGGGGCTCAGATAAACTTGTCTGTCTCTCTGCCTTTCAAATAGTTTTTTTAAAAATAAATATATCAATGTATCAAATATGTATCAATGTATCAATATATAAATGTATCAAATACATTCTCTTTTATGTTCCTCTAAAATCTTTAAAGTTTTGTTTTTCTCATTTAAATGTTTAATTCACTTGGAATTAATTTTTTATGTCACATACAGGTAGTTACAGTTGAGTCCCATAAAAATTTACTTTTATTTCCAGATCAGTATTTTTGGCACAAGTCAGATGAGCAGGAGTCTGTGTCACGGTGCCAGCAGTCATAACACATTTTCCTGACGCACTTTCGAACGCTAGTTGGCACCTTGACATGTTTCAGAAATATGTTCTCAGAATACATGCAGTTCACTCTAGAGGGTACTAACACCTCTCATTTGAATAAGAAAAGATTGTTATTCCGGCCATGGTGATACCATTTTAAACTTGGCTGAGAAAATGTCTTTACAAAATAAGCTAATGCCCAGAAATACCATTGTGAAAGCTGTTGGTAAGTCAGCTTCCAGAAAGTTAAAGGAGAAGTTGGTCATTTGTTGAAAGATTTCATAGAAGCTTCCTGCATGGGAGATTTCTCTGGACAAATGCAGCTTTTGATCTCCATTACTGGTTGTTAATTAGATGATGGTAGTGGGATTTTGAGTAAGGTTGTAGAGTATGTGTGTTCTGTGCAGTGTGAAACCAACTAATTGAACCTAGGACTCTTTAGTTCTTTTACTGTGGACAGCGCTGTCATCATCAGGAGAGATTTCATTTTGTTCCCTTTATTTGGAAAAAAGCCTGAAGCCTAAGTCTCAACTCCACAGTTTCGCATGTTGTCATTAATTCATGCGATTCACTTAGTCCACAAATACTTTTTGAGAAGTCCTCAGATTGAACTATGTTGCTGTGGAAAAATATATGAAAGTCTACTTGCACCCTACGTATTTGTATAGTATGTCAGATATTCCTAAAGGAATTACTTGTTCTTTAAAAAAAAAAAAAAAAACTCTATGAGGTAGTCTTTACCTTCAAGGTATTTATATAACTTTTAGGATGAGAGACACATTTGGAAACAATAAAGGTAAAAGTTGAACTAAAAGTGTTCTGAGGGCAGGAATCAGGTGTGACCTGGATTGCATTGGTTACATTTTCATAACACAGTAAGCTATTCACAGTGTGCACGCAACAAGCATGAACGCCACAGCAGACTGCAGTGAAATACAGGGTGAAGATGGTAGCACTCTAAATAATCAGAGGGAAGAAAAATCAGCCTGAATATGGACAGTCAACAGCAGCAAAAAGCCCTGGAAAGCTTAGAATTTAAATTGAGCCATTAACTAGTGGCAGTAATTTAGTCAGCAACTCTGAAGTTTTAAATTGCTTCTTTATTCACTTTCTTTTAAGGCTTTAGATTCAGGTTCTCCAACTTCTTTGCTTTCAAATTCCACCTTTGGCATGATTTCTTGAACAGCAATATTCATAAAAATGTGATATGGTCATTGTACTAAGATATTCCTGTGTATAAGCTTATGAGTTACTCTGCTACTTACAGGGACATTTAAAAATGGAACCAGCCCAAATCTCCATCCGTAGACTAATGGTTATTACATCCAAATTGTAATTAATGGGGGTGCCTGGCACTGTGGCAAAGTGAGTTATAGCCCCAGCCTGCAACACCAGCATCCCAAAAGGGTGCTGGTTTGAGTCCTAGCTACTCCACTTCTGATCCAGCTCTCTGCTATGGCCTGGGAATGCAGTCAAAGATGGCCCAAGTCCTTGGGTCCCTGCACCCATGTGGGAGACCTGGAAAAAGCTCCTGGCTCCTGGCTTTGGATCAGCCCAGCTCTAGCCATTGCAACCATTTGGAGAGTGAACCAGTGGATGGAAGATTCTCTCCCTTTCTCCTTCTCTCCCTCCCTCCCTTCCTCTTTCTTTCTCTCTCTCTCTCTTTGACAGGCAGAGTTAGACAGTGAGAGAGAGACAGAGAGAAAGGTCTTCCTTCCGTTGGTTCACCCCCCAAATGGTTGCTACGGCCGGCGCACTTCACTGATCCGAAGCCAGGAGCCAGGTGTTTCCTCCTGGTCTCCCATGCGGGTGCAGGGCCCAAGGACCTGGGCCATCCTCCACTGCCCTCCCGGGCCATAGCAGAGAGCTGGACTGGAAGAGGAGCAACCGGGGCACAATCCGGTGCCCCAACCAGGACTAGAACCCAGGGTACCAGCGCCGCAGGCAGAGGATTAGCCTAGTGAGCCTCAGTGCCAGCTCCCTCGCTCGCATGCGCGCGCGCTCTCTCTCTCTCTCTCTGTATTTTCCTCTCTGTAACTTGGCCTTTCAAATGAATAAATAAATCTTTAAAAAAATTTTAGTTAATGATGACTGTGTATCTAAATTTTTCAGGTGCTAAGACATCATTAATATACATGATGTAGAGTAAAGCTATTAAAGTATACATATGTCTATATATGTTTATGTATAATGATCCCATTTATCTAAAAGTAAATGAAAACGTAAATAATGCAGCATAGCATAATGTGCATTTTTTGTTTCTTTTTATTCTTTCCAAAATTTCCAAAATACTTAAGTAAGCATTAAAAATGACTAAAGTCTTTTCTCAGTTGTGGGGAGAGTCCTGCGTTGACTCTGCAGACCGGCTGACCCTGCGTGTGGAGGCTGTGGAACAGTGGTCCACACGGGACAGTTCTTGCGGAGCCATTTTATGACAGTGCAGTCAGTTCCTTTAGCTCCTTGTGACTGTAGGAGATGAGAATCCTAAGTGGAGCGCTAGGAATCTGTTTCCCTCAGAAATATCATTGCACCGTGATCTTTTTGTCCAAATGCTGATTTTTTAAGACAAAATTGATACATTTTTGTGTCCTGTTTTCACAGCGTCTAGACAATGAACAAAATTTCAGAGCTCTTTCCATGTCTGACTTTAAACTGAAAGAATTCAGCTCTCTTCCCTAGGAAGAGTAAAATGAGCTCTAAGACATGTAAGGTCAGAAAAAAATGTTTAACATGTTAGGAGTTGACTTGGGAAAGTTATACATGTAACAGTTATACTTTTATTTCATACTGCATCTTTTTTCTCCTACGCAATATGTTTTTAGATATTGAGTTGCATGTTGCAGTAACTGTGTCTGCATTTACTGGTAATTTTAGCACCGCGATTCCCAGAGGGTAGTGCTTGTCATCTTTATAAGGCATTAGTGCTTCACACCTTGACATTCCCGTTAGGGTGATGTTGTCTGAACTTAGCCTGCTCAGGACAAGACAGAACACGCCCCAGGTCTCCTTAACAGCCGACCATGGTTAGCTGTGTGCAGTCAGGCAGCCAGGGACAGAGAGACCTGCAGCCACGTATTTGTGACAGCTTTTAAAATACTCATCATCTAAATATACTTGATATTTATAGATTGTAGTTCATTTTTCTTTTATTCTGCCCTTACACAGTTTATGAAAAACTAGGAGGTACTGTTTTGCAGGACTTTACAAGCACTTTCATGTACATCCTCATTTAATCTTTAGACCACTTCAGAGGCAGATACTATCTCAGCAGAGACAGCAGGAGTCTGTTAGGCTGAGTGACTCTCCTGACATCACTTAGCTGGTAAGAAGACTTGGATTTGGGGCAGGCGTTGTGGCGTTGAGGCAAGCTGCCACTTCTGATGTGTCATCAGGGTGCCTGGGTTTCTGTCCCCCTCTGCCTCTTCTGCAGTCTCCTGCTCACGTGCACCCTGGGAGGCAGCAGACGATGGCGCCAGTGCTTGGGTCCTTTCCACCCATCTGGGAGACCCAGACGGAGTTCCTGGTCCCTGGCTTCCCCCCGTCCACCCCCAAGTATTTCAAGCATTTTGGGAGTGGGACAGTATATAGAAGATCTCTCTTTCTCTCTCTTTCTCTCTTCCTCTTTCTCTTCCCCCCTTCCTCCCTCCTTCCAGTTCAAACAAATAAACAGACATTTAAAATAAATAAAATGAAATAACTGAAAAAATGTATTTGGAAAAAAGAAATGGAGCTGCATGCAGAACTGTGTACATCAGCTTCAAGTCGATGACCCTGCAGGTGTTCCCAGCCACTGTGACTCCCCTCTGCCTTTGAAGTTGGACTCAGCCTAATTGTATTTGCTTTTGCATCCACCTCCAGTCACTATCATCAAGCACATTTCGTGAAGGTTCCTTGGAAAACCAGGGGAAAACGTAGCACAAGGATATAAACATGTATCCCGAAGTTTCCCTTATGACTGAGCCATTGCACCCTGCTCCGCCTGCCCTGTACCAGTCAACAGCGATCATGGCCATGAACAAACCCGTTATCCCAGCACTGAGAACACTCCCATATATATAGAAATCAGTCCACTGAAGTTCTCAACTGTGGTACCGAACTGGGTAAAATTTCAATTCCTAACAAGATGTGCATATTCAGCGAATGAATGTGGACCTACGGCGTTTCATCAGCAATCACCATCACGGTGAACAATCACTTAGTCATCCAAACACAGCCCACTGACCGCTAAAGGGAAGTCCAATGACCAGCCGCTCAGGACAGAAATGCATGTTCACAGGCAGCATCTAAGGAAGCCGAAGGAAAATGAATGTTGTGATGGAATTGTTAAAGGAACGGCTCGAGAAACCTGTATCTTGGTATAAAAGTGAATATAGAACAGAGGATGAGATATTTTATTTCTTGACCTTGATTATGACTGTTGTAGGCCCTTGATTTTTTTATTTTAGCTGAGGATAGAGACAGATGCATTCTAAAGCAAAGAAATTAAATTCCTTTCATCCTCCTTTGCTTGTAGCTAGCAACATACCAGTTCTGAAACAGGCTGTAACATGATCCACTTAGGTACATCCTCATTTTCTTTTGTGCTACAGTGGAATTTTTTTTTCAAATAAAACTCTCCTGGCTTTGTGTTCACTCTAGGCTCGATCCTTCACCCCCCGAGACACTGCAGAAGGAGCAGGTCTCCGCCGACGACAACTTGTCTCTAGAGACGCTGAGAAACAGCAGCCCGGAAGACCTCTTTGAAGAGATGTAACAGTCTCGAGGAAGTACTTGGATGGTCACTCGATTACGTTTTCTATTCATTTCTTTAAAATGAAACAGCAGAATTGTAACCGAGCAGTAGCCATTACTGCAACCTTACGATTTAATTACATACACACGGGGGTGAAGCCGTTGTACAAAATGGATTCCGCGTGTATATGAAGATGTGAT
This sequence comes from Sylvilagus floridanus, assembly GCA_949820135.1. Classification (NCBI taxonomy): domain Eukaryota; kingdom Metazoa; phylum Chordata; class Mammalia; order Lagomorpha; family Leporidae; genus Sylvilagus; species Sylvilagus floridanus. The sequence continues at coordinate 6,624,396 of OX463246.1, forward strand.
TTGATGACAGTGTTACGTTCTTCTAAACTATTCCTGCAGCATGCCTGTAATTACATAAAATCTTAAACTTTGTTTCAAAGGACACATTTATTGTTTTCATTCATACATATTGCGTGTGGTACATGTCTCACACCCTGTCCAGGGGGATTCTCAAAAAGTAACAAAGAAATCTTTTAAATGTCTGTAGTTCTTTTTGAAAAGTTATATACTCAACAGTTAATTATATTTGAGCATTCTCATTTGTCGGATGATATATAAAATATATTTTTAGTTTGTATGTAAACAATCTGAAAATCTAATAATAAAATTTTTGGTGCTTTGAAAGTTTTGTGTTCTTGATAAATTGTATTATTTAGCATAAATTTTTCTTCAGAATGTGTTTATTAATGTGCTTTTTTGTTAGAAGAGAAACATTTTTCCAGGACTGCTGATAAATGTTTATCTTATATGCATAGAGAGACTCTCCCTGAATACAAGGCCTTCTCGTATTTACTTATCCATCCCAGATAACATTGGCACTGTTTCTGTGTGCATCCACCTCTCCTGCTGTCGCCACCTCTCTGCAGTTGGACATCCATTCCCTCCACACAATGGCAGGCTACAGCATTGAAGTTGACAGTGGCCAGCAGGTTGCTGAATCCAGAGGTTGGCTCATTACCGTCCTCACCCTCCTGAGAGCCTTGGTGGGTCACTTCCTCCCAGTGGGCCTGCTCTTCCCTTCTCTCCTTGAACACCGGGTGTTCTCCGTAGGCCTCTTTTCAGTCTCTCATCTCTTGGACTTCTTGGCTGATTCTGTCCCCCTTGCCCCAACAGCTAAAGCTTGAGGCCTGGGCTCAGTCTTGAGTTCTCTTCTCCTCATGGCCCATGCTGTCACTCTCAGCCACCCTGGGTTGCCTGTGTTCTTAAATGACATCCATATGCTCATATCTACAAAATTAGTCTCGTCCTCTCTGTATACTCAAATGATATGTGTGTATATAATTTACCATTAACTTGTCATGAAAGGAGTTTCTTGGCTTGAGCTGAATTATTTATTTGTATCAAATCTTGATACATCTTTGGCGGAATGTAGACCAGTACGTTTATCTGCCTAGAATGTCCCTTGGATGCCTCAGCACATCCAAAGCACACATTTGATTATATCCCAGTCCAACAATCATTTCTTCCCTGGTCTTCTGCATCTGGGAAATATTTCTTATGCAGTTGTTTTATTTTTTTTTTTATTGAAAAAGAGACAGAGAGAAAGGTCTTCCTTCCGTTGGTTCACCCCCAAATGGCCGCTACGTCCAGTGTTGCGCCAGTCTGAAGCCAGGAGCCAGGTGCTTCCTCCTGGTCTCCCATGGGGTGCAGGGCCCAAGCACTTGGGCCATCCTCCACTTCCTTCTCAGGCCACAGCAGAGAGCTGGACTGGAAGAGGAGCAGCCCCCAACCGGGACTAGAACCCGGAGTGCTGGTGCCTCAGGCGGAGGCCATGGTGCCGGCCAATGCAGTTGCTTTAAGCTCAAGACACAGGAAATTCTTCTCAGTGCTTCTGATTGCCTCTACCTGCACATCCTTTTATCTTTGCCTTGAAAATGCAGCTTGCCCCCTTTCCATATAGAAGCATATGCATGTGTTTAGGTATGTTACAGTGCTTCCCAATTGTCTTCTGTCTTGGTCTCCTACTCTCCTAAAATCCAGCCAAGCTGAGTTTTAAAGTCTTAGATCCAATCATCCCCTGCTTGGATCAGAACCGTTGCCCTTTGATCAACGTGCAGAGCTTCATCACTGCCTCCCAAGTCAGATACCACCCGCCCAGCCCTTGCCCCGCTCCCTGTGCTCCCCTGGCCCCCTCGTTCCTCAGGGGACCCGAGCTCAGATCCTCTGTGCTGCTGACCCCTCTGCCTGGCTCTTCTTCCACGGTTGCTGTCTCCCATGCTTCAGGTCTGGAGCCAGACGCCATCTCGGGTGCCTGGTCTGAAACGCTCTTTTCTGCAGTTATCCCATTAGAATGTTCTGCACGGCGCATGTCACTATTGGAAATTGTATTTGCATGTCTCTGCCTCCCAGTAGAAAGTCAGCCCGGTCATAGCAGACACATGCCCAATATGGTTTACCTCTCTCCCCAGTACCTGTGATGGGGCTTGGTGCATAGAAACTCAGTGTTTGTTGAATCAGCAAATTCGTTTCTATCACAAAGAAAGGCACTCAGTTATTTCTTCAAGTTACTAAAATGCGTTAAAAAAAGAAGCCCCTTGAAAGATTGAAGTGTTTTGGTTGATTGTACATAAATAATTATTCAGAAAGCTCAAGTGTTCTGTGATTAGTTATGAATAATGTATACATGTATGCATGTGCATAGGTTTGACTCTGAAGAGAGAAAAAGAAAGAACCTGTATGTTATTGTTTATGGCAGGAATAGGATTTCACTGAGTCAATGAGATGACAAAATATTTTAAATAGAAGTTTTCTGTATTTTAATTTCTTTGATGCCTTACATTACAGAGGAAAAATTAAAATTAAAAATAAACACGTAACATTTATATATTTATAAATCTAAAAATTCTACTAAGTCTCATGGGACTCTCTGCTATGCTGCTGAACATGGTGTAATCCAAGATTTCCTTTGAATCTCTCCAAGAGGACTTTGTACGTGGAACACCAAAATCTCAAAACAATATTGCTTCTCCTGAATAGACCACAAATCAATAACCAATACTAGGATACAACTCTGTGAGGGTGGTGAGGGGAGAGAAAAATAAAGTTTTGGCTATTACCTCATTGGTGCTGAGAGAGCTGTGTAGAGAACGTGTCTCCTGATAATCCTAACTAGAGGATCTGTAGGGTCTAGAAAACTCCTGATAATTTGAGAATTTTGGTGTATGTTTCCAGGCAGTGGATCGCTTCAGTCACCCTATGTGTCAGATTGATTCTTCTGTTGGCTAGAACAGCATAGTGTGGAGAAACGGAAAACTTGGTTTTGTATTTCTTGCCCTGCTAAGGTAAAGACCTATAGATCTAGTGTTAAGATATTCAGCTCTGTTCATTCCGTGACATGTTTTAGCCTTGTATTCTGCATTGTTCCTACTTAGAAATATGGTCTTGAAAAAATACAACATTGAAATGGAAGGTAAAGGTTGAATTATCCTGCAGCAGAGCCTTTTTTTAACCGTGGTATCCTCACTGTAATAAAAGGAGGTTACATTTCTAAAGATTTTTTTTTCAACTTAAACTTTGTAATTCTTGGTGCTGGTATCCGATGATGTGTTCAGGCCTCATTAGAGAAGTGCGTGAAAGAAAAAGTCCCTCTCTCAGGAAGAGATGTCTTTATTATGTGGTTGTAAAAGGTCAAGAAGTTACTTTAGAAAAGTTTTTCTTAGTGGCCTATAACTCAAATTTATAAAATACAGGACCCTGTGTTTCTGAGCCAAGCTGCTCTTTATTGAGTAATTTTGATTCAACAAATGTTTATTAAGGAGCAGTTACGCTCAAAATACAGAACTGAGCCAAGCAGAGATTTAAAGAATGAATCCATTCATTCAACAAATGTTTGTTAAGTGTCTGTGCCAGTCTCTGTCCTGGGCACTGGATGTGGCAGGGAATAATACAGACAAGGCCCCATTCCTGTTGGTTTGTGTTCTGGTAGATGGAGTGTGGGACCAGTTACCGCAGGGAGGGATATGTGGGAGGGGGCTGCGTTGGGATCAGAGTTTGAAACCAGCGCCTCGTGCAGTGGAGTATCAAAGAACGGTAGAGTGAGTGGCATGAAGACCAAATTTTAAAAACTAAAAACTCCAGGTAAGGATCCAGAGAAGATACAAGATCTAGTTGAGAGATTAAGACCGATTGTGAGGCTTCCCAAAGTGAGCTGAGATGAGGCTGTGTGCGCAGGACCAATGTGCAGCAGTTACTGGAGGTGGGAGCATGGACTTAATGCCTAAACTGTGAATCAGTGGAAAGAAGAAAAAAATTATGAGGCATCCTAAAACTATCACTCAGGGATGTTGAAGAGTACATGTGGGGAGCTGAGTCAGGTCATGGACACTGCACGCGGGGAGCTGAGTCACCGATGGACAGTGCACACACTGAGCTGAGTCATGTCATGGACAGTACATGCGGGCACTGAGTCATGTCATGGACAGTACATGCAGGGAGCTGAGTCACGTCATGGACAGTGCACACAGGGAGCTGAGTCAGGTCATGGACACTGCACGCAGGGAGCTGAGTCACGTCATGGACAATGCATGCGGGGAGCTGAGTCACGTCATGGACAGTGCACACAGGGAGTTGAATCATGTCATGGACACTGCACGTGGGGAGCTGAGTCACCCATGGACAGTGCACACAGGGAACTGAGTCACCCATGGACAGTGCACACAGGGAGCTGAGTCATGTCATGGACAGTTCATACAGGGAGCTGAGTCATGTCATGGACACTGCATGCTGGGAGCTGAGTCACGTCATGGACAGTGCACGCGGGGAGCTGAGTCATGTCATGGACAATACACACAGGGAGCTGAGTCACATCATGGACAGTGCACACGGGGAGCTGAGTCATGTCATGGAAGTGCACACAGGGAGCTGAGTCATATCATGGACAGTGCACTCAGAGAGCTGAGTCATGTCATGGACAGTGCACACAGGGAGCTGTGTCATGTCATGGACAGTGCACGCGGGGAGCTGAGTCACGTCATGGACAGTTCATACAGGGAGCTGAGTCACGTCATGGATAGTACATGCAGGGAACTGAGTCACGTCATGGACAGTGCACACAGGGAGCTGAGTCACATCATGGATAGTGCACGCGGGGAGCTGAGTCATGTCATGGACAGTTCACACAGGGAGCTGAGTCACGTCATGGACAGTGCATGCTGGGAGCTGAGGCACGTCATGGACAGTGCACGCGGGGAACTGAGTCACATCATGGACAGTGCATACAGGGAGCTGAGTCACGTCATGGACAGTTCATACAGGGAGCTGAGTCACGTCATGGACAGTTCATACAGGGAGCTGAGTCACGTCATGGATAGTACATGCAGGGAACTGAGTCATGTCATGGACAGTTCATACAGGGAGTTGATTCACGTCATGGACAGTGCATGCGGGGAGTTGATTCATGTCATGGACAGTGCACGCAGGGAGCTGAGTCACGTCATGGACAGTGCACGTGGGGAGCTGAGCCATGTCATAGACAGTGCATGCGGGGAGCTGAGTCACGTCATGGACAGTGCACGCGGGGAGCTGAGTCATGTCATGGACAGTGCACACAGGGAGCTGAGTCACGTCATGGACAGTGCATGTGGGGAGCTGAGTCATGTCATGGACAGTGCACGCAGGGAGCCAAGTCATGTAATGAAGACTTGACAAGAACTGAGCTTTGGGCCCTTCCTGGCATCTGGGAGTGAGAGAGACTGGCAGCCAAGAGACCCCTGATAGACCTTGCCCAGTAGAATACCAACCCTTATTCTTTCATGTCACCCTTTTCTTGTACTCAGTATTATTTATAGAATCCGTTTTTAATCAAATGAAATTAAATAGCTGACATGTGAGTTTGTGAAGGGTCTCATGAGTTTATCTATAATCAGGAAACCAAAAAAATGAGGTTGTTAGGTTTTCTACTCATTCCACTAATTGTGTAAGGGAGAATGATACAATCACCAGAGAACTATTCATCCATCCATTTGTAGCTATTGTCTTAATTTAAAATTTCCACTGCTGATCTAAAAACTTTTAATGCATGCTTTTAAGAAGAGCACGTACAATTTGTAAGAGTTCTATCAGCTAGCCTGAGACGATTTTCTCTGTATCTCACTGTCAAATGATGCCTTGGAAAATACAAGAGAACCAAGCATTTTGCATGGGCCCAGTTCCTGACTTCAACTCTCTTTCTTATCCACTCAACCTAACACACCCTCCAGCCTCCCTTCCTTTGATACAGCCGCATACACATTCATTTACCCCGCATTGTCCTCTGTGGTGTCTTCTCTATTGGAATAAAACCCAGCGTTAACTTTAGCGTTCACTTGTTGGTTGTTCTCCCCGCCTTGAGAAGCCTTTCACCCTAAACTGTCATCTCAGAGGAAGCTGTACTGTCAGAACGAGAAACTCATTGCCGCTGGAGTGCCTTAGTCCTTATGTGTTTCAGAATCAGTTCCAGTGCAGAGAAGACATCAATATGTTTATGGAAAAGTGGAATTCAGAGACAGGTTTGTTTTGGTGCAAAAACATTTTTAGAAATCCATGCCTAGTATTTTTCATTGCATGCTCCCCGTGAACTATTTGAACATTTGCCATGCATATTATTTTCTTCTACATGCCTCCTTGCTAAGGATTTGTTGGCTGCATGATTAAGAAATAGGAAAATATTTAACAGAGAAGTGTAATCTCCAGAGAGAATTTCGAATTATTTTCATTATCTTTGTTAACAACTTTGTTACTCGTTAACACTACCATTAAAAGAATATTTCAGGAGAGTCTGAGCCTAGATTGGTAAATAATTATGATAGGAAAATAAAACCTATTATAATAAAATGTATATCATTTACAGTATAAATTTTAAATTCCTGAAAATTGCTTAATTGCAACCACACTCTTAACTACGTTAGATGTGTCTTCAAATAACTGACAGATTTTTTAGTGATCGTGTGACATGTCTATGATATTTCTAACAGGATAATAGTGTAAATTTTATTATTTAAACAAAATTCACATATGGGACTTCAATAAATCAGCCACCATGGGCAGAATAGTATGTATACCTATGCTTATAAGGATACTAAGCGTAATTTGTGTTTGGTTTTTTCCAATAATTAAAAACTTACTTACAGTTCCCTGTGTCACTTTCTCATATATGATCAGATTCAATGAGAGTTTTATGCATGCTGCTGGGATAAGACTATGTTACTGATGATGTTTTGGCTATTTGGGGTCTCTTTTGCTGGCAAATGAACTTTAGGATTAGTTTGTCTAGTTCTGTAAAGAATGTCATTGGTATTTTGATGGGGATTGCATTGAATCTGTAAATTGTGTTGGTAATATGGACATTTTAACAATGTTAATTCTTCCAGTCCATAAACATGGGAGGTTTTTCCATTTTTGTGTGTGACATTCAGTATCTTTCATTAGTGTCTTGCAATTTTCATTGTAGAAATTTTTCATATGCTTGGCTAAATTGTTTCCAAGGTTTTTTTTGTAACTGTTGCTCTTATGATTTTTTTCCTCAGTGAATTTGTTGTCAATGTATAAAAAAGTTACTGATTTTTGTGTGTTGAGTTTGTGTCCTACAAGTTTATTGGTTGTAAATTCTATTGGATCTATTGGTTCTAACAGTCTCGTGGTAGAATCTTTAGGTTATTCTATTTCCTACTTATTTTATGTCCCTTATTTCCTTTTGTTGACCAGTTGCTCTGACTAAAAGCCCCAGTAGTACACTGAATGAAATGACAATGAGAACACACATCCTTCTGTGGTCCCACATCTTAGGGGAAATGCTTTCAGCTTTCCCCCATTCAGTATGACGTCAGCTGGGGTTTCGGCATTTATGACATTTAATGTATGGAATATATTCCTTCTATATTTAATTTGTTCAAGCTTTTTATCATGAATGAATGCTGAGTTTACCAAATGCTTTTTCTGTGTCTCTTGAGATAATCACATGATAATTGCCCTTCTTCTGTTGATGTAATGTATTACATTTATTAATGGACCATCCTAACATCCATGGGATAAATCACAATGAATCATAGTGAATAATCTCTCATGCTGTTGGATTCAATTTGCTCATATTGTGTTGAAAATTTTTGCACATATGTTCAGTAGGGATATTCATCTATATTTTTCATTTTTTGCTGTCTGGATTTGGAATCAATGTAATTCTAGCCATGTTGAGCAAACTTGGAAGGGGTCCCTCAGTTTCAGTTTTTTGAAATAGTGTGAGAAGAATTTATGTTAGTTCTTCCATGGAAGTCAGGTGGATTTCAGTTGCAAAGCCATCTGATCTTGGGCTTTTATTTGGGGGGCTTTTTGTTACTGAGTCAATCTCATTATTGCTCAGTTCAGGTTTTCTATCATAATAGTTCAATTTTGGTGACTTACATGTATCTAGAACTTTATCCCTTACCTGTACATTTACTACTTTATTGACATATATTTGTTTATAACAGCCGCTAGAGATCTTTTCTCCTTCTGTGATATCTTTTGTAATACCTCCTTTTTCATCTCTTGTTTTATTTAAGTCTTCTTTCTTTTTACTTAGTATACCTAAAGGTTTGTTGATGTGTTAATTTTTCTTTAGCCCTCTGTTTAATTAATCTTCAGTAAATGTTTAAGTTTATATCTTATTTCTGCTCTGATTTATTATTTGTTTCCTCCTCCTAATTTTGGATTTGGCTTGTTTTCCTGAATTTTGTTAGACTGTTTATTTAATAGCCTTCTTCTCTTCAGAAATAAGTGCTATTTGATAGCATTTATTTGCTATAAACTTCCTTCCTCGTGGGGCTTTCGCTGTATTCCATGAGTGTTGCTACATTGTGTTTCCATTTTCATTAGAATCAAGGGATTTTTAAATTTCCCTTTAGATTTCTTAGTGATCCATTGTTCACTCATGAGCGTGTCTGCAGTCAATGTATACTATGTAGAGATTCTTTTGTGGTCAATTTCTGGTTTTCTTCCATTGTGATAAAAAACATATATGATATGATTTCAATCATTTTTAAAATCTGTTGACACTTGTTTTGTGACCTATTATATGGTCTTTCCTAGAGAATGTCCCTATCTTCCTACAGAATGTGTATTCTGTGGCTGTTGGATGGAATTCTCTGTGAAAATCTATTAGATTGACTTGTTCTGCAGTGCAGTCTAATTCTGATATTTCTTTGTTGAATTTTTGTCTGGATGTTGTATTCATTGAGGGGAGAAAGGTATTGAAGTCTCCCACTTATTATATCAGAGCTTACCTCTCTCTTTAGGTCTGAATTGCTTGTTTTAGAAAAGTGAATGCACTGGCATTTGGTGCATATATATTTACAATCATATTATTTTACTTTATTCAAGGTATACAAGTTTCATATATTTCCCATATACAGATTTAGAAACATAGTGGGACTTCCCTCCTTCTCCTCCTTCCACCCACCTCTCTCCAACACTTCCTCCCCCTCCCTCTCAGAGTCGCATTCTTAATTTTTACAGTGACCCATTTTCAGTATACTTAATGATTGTATAGTTAACCCTACTTGACTGAATTGATATCTTGGTCATTATGCAGTGAGCTCTGTCTTTCTTAACAGTTTTTGTTGTAAAGTCTATTTTGTCCAAGTGTAGCTACTCCTGCTTGCTTTTCGTTTTCTTTTGTGCAGAGTATCTTTTTTCATCCTTAGACTTTTAGTCTCTGTGTGTCTTGACTGAGAAGTGAGTTTCTTGTAGCAGCATATCCTTGAATCTTATTTTTAATTTGTTCAGCTACTCTGTATCTTTTAATTGTGGAATTTTTTTTCTACTTATTCAAGGTTATTTTTGTTAAGTAATGACTTAGTCCTGTCTTTTAAAAAAAAATTCTGTTTCCATTGAATGTCTCTGTTCTTTTTCTAGTGGGGTATGTGGTTTCTTTGAAGTTATCTTTCCTTCTGTGTGCAGGATTCTCTTATGTATCTGTGGTAAGGACGCTGTACCGGTGATGAATCCCCTCTGCACTGGCGTATCTTGGATAATCTTTCTCCTTCACTCGGGAAAGACAACGCTGCTGCATGATGTATTTGTGGGTTAGCAGTTATCTGCAGTCAGAACCTGAAACACATCATACCATCCCTCCTAGCCTGGAAGGTTTCTGTTGAAAAATCTGCTGTTAGTCGATTTTAGGGTTTCTCTAAAATTGACCTGCGACTTTTCTCTTAGGGATTTTAGAATTCTTCTCCCCTCGTGTTGGACTTGGAAGCTTGGCTGTGTCTCACGGAGAGGATCTTTTGCGTCTGTTTGAAGTTCTGTGAGCCTCTTGTATGTCCATATCTTTCTCCAGAGTGGGGAAACTTTCAGTCGCTATACCATTTAAGAGATTTTCTTTTTTAAAAAATATTTATTTGAGGGGCCAGCATTTTGGCAAGCCAGTAAAGCCACCACCTGCGATGCTGGCATCCCAAAACTGGTTCAAGTCCCAGCTGCTCCGCTTGTGGTCTTGCTCCCTGCTAAAGGCCTGGGAAAAGCAATGGATGATGACCCAAGTGCTTGGGCTCCTGCCACCCATGTGGGAGACCCAACAGAGATTCCTGGCTCCTGGCTTCAGCCTGGCCCAGGCCCTGTTGTGGCCATCTGCAGAGTAAACCAATGGATGGAAGTCTCTCTCTCTCTCTCTCTCTCTCCCCTCTCTTTCTGTAGTTCTGACTTTCAAGTAAATAAATAAATCTTTAAAATAAAAAGCAATTTGTTTATTTGAAAGGCTGAATGACAGAGAGAGAGAGAGAGATATCTTCCAATTGTTGGTTCACTCCTCAAATGTCCGTGATGTTCAGAGCTGTGCCATACTGAAGACAGGATCCAAGAACTCTCTGTGGGTCTCCCTTGTGTGTTGCAGGAGTCCAAGCCCTGGACTATCATCCACTGCTTTCCCTGATGCACTACCAGGAATCTGCATCAGAAACAGATCATCCGGGAATGGAACTGGTGCTGATATGAGATGCTGGCTTTGTAGGCAATGACTTAAGCTACCACACACAACACTGGCCCCAAATAGGTTTTCTAAGCCTTTACTCCTCTTTCTCCTTCAGAAAAACCCAGAGTTCAATTTTTTTATTAAGATCTTGGAAACTCTCTTCCTTCGTTTTCTTTTTCCCCTTCAATCTGATCTAGTCTGTTGCTGAGGCTTGCAAGTGTCTTTTTTATTTGACTCATTGAAGTCTTCATTTGTAAGATTCTCTCTTGTTCTTTTTCTTTTTTTTTTTCTTTTTTTTAATTTTTTTAACAGGCAGAATTAGACAGTGAGAGAGAGACCGAGAGAAAGGTCTTCCTTCCATTGGTTCACCCCCCAAATGGCCACCACAGCCGGTGCGCTGCATTGATCTGAAGCCAGGAGCCAGGTGCTTCCTCCTGGTCTCCCATGGGGTGCAGGGCCCAAGCACTTGGGCCATCCTCCACAGCCCTCCTGGGCCACAGCAGAGAGCTGGACTGGAAGAGGAGCAACCAGGACAGAATCCAGCACCCTAACCGGGACTAGAACCCGGGGTACCAGCGCCAGAGGCAGAGGATTAGCCCAATGAGCCGCGGCGCCGGCCCATCTTGTTCTTTTTCAAGATTTCTATCTTATTGTTGATTTTCTCATTCATATCACACATTATTTTCCTGATTTCTTCCACACATCTGTCTGCATTCTCTTGTATCTCTTTGAATTCTTTGTCAGGCATTCCATCAGTCTCCTTCCCTTTGAAGAACCTGTTACTAAAGAATTATTGATTTCCTTTGGGGGCCTTATGTTGCCTGGCTTTTTCGTACTTCCTGTGTCTCTGCATTGCTATTTTGCATCTGACAGTTTAGTTGTTTCTATTCCTTTTAATGAGTGGCTTTCCTGCTAAGAGTGCCACAGAGGTCAGCTTGCAGCCGAAAGCCACTGCAACCAACCAGAGGTGATACTGGCCAGCATGTACGTCCAGTTGACTAGTGCCATGAGTCTGTACTTGTTATCTGGACAGGTCCAGGGGCTATCTGCAGCAATGACCTAACGACAGCAACCTTAATGTCTGCTGAGAGATAGCTTCCCCAACAAGCAGCTCAGTCTGGTGCCCAGTGTCTGCAGTCCCACAGTTGAGGGGGCAGGTGAAGGCAGTCCCTTGGCAGTCTAGGATGACACTGGGCTGGGTTGCACCTGAGTCATGGGTACAGGGCGTTGCGCTGTACTGCAGATGCACACTAGGCTCTCAAGGGGCTGGAGGTGGTGAGGTTGAAACACCTGTCCATTGATTCTATCGATTTAGTTCTGTACCTGCTGCTGAAGCTCGGAGGAGGGGGCCTCTGCTGTCTTCCTGGTGCTGGGTCTCCCTGCAGTGGGACTGACATGAGCTTCCAGCAAAGCCCAGAGCTCACCTTCCTGCCCTACTACCCTGCTGTTGGTTGAGATGTGGTACAGACAGCCCCTTCCCTGCCCAGACACCAAGCTGGGTTACACCTGTGCGGTCTCTGTGCATGGCAGGCCTGTGTGAGGCTGGTGGTGACACAGGGTGACATGGGTCTGTCAGCACAGTGCAGGGCTCTGCCTGATCAGGGACACATCGAGAGGCTGCATCTGTGAGTGCCAGCCTGGGGAGAGAGGCCTTGGGTTTTCTCTGGTGCTGGGTCTCACTGCTGCGGACCCGGCTCTGAGCTTCAAAGCAAAGCTGCAAACCACCATTCCATTCTTCCCCAGTGAGTGACCTGTTCTGCTAGAGGTTCAGGGAGGGGTGGCAGAGATGGTCCCTTGACCAAAGACTCAATCCAGAGGCCCCCAGCAAGGGCAGGCGCCCAGGGTCCCTGTCTGATCCCTGTTGCTGTAGCAGGCCTGGTACTTGTTTTCAAGCCTCAGGATTTTATTCCTTTTCCCTCCCAGAAACAGGAGGCATCTCTCCGTGCTGTGCTACCTGGAGGTGGGGAAGTAACCCAGCAGTCTCTCCACTTGCCTTCTTCAGTACATCTTTTCTTTTTAGGACGTAAAGCCAGGCACTGCGGGCTCTCCCCTGGCTGGCCTGGCTCTGGTGAAGCTGACTTGGTTCATGAGTAGCTGCCCAGCTGGTATCTCAGAGGAGTGGACAGTCTAACTCGGCCATCCTCTCCCTCTGCTTGTCATTCATGGTTTATCAGATCCACGCCAACACTGGAGTAGGACCTACCTCCTTTTCTTTGATTTCTGTGGCAAAAAAATGTTCAGTTTTCTGTGTGTCGCAGAATTTACTAAAGGTGTAGATCAAAGAAGGGCTGATCACCACAAGGTAGACAAACAGTTTATACTTGATTTTACCATAGTTCTCTTCTTTAAAGTATCCTGGCCTTCCTGCCACAAGAATTCTACTGGCAACGTGGTCTCCCAGGGCTCGTCCTCCGGCCAGGGTACCCTGCTTCCTGCTGCTCCCAGCCTCTTCTCCCCTCTCCTCTCCACTTCTCCCCACCCCTACTACTTTCTCTTGCAGACCAATTTCACAATCTCATTCTTTTGCTAATACCTTCCTTTTTATTTGATTTTACATATTAAAGATATTTTAAATGAGGTTATGAGGCATGCTGTTAGCAGCATTTAAAACTTACTGATGATGAATTTGGGATTTTTTAAAGTGAATTTGAAAATTAAGATTATAGTAAAATTACCAGAATTGTTCTCTGTTTTCATTACAATTGCTTAAACAACTAGGTACATAGAAACAAGTTTAGAGAGACTGTAAAAATAATGTAGTTTCTTTGTTTTATGTTTGTATGTTAAACATAGAAACAAATTTTACTGTTGTTGACAGATGAATAAATGTGATTACTGAGATAATATCCACATAGAAAATCAATGAATCACTTCTCTTTGTATTATCATTGTCTACAAATCAAATACATACAACATTTTTAACTTACTGTGTGCTCTCACGGTTGATTAAAATTGTTACTTGAACAAAAAATAACCTCGCAGTGTGCTTGTATGTAACACAAGCTCCCTAGTGTTGAGTGTCCAGATAAAACCTCATGTGCAGTACAGCGTTAAAGATGGCGGGGCTTCCAGGCAAACAACCCTGAAGTTACCTCTTGCCCTATCCGCAGAAGTGAGGCGCTGTCAGGGAGGCAAGTCAACCTACAGGAAGTGCAGAATCCCCTAAGAAGGCAATGTCTGTCCACATGCTGTTTACGCCACAAAAAACTGATCCTAGTTCTGTACATGTGCTCATATATTCAGTTGGTGATTTATTTACTCATATTTCCCCCCAAAAAATAAGGTTGGAATTAGTCAACGCTGGCCCTAGCTGGCTATCTTTCCTTAGGATTTGGAATCGAACGCATCTGACTTACAGACAGCTTTCATACACAATGTATCGCCCGAAGGCTATGTGTATTTAACAAGAATTTCGAGTTCTGTAAGAAAGAGGCACATCATAAAATAAATGTGCAGGATCCTCGGAATGTCCGTGGAGAGGCAGGTGTTTAGCCTAGGGGTTAAGATGCCCACGTCCCGTACGAGAGAACCTGGATTCTAAACCCGGCTCCGGCGCCTGACTCCAGCTTCCTGCCAGTGCAGACCCTGGGCGGCAGTGGTGACGGCTCCAGTAACTGAATTTCCGACACCCGCGCAGGGGACCTGGCTTGAGTTCTTGGCCCCTGACTTTGGTTCCAGGCCAGCCACAGTTTTTGTAGACATTTGGAGAGTGAACCAATGGATGGAAGCTCTCCCTCTTTCTGTCTGTCTCCCTCGCTCTGTCTCTCAGGTACAAAACAAAACGTTTTTGGAAATTGCGTATTTTGAAGGCTATGCATGAATTTTAAAGTTTGCACCAAAATAAGTTTTCATTCCCTTTTTCCATGAACTATTTGAGATCCCCTCATATGAGTGTCTTCTTGAGGATTGTTTGTTAGACCCTTCTCTTTCTGAAGAGTGTCTCTCTCTCATTTGATTTTCCCATTGTATCCCTACCCCATCCTACATGGTATCAGAACCCTTCATAGTTATCCACAATCAGCAAATGTCAAGTGAAGATTTTAGGGAATAGTAGCTCAATATATTCTTTCTCTTTCACTATCCTTCTCATCAGTAATCCTGCTCATTTCCATTTGGGTGACAAATTAATTTCAAATTGTGTTTGAAATTTGGATGACATTACAAGGACATGGGGCCTTCGCTTACACAAGTCCGTGTGTGTGTGTGTGTGTGTGTGTGTGTGCTGATTCCTTCATCAAATGCTTACTGAGTACCTTGTGCCAAGCACTCATCCACATGCTGGCCTCCTTGCCTTTCAGGAGTTTGGAAATCGCAAAGGAAGGAGACCGGCGTGTGTACAGATGATCAGGGCATGTGATAAGTGTTGTACAAAAGAAAGTTGAGGATGCTCACCAGGCAAAGAGAAAGCCAGACCCTCTGATTTCACTGGGAGAGGACAGGGTGGAGAGGGCATGGCCAAGAACTTGCAACAGGAGATAGATCACGCTTGAGCTGAACTTGAAGGAGTAACTCAAGGTTTGCCATGTGGCTGAGGCTCACCACCACGTGTGAGGCACAGGGGAGTGGGAGAGTGTGGTACAGGCATCGCCTTGTGGTAGGCATGAGGCACAAGGCTGAGAAGGTAGGATGGGATACCCAGTCACAGTCTCCATTCAGGCTCTGAGAGTTTAGACTGAATGAAGAGCTGTAGTTAGACCTTCAGAGAACTTAGAGGATGGTGAGATTAGACCTGTGCTTTCCAACGGGAGCTTGAAGGTAAAGTGAGGGCACAGCCGCCGGCACTCGAGCCCTCCCATTTCTCTGCAGGCTGTGTAGCCTTCCCAGCCCATCTAAGAAATCCCCAACCTGCACTGCAAGCCTAGAAACACTCGCAGATTCAACTTTTCCAACAGTCTTTGGAGGCTGAGGGACTGCTGGCAGAGGAGCACTTAATTCACCCACGAGAGAGCCTCTTTCCAGTGCTTGTCCCTTGGGCTCTGCTATAAGCAAAAGAGGCTCCCTCATTCCCTTCAGGAGTGATCTAAGGGGTTTTCAAGCCGCTTGTAGAATTAACTTCTTTTCTTGAACCTTCCCAGCCCTGCTTTGACATCTTCATTTCCTGCAAAATGCTACAACTATACACCTTTGGGGAAATTGCTGTCGCTGTCAGCATTAATTCCCTTGCCCTTGCACCTGTTCCTGGAGGCTGTTGAAAGTCGTATCCATGTTTCTCAATTATGGCTTCAGCACATTGTGTGAAGGTCCAAGTTCTTTTTATTTATTTATTTATTATTTATTTTTTGACAGGCAGAGTGGACAGTGAGAGAGAGACAGAGAGAAAGGTCTTCCTTTTTCCATTGGTTCACCCCTCAATGGCTGCTGCAGCCGGCGCACTGCGCTGATCCGAAGCCAGGAGTCAAGTGCTTCTTCCTGGTCTCCCATGAGGGTGCAGAGCCCAAGCACTTGGGCCATCCTCCACTGCACTCCCGGGCCACAGCAGAGAGCTGGCCTGGAAGAGGGGCAACCAGGACAGAATCCGGCGCCCCAACCGGGAGTGCCAGCGCCAGAGGCAGAGCATTAGCCTATTGAGCCACGGCGCCAGCCCGAAGGTCCAAGTTCTGTACGCAATCCTTGCGGGCACAGGGAGGGAGTGGCGTTTCAGACCTGAGGACCAGCCAGTGCATGTGGGATCACAACCCCCACCTGAAAGAAGAGCTTGCATCCTGAATGGAGACATTTTATTACTCACAATTCTGACCCTGGGACGATTAGGAGCTCTAGAATATTCTTTTTCCCCAAGGATAAAAGCAGAAATTACAGGTTTTTTAAAAAATCAAATTTTTTGAAGTTTCAACAGAAAACTGGAGACAATTTTTCCGATTGTCTTTCTAGCAGACATAGGTCAGCCACCATTTTCCCCCAGATTTCAGTGGACAAATTCATTTTCTCTACCTCACTTATGATTTTTACAGTAATTGAACTTTAGGAAAAAAATGAAACATCTTTTATGGGTCAGTCTTCTAGTGCACTTGATGATAATTAGATTTTTTACCACTGTCGTTCATCTCCTTATCAGGGACAGATTTGCAGCCGGGCCTTCTGTGAGTGCGGCTAAGTCACATCAAGAGTCCCTGAGACGTGTTGGGTCAGGTGACTCCCCAGTCTCTGGGCAGTTGGTCAGCCCTGCTCAGATGGACTGTAGCAGCCTCTCCCTCTAGAGAAATGTGAGGTTGCATCCTTGCTGTATTCCACTTAATTAAAGAATGGCTGAAAATCCTATCTTGCAGTTTCAACACATGGTTCCAATTAGTGCCACTGAGCTGGCCCCAGGCTTTGATAAAAGCGTTGTTGAAGACTTTCACTGCCTGTACAATGTAGTCCTTCAGTTTACAGGGTGGCCGACGTGCAGTCTTAAGTATCTTTTTTAAATGTTCACAAAAATCAAGGGTATAAGCTTTGAAAAAGGTGAAAGGAGGCAAACCCAAGTTTGTGTTGAGCCGGAGACTTTCAGAACTCTGGATGGAGGTCATGGCTGATTTGGAGGAGTCTGTACTGGGCTCAGAGGCCATCCAGTGGCAGTTCCATGGCCTTAGGAAATGCCACTTACTGTACCGACTACGTTTTCTAACGTGACCACTCTACTCAAATGGCAATGGAGGTATCCATTGGAATAAATTGCTCCCAACGATGTTACCACTGATGGTACATCTGCCCTTGAGTGGGGCTCTCTCTGGATATCTTCTGGAAGTCAAATGTTTTTAGGTAGACAGGTAACACTAGAGTCCGAGAATCTGGGAATTCTATGTGGAAAGGTTTAAGTCATCACTTCCTACCTTATGTCTCTTCATCCTGTCCCCCCCAAAATGAGGGAGCACCAGGAGAAAAAAGTAAGATAAATCAAGTCAAGTGTGTTATGACACATGACTTGGTAGGTAAACAGTTTAACACATCTTCATTGTTGTATCTAAGGGTTATTCACATAAGATTTTAGACTTTTAGCTACCAGTGAGACTATTCTTTAAAAAAAAAAAAAAAAGATTTATCTATCTGAAACGCAGAGTTATCAAGAGGCAGAGGCAGAGAGAGAGTCTTCAATCCACTGGTTCACTCCCCAAATGGCCACAGCGGCCTGAGCTGGGCCGATCCAAAGCCAGGATCCAGGAATTTCCTCCAGGTCTCCCACATGGGTGCAGGAGCCCAAGGACTTGGGCCATCTTCTACTGCTTTCCCAGGCCATTGCAGAGAGCTGGATTGGAAGTAGAGCAGCCAGGATTTGAACAAGCGCTCATAAGGGATATGAGCACTTCAGGCGGGGGCCCCAGTGGGATTATTCGTTAGCCAATCTTTTATTGACTCTAAAGTGTGCTGATGCTGTTATGGAGACAACATAGATAATGCCAGTGCTTCAAACTGTTTTTAAAACACAGCTGTGCCGGCACTGTGGCTCAATAGGCTAATCCTCTACCTAGCAGCGCCGGCACACCGGGTTCTAGTCCCGGTCGGGGTGCCGGATTCTGTCTCGGTTGCCCCTCTTCCAGGCCAGCTCTCTGCTGTGGCCCAGAAGTGCAGTGGAGGATGGCCCAAGTGCCTGGGCCCTGCACCCGTATGGGAGACCAGGAGAAGCACCTGGCTCCTGGCTTCGGATCAGCGCGGTGCACCGGCTGCAGTGCTCCGGCCGCGGCAGCCATTGAAGGGTGAACCAACGGCAAAGGAAGACCTTTGTCTCTGTCTCTCTCTCTCTCTCACTGTCCACTCTGCCTGTCAATAAATAAATAAATAAATAAAAACACAGCTGTGACTCTTATTCCAATGAGCTTGACATTGAACCTCGATGTGTAAAACAACACGAGAGGAGAGACATTGTGGTTGGGGCAGGATCCTGCAGTTCTGTCACGCTTTGGGAACAAAACACACAAACCACTGGTTTTGTGATTAAGAGAACAGACCCAAAGATGAAATCGTCGTGTTCAAAACCCAGTTCTGGATGACCTTTGGAAAATGCCTTTCTCTCCCTGAACTTTGATTTTGTCATCTCTAAAGTGCAGCCAAAAATCCCAGGTGGCTTTGAGGATTCGATGAGATAACATGAAACAGAGGCTAGCACAGCCCCTGGTGCCCGGGAGTAGTCAGGCAAAGACGGAGGGACTGTTCGTGGTCACCACTTGCATCTGAGCCCAGAACTGTCACCGAGGGGAGGAGGGTGCAGGATGCTGCCCGAGAAAACCAAACCTGGTGCTGGTGACTAACCGACCACATCCCCCAGGGTAAGCAGAACAACCACGCTTTTGTAAACTGGGTTAAATCACTCCCTGGTGTGGCTTACAGTGACTAACACCACAGAAGGGAGTGGGCCACCGTGATGCCAGGCTCTGTTGAGAAGTTACTGTGCTCTGCTTGCAGAAATTTGGGCATTGATAAACTCAACTCTTGTAACTTCTACAGCAATTTGTATCTTAGAAGAAGTTTACTCATCCGCAGAAGTCTCTCCATAAGCCATGCTGAGTGTAACTTTCTACAAAGTCCTTTTAGACTTCCTAAAGTGAAATGTGCTCCAGGAATGGCAGGTGTATTGATAACATTAGAGAAGGCAAGTTGCTAGTGGACAAGGTGTAGGTGTGGAGGGAGACACAGGATTTGGTAGATAATAGGTAATGGAGAACGTGAACTTGAAAAATCATGTTGAACATAGCAGTATGGTCCCCTTTGAACACAATGTTAGAATTCTTTCACTGTTGTCCCTCTAATAGCACAACGAGCCACAATACTTCATCAAGGAGTGTTTGGAATGTTATTGGCATTAAACAAGCATGTAACGATTTGAGTGCTGAGGGATTGGAATACAGTTCCTCGTTTTTTATGTTCCTTTTTACAATGACCTTGCACAAAAGCAGGACCTCCACTGCAAATGAGCTGCGCCAGTAAAATGCAAAATAATGCCCATGCTGGGGAAGCTGTGATGGAAAACCTAGTGGTTCTTTGCCCATCTGTTCCATCCAGCTATGCTGCAATGTGCTGGCCCCAAACGGGAAATATATTGTCAAGCCTTTGCCAGGATCCCGAGAAAGGATAAGAGCCTTTGACTTATCTGTCAGCTATTTCAGGGCTACTCTTGTTGCCCCTAAACTTTGCTTGACCCTCCGAATGATGGGGGCTCCTGACAGCATACTACTGAGAACATGACCGTGAGGTCATGTGGCTCCTGCCTCTATGTGTCTGATTCTTGGGTTCACTCTCCTGAGACCCCAATTCTCAGAGCTGAGGCTTCTGTCATGGAAAGTGTCCTCCTGCGTGGACCCTAGGCCTTCTCACTCCACTCTGTATGTTGTATGGGGTCTCTCAGGCCTGCTGTCCTCCTGCGTGGACCCTAGGCCTTGTTACTCCACTCTGCATGTTGTATGGGGTCTCTCAGACATGCTCCCTGATGAGGTTCTTGATTGCTTTGCTCACCTCTGAGAGACTCACAAGACAGTGCCTGCCAGGGTCCCACTGCCTGCCCAGGTCTGTCTCTGCCTTTGAGAAGCATCCACAAGTTCCAGCTGAACCATCTCCTCTGTAGCTTTGGCTGCATCCTGTCCTCACTTTGGCGCTGTCCAGATTGGAGAATGGCACCACCATGTGCCTGGTTGCCCAAGTTGGAAAGTTTGCGGTAGTTTTTCTCATCGACTCCTCCATCGACTCCACCTGCAAACAGGTGCTGTTTCCCTTCTGTTCCCGTACATTGCCCCCAGTCTGCACATCCCGGCCCTTCTTCCTCTATCATAGCTGTGTCCCTCTGTCCCACTGACAGTACCACCCTGTGTTACTGGAATCAAAGTCACAGCCTTCCAGCATTACTTCCTCTCACTTTGCCCCGCTGCAGCCCTTCCTCCCACTCCAGTCACTTCCCACCTCCATATTCCTCAGGGGCTCTCAGTTTAAAGAACTCTAGTCCTCTTATATTCTACACAAGGCTTGTCATGACACGGTGCCTCCACATGCCCGTGGCTTTGCTCCTGTTGTCTGCTTTGTCACCCCGCCCCCCAGCACACACACACACCTAAAATCCTATGTGGTCGGCACCAGGCCAGTCCAGCTCTCTGGGCACTCTCTTTGCCTCGAAGCCCTCTCACCTGCTCTTGCCTCGAACACTCCATCTCACTGCATGTCCTCCATTCTCTGGCTCAACCCCATTCCCGTCTCAAGACTTGGAGTGAATGTCACTTTCCTGGGGAAATGTCCCTTGACCTTGTGAATCCTGATTAGGCATGACAGTAGGTGCTGTCTTAGCATCACTCTTCCTCACCGTCGCATTCAGCACAGGCCGTTGTACCTCCCTGTCTACACTGCTGGTGGTCTCAGACTGTCAGCTCTCAAAGACAAGAATCCAGTCTTTGTTTTTCACTGAACAGGCTTTCCTGTGAATACACGGATGAACATAATGGAAATAAACAAGATAGTACTGAACTAAGGGACGATCAGCCTGTCTGTCGCATCAGAGAGAGTGAGCTGAAAGAAGCCCCAGCAGCACACTGTGGCCCCGGGGCTGAGGGGTGTGTGACCGCGACAGGAGCACTTCCACTGGAACAAGGAGGAGAGAAGCCGGAGTGGAGTGGCGAGCAGCTGGCTAGGACGTGAGGACGCGTGCGCAGGCCGTAGAGCTGTGCCGCCTGGAAAGCTGTGCCATGGTAAGAGGAAGACACTGGTGGTACAGGAAGGAGCAGGGTGACTGCAGAACAGGCCCACGACAGGCTAAAGACCCTGCTCGGGTCACCCAACAGGTAGATCCCAAAAGAAAAAAGCAAAATACGGCAAAAGCCCACAAGCACTTTTAGAATCTCCTAGTGTTCTAGAATGTTCCAGAAAGCACTGGAAGCGAGCTCACAATGCCACTTAGCTGTGCTTTGTGCATCAAGTAATCACTTTATTGGTGGGCCTAGCTGCTCTATCGTGGTAACAAGGGAACGGCGAACAGCTGGACCTGGGATGCAGGAGGTCCTTGCGTTTTGATTTATTATTCACTGTTTATGTCACAAAAGTCTGAAGGACCATGCAGCCAGCAACCGCCTGTTTGCCGCCCGGCTTAAGGAAGAAAACTCTGGTAAAAGCAGCTGGAGACCTGGGAAGTCCTGAGGCTACCACGACTGTTCTCCCAGATGTGCAAGTCCCCACCCAGGGCGCAATTCATTTCTGACCATGAGAAATGTTTCCACCGTGGAAAGTCATAACCGACGTGTTGAAGTTTATACAGAGCGTGTTTTCAGTAAACACAGTGGAGTGCAGAGTTTCAGGAAGCCAGTGTGAGGGCTGTGGTGGGTGAATGCGGCAGACCTGCCCACGCCCTCCCCGCTGTCATCAATCAGCCTGTCCAGCCTTGTGGTTCTCCACCAGAGGGACCAGGACCCCTGGAGGCCGCGGAATGCGCGGAGAGGGGTCTGCAGATCCATGTGCACAGTCAGTACCGGGAGACTAAACAAATAGTATGTCACCCACACAAGCACACCGCTGTTCCCTCAGTGTCTGTAGATAAGGTGATGAATAAAATAGAAACTCGATGACCTGCCTCTCCAAAGTAGCAGCCTTTGATGTATCACGTGTGCTCTCCATGTGTAGACGCTCAAAGTGTAATTTCTAGCATGAGACAGTCATACTGCTCAACACTAGTTGGGCCATTGCTAGTCTTACTGGCTAGAAAACATGTATAAAGCCACTGGACAACATCGTAAGTGGGAAGCAAAATGTCCTATTTCATGTTTTAATAACTATCTCCACTATTAAAAGATGCACAGATGCAATATGTTTCAGGAACAATCTTAATGTTTTTCACTCTGTTTCTTTTTTTCAAGATTTATTTATTTATTTGGAAGTCAGATTTACATAGAGAGAGGCAGAGAGAAAGAGAGAATTCTTCCATCCAATGGCCCACTCCCCAATTGGCCACAACTGCCGGAGCTGCGCTAATCCAAAGCCAGGAGCCAGGAGCTTCCTCTGGGTCTCCCACATGGGTGCAGGGCCCAAGGACTTGGGCCATCTTCTACTGCTTTCCCAGGCCAAAGCAGAGAGCTGGATAGGAAATGGAGCAGCTGGTTCTGGAACCGGCTCCCAAATGGGATGCCGGTGCCCAAATGGGATGCCAGCACTTCAGGCCATGGTGTTAACCCACTGCACCACAGCGCCGGCCCCTTGATCTGTGTTTCTGCAAAGCACTCCTTAGTCCACGCTCAACACAACAGCGCAGGCAGACCTTGGAGAAAGAGAGGCCACCCAAGGGCAGTTCCTCGGGATCTTCCATGGAGTCCCTTCCACTTTGAACACTGATAGGACGTCTCCGGAGGAGAAATGGACCAGACACTGCTCCTTCTTCTTGCCACGCCTGGGCCCCTGAGCTGCTTCCATCCACAGGTGACTGCTGTTTCTAATTTGCCTACTGGGGGTGTCGTTTGGTGCTTGAGTTGTGCAGAGGAGCCAGGCCTCCTTGTGTGCTCTCAGCTGCACAGGGGCTCAGGGCGTGACTCATGCTCTCTTGTATCTGCTTCCAACCTCACCAGAAACAGCACCAACGACTGGAAACACAGGACTCCTCTTGCTCACTGCACGGAACTGACACTGACGGGGGAGGAGCGACGCCCCACCCCGGTCTCAAGTTCTCTTCCTGGCTGTTATCCGACTGTGCAGTAGAGACGCTATTTTGAATCTCGCCCTTCTCCAAAAGTTTTCCACTGAAAGATTTCCCAGAGTGAGACTGTGCCCAGACACCGGATTGTTACTCTGAACCCCTTAATGAAAACTCGATTTATCAATTTTTTTCACATAAACAAGAAAATCCTAATTTAGTGCTGGCATCTACTTAACATTCTTCAAATGGTCCCTGCCCCTTCTCTGTTTTTGTTATTTCTTTTAATACAGTGAATGTGAGGGCCTTCCATTCAAAGCCTTTAGCACAAGAAAACTATAGTTACCCAAACTTTAAAGCATTATTTTGTAATATAGATACATAAGAGAGAGGGAGAGAGAGACAAATGATGTTCTTATCTTATAGCTAATCTCTATGTGGGGCAAGTACTATATTTTTGTCCATTTGCCATAGTCTTTTAAAATAATGCAAAACTGTTGTGTAGGTAGTTGATGGTTTGGCCGCCCAGCAGAAGGCATCTCGGGGATTCTAGAAGGAAGCTGGTGAAGCCCTCCTCAGGACAAGGCGAGATGCAGGGTGAGACAGGGACGAGACCCAGGTTCTCGGCGAGCTGCACCTGCCCAGCACACCGGCTGGGAGGACCCCGGCCAGGTTCCCAGGAAGCCGCACCTGCGGGCCCCGACCTGGGCCCGGCACCTCTGGGTATGAGGAACAGCAATCCGAGGAGTTTACCCCCCGCTGTGTTCTCAGCCCTGGAGGGACCCCCGGCGCGGGAGAGGTTAAAGATGCTGCGCTGGCCGCTGGCCGCTGGCTGCTGGCCACACAGTCCTCCAGTGCATTACTCAGCTCCAGCCACACGTCACCGGCTGTCGTCTGCAGTGCTGGTGGGTGTAAGACTTGCTGTTCCTTCCGACTTGCCTGTGAGATCATCCTGGCTCTGCTTGTGCTCCGGGACAGGCTGCCAGGGAGCTCGCGTCCCAAACCCACCCGGTCCACGCGGGCCTCTGACACAGGACACGCGGGGGTTTCTCCCTGCTAACTGGAAACTCTCCCCCCAGGCTGCAAATAGTAACAGGGCGGCCTCCGGGGATGGATGAGGCCAGCGACACTGTGCTGGTGGGACAGAGCCCCAGAGGACCGAGCGCGAGGGCCTGGCTCTGACGTCCTCGCCCTGTCCAGCTCCCTGCTCTCAAGCCAGACACTGAACCAAAGATCAAGATTACCGAAGGCATCTCCCTGGACAATGAAACCTGCTTGCAAGAGCTTTTTGTCTAAGCCACAGATAGGGCAGCTGGTGTGCAGAGGCGGTGGCCACAGCCACTCCACACTGCTAAATCTTCTTCCTCCAAGACTTGTTAAATCATTCAACTTCACCTACAACCGGCCAGCCTCAAAGGCTGCAGCCAGAGAGAGGCCCCCTGCCTGGTGCCGGCTAACTGAGCGGGATCTACGCAAGCTTCTAAAAAGAGAATCCCTCTCTTGGTGAATAGCATTCAAATAGTTTTTTTTTTTTTTTTTTTCATTTTCTAGATGTTGCTTGTTTATATCTTGCTTTGAGACTCTGAAGTTTCAGATATCTACTGAAAAATGGGGGAAAAATGCCTCCTGACTTCCCAGAGCAAGATTTTGTAGAACATGGGAACTGGATCTTACTCACATGATCTTACTCACCGGGATGCAGAGTAGCCATAGGTCCGCTTGGGCCAGGAGGAGCTGCAAGGGTTTCATTGTTGGAAGTCCTATTGATATTTTATGTATGTGAAAGATGGAGAGGGATCTTCCAGACGCTGGCTCATTTCCCAAATGCCCACAAGAGCTGGGACTGGGTCGAGCCAGAGGCAGGAGCCAGGAACTCCACGTGAGTGGCAGGGGCCTGGGTTGTTGAACCATCACCAGTTGCCCTCCCGCCCCAGTGTGCACAGCAGCAGGAAACTGAAACAGGACGTGGAGCCAGGCCTGGAGCCTGGCTGTGGGCATCCCAAGAGGGCCTTAACCACTGTGGCAAACACCTGCCCTCAAGAGAACTGGACCTTGGAGACACACAAAGAGGACTACTGGCTCCCCGATACCTCGGTCAAGGCTGAAGAACTGGGTCACGTTCAAACAGGTGTTCACTGAGTGGTAAGGAGGGAGCCCTGGGAAAAGAACAGACTTCAGTGAAACAGCTAGAGAAAAATGGTCTCTTCGTGGACAGCTCTGCGTGCATGCGCCAAGGAGGTAGCCGGGAGCAGCAGGTGCCCAGGTGTACCCCATAGACTGCTGGTCTACACCGATCAGGTGCCCAGGTGTACCCCATACACTGCTGGTCTACACCGATCAGGTGCCCAGGTGTACCCCATATACTGCTGGTCTACACCGATTCCTGCTGTTCTTCCCTCCGTGATACTGCGGCAGACTGAAAAAGCAAACTCACTTCCAAAAATGACCCTCTGTTTAAATAAAAGCACAGCATACACAGACTGTTTCAGTTATACCAACTGCTTTGATGTCCCTTATTTCTTAAGAGACTAACTGGATTAAATTTAAAAGCCTTAGATATAAAGTAAAACAGAGCAGATTTTTCTACAGTTTGTGTCACTATAAAATGCGCTAAGTGGTTATTTTATAAAATAATTCATTGACCCTGTCTTGTTTAGGAGGAGCCACGGTGACAGGTGGCACTGAGCAAGATGGGTAAAAAACCACGTGTGTGGATGATTGTGGTAAAATGAGAAAAAGCCCTGGAGAAGTGTGTGTGTGTGTGTGCGTGTGCCTGAGTCGGTCCAATCTGTTGGCCTCGTAGGCGTTTAATTCATCTCAGTAGAAACAGTCTTCAAGGAAGACGTCCATGAGGCAAATCACAGAGAGTGTGCTAACGTGTCTGATGAAGCGTTCCGGTTTTCACTCTTTGAAGTTCCCAGAACTACTTCTGGTGGTTGTGATAACTGAAGTCTGTTTGCACACTGGGTTTCCTTTATTCCTCTCCCATCATGATTTGGGGCTGAGTGTCCACCATGGGGAAGCAGTCCTGGTGCTAATCCTGACTTGGCGGAATTATTGGGTTCCACCCCAGCAGTCATCAAAACATTCGGGTTTAGTCAGAACACTGGTTCGTCACTCTGTAAAATCACGTCTCTTCTCCATCTACCTGTGCCTGGACCATAGGAGAGGGAAAGAGATGCAAGTGGACTCAGTGAACTTAGGGCCGGGCCTTCTCGGACATCAGGAAAAGCCTGAGACACTTCCGGTTTCTCAGTCTTCTTGCATATTTTTTAGAAGGGGGGGGATCTAAACAGAATATCGAAAATTGTAGCACAATTTTTTCAAAAGATTTATTTTATTCATTTGAAAGGCAGAGCTACAGAGAAAGAGAGGGAGAGACAGAGAGATCTTCCATGCACTGGGTCACTCCGTAAATGGCCTATCAGTGGCCAGGGTTGGGCCAGGCCAAAGCCAAGAGCCAGGAGCTTCATCCAGGTTGCAGGGGCCCAAGCACTTGGGCCGTCCTCTGCTGCTTCCCAGGTGCATCAGCAGGGAGCTGGATCAGAAGAGGAACAGCTGGGATTTGAACTGGCTCCTATATGGGATTCTGGCATTGTGGGAGGCAGCTTAACCCACTACACTACAATGCCAGCCCCTATAGCACATTTTTAAAGTCCTTAAGATCATACTTTAGGGGCTGGTATTATGGCATAGCGGGTTAAGTTGTCACCTGCAATGCCAACATCCTATCTATAGAGGGGTCGGTTCAAATCTTGTTGCTCCACTTGAGATCCATCTCCCTGCTAATGAGCCCAGGAAAGCACTGGAAGAGGGCCCAAGTGCTTGGACCACTGCACCCATGTGGGAGACCCTCATAAAGCTCCTGGCTCCTGGCTTCATCCTGGCCCAGCCCTGGCCATTGTAGCCACTTGGGGTTGAATCAGAGGATGGAAGATATCGCTTACTCTCTGTCTCTCCCTCTCTCTGCCTTGCAAATAAATAAATTAATAAATATATATTTTTAAAAACCCAGTGACCTTGAGAATCATACTTTAAGCACATAAAATATAACTTTTAAGGAAATCAAGATCAAATGGCCCTTTGTGAATATCAGTTCCTGGTTAAATGGCTTTCGTGAAGACCCCAGACATCTCCCAGCCATCACAACGCTTGCTCAGAGCAGGGTGGAAATTACTGGACTATTTAACCTCATCTTGCAGATAAGGAAACTGAGGCTGGAGAAGGTTAATGATGTGCTTCAGAGCATGGGCAGTTAGTTCATGGAAAGGCGTGTGCTCTCTGTGGGTGGGAGGAATACGGAAGGCACAGAGGAGGTCTTGGGTGGGCGCCATGACTACTCACCATTGATAAGTGATGAGTGTTAAGAGTATCACTGCAGTGAAAATGAGTATCAGGCGAAGCCATCAGAAAGAAGGCTGAGTCACAGCCAGCTGTGGCTGATCAAGACTCCAGGTTGATACTTCCCGTTGCTGTTAAGGGCTACAATTATGACATGACTCCACAAGGAGACGGATGGACAGCAGCGCTCTTTGGGAAGGTCTTTATTTCTGGTACTCTTATTCTGTTTTGAGTTCTGCAGTTGTGAGTCCATGTAAAATCCCAGTGGAGACAAAGGGCAACTTTTTCCAACAATTTATGAAGCTACAGAGCAGGGATGTTGGGAGTTGGTTTTTGACTCAGCCTTTTGTGAGACATGCTCTTGTCTAAGTCACACATTCACAGCTTGAGTCTCAGCAGCGCTGGTCTTGATTTGGGGGAACTTGATTCTCCTAGGGAGCCAGAGTGATTCCTCTCTTTCAGATACCAGAATCAGACACTGGGAAAGCTGCTGTTGGTAGCTTTCTGCTGTTGCTGGGGCTCGGCGCCTTCGTGACTTGGCCAGCCATCTTGAATCAAAAGTAAGGCAAATGCCATTGGGTTTCTCTCCTCAGATCCCTCCCAGCTGTTAGGGCAACACAAGTACAAGGTCCCTGAGCCAAGAAAGCTTGAATCTTTTTCTTTTGTCGACTTCCCTTATGAAGGTTGGCTGTACCGTTTAAAAAGAAGTGTCAGCCTTATTGTGAGGACATCAGGATGTGAGCACCATCGCACTGTTCATGGAAGAGTAACCAACACAAACATCCTAGCAGGTAATTTGGCAGCATAGATAGAAGCCTCCGAGTACATACATTTTCCAGCATAAGATGGCACTCTGGATGCATTCTTTCAAACTCCTATTGAATTGAAAGTGTAGATGCATGGGATAGAATGCCTTTCATGTCCACACCGCTGAGTTCAGTAAGGGAAATCAATTCAAGTTGTTTAATAGTAGAGGGATTCAATACAAGGAGCGATCTAGAAAGCTGTACTGCCTCAAAAGGCAGATAAGCCAACAACATCGACTAGTACTACCACTGCTAGGTTAGACAGGCCACAGGAGAAGGTGTCATTGCCAGAAGCCAGAAGCAAGGACTACCATGTGGCAGGAGCTGGGGCCAGGGTTGAGGGGGGTGTCTGGGGCCAGCAGGTATGGGACTGCAGGGTGAGCTGGCTGTGATGCAGCCACTCCTGGAGGGGCTGCCCAAGGGACACAGAGAAGGGAGGAATATCTTGCCTTCTCCCTCTCTCCCTCCCTCCCTCTCCATTGTCTCACTGGTGCTTCCCAGGGGCTGAAGCTACACGGAAGCCAACTGACAAAGGAATGTCCTTGGCAGGGGTCAGTTGCCTGGGACAGAGAGCAGAGCAGGGAAGCAGTGAGGACTGGTTAAGAGCAAAAAGGCAAATGGCCTCACAGCAGTCAAGGCAGACAGGGTGTAGGCATCTCCCGGGGGCGGGTACCTTCATCCTGAAAGATGAGACATGGTGGGAGCCATTGACAGACGGAACTGCAATCGACTGGGAGCTCTGCAGAGGAAGAGAGCAACCCCGCCTCCGCAGAACCCTGCAGGGGTTCTGGGCGCCCCAGATCTGCCTGAGGAACCCCAGAGGCACCCTGGGTGCAGAATCAGCCGACACAACAGAGGCAACAGTGAAAGACGGAGCTCAAAACAGAACTTGCCAGAGTGCTTCCCACCGGCGCTGCGTCTCCACTGTGTGCACTTTGAGCAGGGCAGGAAATGGTTTAGGGAACAAAAAAGAACTTCAAACTCATCCTCATTAAGATTTTCAGAGAGACTCCAGGAAAATGATACCTATACAACCGAAAGTGGAACAATGAGGGAACGTGAGAGAGGTCTTAGAGGGCTGAAATACAATCACCCTAAGTGGACATTTAGTAGAAACACTGGAAAGCAAAATCCAGGAGGTCTACCAAACAGACTGCAGAAGCGAAAACTGGGAAGTCCAAGGAACGCACCTGATGGGGAGGAGGCAGACGTGTCGAAACTGTGCAAGCCAGTAGTGAAAGGCAAGGCAAGGGATTTCCCATTTGAAATGCCCCCACGAGTATCTGGTCCAGTGAATGAACAAAGACCTCCCCCGGGGAGACAGACTGGAAACCGCTTCCTGCACCCACACCTGTCCACCCCAGGAGCACCGAGCGCTCCCGCACAGGGCTCCATCCTTGGGAAGCTGCTTGGGTATGGAGCAGACTTGGGCAGCAGGAAGTGTACACAGCCGACCTGAGCCAGGAGAGCACTCGGGTTATGTCCCGAGTTGCAGCGGGCCTGCAAGGAGCGGTACAGGGTGAGATTGTCCTAGATGTGGCTGGTGGTGTGGCATCGCGGACACAGACTGAGCCGCCACATGGGACACCAGCTCACATAAGCGCTCTGGTTCCCGTGCCGGTTTCTCTGCTTCTGATTTTCGCAAGTGGCCTGAGAAAGCAGCAGAAGGTGGACCAAGTGCTTGGGTGCTTGCACCCACATGGGAGGCCCTGATGAAGCTCCTGGCTCCTGGCTCCAGCCTTGCTCAGTCCTGTCTGTTGTGGCCACCTGGACAGAGAACCAGCACATGGAAGATATTCTGTCTCTCCCCCTACTCCCCGCCACAGTTTGAAATCCATGCCTAACTTTTCATAATATTCATTTTCTCTGAGCTCATTAAAGACCCTTTGGTGGCCCAGACTCCTGACCCACAGAGAAGGATCTGGAAGCCTGGTGTGTCTCAGCTCTGCTGTCATCAGTAATATTGCCAACTCAGCATGTTGGTTTTCTTCTTTAAGAGCCAACCTGAGGACATCACGTGGAAGATTTATTTGTGATTATAAATGTTAACAGAAATGTTACCTCCTTAGATTATTCAGGTGTCAAAGCAAAACTAACAGAAGACAGATTAAAATTTTTCCCAGAGGAAATGTGGAAGAAAAAAACAGAATATTGGGGTTGGCACTGTGGCGTAATGGGCTAAGCCTCCACCTGTGGTGCTAGAATCCCATATGTGCACTGGTTCTTGTCCCAGCTGCTCTTCTTCTGATGCAGCTCTTTGCTATGGCCTGGGAAAGCTGTAGAGGATGGCCTCAGTGCTTGGGCCCCTGTACCCATGTGGGAGACCCAGAGGAAGTTGCTGGATCCTGGATCCTGGATTCGGATCGGCCCAGCTCCAGCCATAGCAGCAATCTGGGGAGTGAACAGGCAGATGGAAGACCTCTCTCTCTGCCTCTCCCTCTCTCTGTCTGTAACTCTGTCTTTCAAATAAATAAATAAAAATAACAGTCTTTTTTAAAAATTTTGTTGACAGGCAGAGTTAGACAGTGAAAGAGAGAGGGACATAGAGGAAGATCTTCCTTTTTCCGTTAGTTCACCCCTCAAATGGCCTCTGCGGCCGGCGTGTGCTGCACCAATCCGAAGCCAGGAGCCAGGTGCTTCTTCCTGGTCTCCCATGCCAGGGCAGGGCCCAAGCACCTGGGCCATCCTCCACTGCCTTCCCGGGCCACAGCAGAGAGCTGGACTGGAAGAGGAGCAACTGGGACAGAATCTGGCGCCCCAACTGGGACTAGAACCCGGGGTGCCGGCACCGCAGGTGGAGGATTAGCCAAGTGAGGCGCCGTGCTGGCCAAACATAACAATCTTAAAAAAAAATAAAAAACAGAATACCAATTATCTCATCTTTTAGTAGTGTTGAAATTGGAGAAAGAAACAGGAATTTAGAAATGCCATTTTGAGTTACAAAAGCAACCAATATTAAAGCAAAAATAATCATTAAAAAAGCAAACACTGAGAAAAGGAAAGGACTTGGGAGGGAGAATGAGCATGAGCAAGTCCTTCTTCCTCATGAGAGGCACTGGGTGTTGTCTAACATAGGTCAATCAGTATCTAGAAGAATGCACATTTTATCTAGCTCCAGGCTCCTGGAAAGTGCAGTCTACAGCCCAGAAGCATTGCCACCACCTATTAGGACAGCCAGTCTCAGCACACCTGCTGAGGTGTTGTCTGCAGCTTAACACGGGCCATGCGTGTTCTGCACACGGGTTAAAGTTAGACCAGCGCTCTTCTAAAATAATCTCAACTTTGACTCTGCATTAGTAGTCATATGGAGAGCTTAAAAGAACTATTTAGCAAGGGGCAAACTGACGACCCCAGGTTAAGAAATTGTGTCTTTAATGGTCTAAGGTGAACTCTAGAAACTGATATTTTTTGACAGCATTGGAGATGGTGTTGAGTAGGCACAGCTGAGAGTCAGTGTTCTAGAATGATACTGGTGAGTGGCCACAGAATGAGAGTGGAAACAGTTTTGAAAAGTCACTGCTGGATCCATGTGGGCTTTAGGCTGCAGGTGGAAAAATGGGGAAGAATGCTGTTGGTTTAATCATAAGAAAATTTGGATGTTTGATCTGCCCAATGCGTATGTGTGGCTTTAATATATATATAGATATAGATATAGATTTATTTTTCATGTACAAACACTTGGACTCAGCAGTTGTACTTCTGGAATTGTCCTTAAGAAAACTCACTCATCAATTATACAAATGTGTATGGGAGTTACATTTATGGACATTCATTATAATAGTGTTTGTAATATTAGGATTTATAAATAATTCGTTCCATTAGAAGAATGAAAAATAAAATATGCAATACAACATTATAACACATTTAGGAAATAACAGCTACCTATGTGATGGAAGTCTACACTCGTGACAGGAACGCTGTCCATCTTCACCCTCTTCACCAGTCACGTGGCCCACAGCAGTGATTTCCCACATTCCCTTGCAACTAGGTGTAGCCATATCACTAAGCTCTAACCAATGAGACATTGGGAGAGATTGTGCAGTTCCAGAGAGCGTTCTTCACGGAGGAGGCAGGCCCCTCCTTCTCTCTGTATTGTTTTCTGCCTGGCTGTTCACTGGGGAAGGAGAAGTCATGGTGGACAACGAGGTGATCCAGGAAAAGGAGGCTGCACCTGCCGGATGGGAACACTTAGAGGGCTGAGTCCCTGAGGGCATGGAAGAGCATCCCAGCTCCGAAACACCTTCCTCCAGTCTTCTCCTGAGGGAGGAGTCAACTTCCTGTGCATTTAAGCTTTGTGGCTGTGTATTGAGCTTTGTGGTTCCATTACAGAATAATCATTCTCATCCCTGCATTACTCACTAAGAAGAGAAAATTTCAAAATAAATTTATTGGAAAAATAGATTGCAAAAGACAATTGAGAACGACAGAAATCGTTGAGAACAACGCATAAGGTAAATAATAAAATGAAGTCTTAAACAACACCTCAGACGGTTAAAACTAAGAGGCACTCCACCAATTGACAGCAAAATATACATTCTCTGCAAGAACGCATGGCACAGTCTCCAAGATAGACCACATTCTCGGCCATAAAAGAAGACTTAGCAAATTTTAAAATATTGACATTGCACAAACTGTTCTTTCAAATCACAGTGGAATTAAACCAGGAATCCGTGGCCAAAGGAAAAGTGGGAAATCCTTAGATATGTGGAAAGTGAACAGTGTGCTCTCAACCCACAAAGGACAAGTCACAAAGGGAATTAGAAACAACTCCGGACAAATGAAAACACAACACACCAAACTCATGAGAAGCAGTGAGAAACAGCGCCAAGAGGGAAGTCTATATAAACACATGCATTTGAAAACAACAAACATCTCAACCCAGCAACTTTGTATCTCCAGGAACTTAAAAAAGAAAGAAAAAAACCTAAACCCCAAGCTGTCAGATGAAAGGAAATAATAATTACACCAGAAATAAATGAAATTGAGAAATTGTTGTGAAAATGAAATGCTGGTGAAAGAGTGGGACATTTCAAAAAGATCAACTGAAACAGATAAAAGACTAACATGACTAAAATCAGAAATTAAACAGAGCATTTTCTGAAACTAAAAGGATTACAATATCATAAAAAATTGTATGCCAGCAAATTGCATAACCTAGAAGAAATGAATACATTCTAGAAATACACAACCACCAAAACTGAATTATGAGGAAAAGAAGATTTCAGAAAGTCAATAAATAATAGTGAATCAATATTCAGAAACCTCCTAATTAGCAAGCCTGGGACCAGACAATTTCAATAAAAAGTTCCACCAAATATTTAAAGATTTAACCCCTGTCTTCTTGACCTTTTCAAAAAATTAAAGATGAAGAAACAATTCCAAGCTCATTCTGTGAGGCTAACTCTCTCCCAATATGAAATCTGACAAACACACTAAAACTACAGATCAATATCCCTGATACACATTAACACAGACGTCTTAAATAAAATACTAGCAAAGTGAATTCAACAGCATATCAAAAGGACTGCACAGCCAGCATTGTGGTGTAGCAGGTAAAAGCCACCACTTTTGACTCCAGCATCTCATGTGGGTGCCGGTTCGAGACTCGGTGCTCTGCTTGCAGTCCAGCTCCCTGCTAATGTTCAGAAAAGCAGCAGAGGATGGCCCAAGTGTTTGCACCCTGCACCCACATGGAAGACCTGGAAGAAGTTCCTGACTCCTGGTTTTAGCCAGGCAGAGTCCTGGCCAATGCAGCCATTTGGGCAGTGAACCACTGGTTGGAAGATTTATTCTCTCTCTCTCTCTCTCTCTCTCTCTCTCTCCCCCCTTTCGATGTCTCTCTGTTTCTGTAACTCAGCCTTTCAAATAAATAAATAAATATTTTTTAAAAATGAAAATAAAAAAGGACTGCATATCGTGACAACATGAGCTTAATTCCTGGAATGCAATTATATTCCAAATACAAAAATCAAGCCAATACATCAATATTAACAGAAAGAAGGACCAAACAACTCCACAGTCATCTCTAAATTGATGCAGAAAATGCATTTGATGGAATTCCTGATCCTTTTATGATAAAAAAAATAATAAATTAGGGGCATAAAGAAAGAAACTTGGCACAATAAGGGCCACATATGTAAAGCCTAGAGCAAACGTGGTGCCCGTAGTGAAAGTCACATATGTAAAGCCTAGAGCAAACGTGGTGCCCGTAGTGAAAGTCACATATGTAAAGCCTACAGCAAACGTGGTGCCCGTAGTGAAAGAGTGAGAGCTTTGCCTTCAGGAGCAGGAGTAAGACATGAATTCTGGGTTCACCAATCCTGTTCTATATTCATGTTAGCCGTCGCAAAGCACACCGGACACCGGAGTAAGGGAAAGGGTTTATTGGGGAACACCCTACAGACCAGAGTGAAGGGGCGGCGAAGGGAAAAGAGAGAAAGAGCGTATAAGAGAGAAAGACAGAGAGAGGAGTTAGCAAGGAGAGAAGATAGAGCAGAGAAGAGGAGAGAGGAGAGCAGAGCCAAGAGAGAAGAACCAAGAGCCAAGAGAGGGGCCAGGAGAGGCCAAGAGAGCACTGGAGAGAAAGGCCAAGAGAGCACGCATTCAGGAGCAGGCCCTTTTAAAACTTCACCTGAGGGCGGGCAAGGAAGCAGGAGCAGCGAATCCCATTAGGATGGGGGTGGAGCCTGGCTCAGGTAGCTGGGCCATGCGGCCACCTGGCTACAACTGTGCCAGTTTCCTAACAAATCCTACTCAAGTATTGGAAGCCATATCCATCTTATTACATACAAAAAGAAATCGAAGGTATCCAACTGGAAAAGAAGAAGTAAAATTACCTTGGTTCACAGATGACGTGACTTAAATGTAGAAAAAAGCTATTAGAATTAATAAAAAAAAATAGCAAATTGGCATGGTGAAAAATCAACATGCAAATAATCGATTGCATTTCTATGCATTAATAAACAGTATGAAAAGGAAGTTAAGGAAATAATTCATAATAATATCAAAGCAGTACTAGTATAAATTTAATGGAGGCGGTGATACTTTTACAAGGAAAACTAAAAACATTGCTGAGAGAAAATGGACACAAATTAATAGAAAGGAAGTCCATGTTCATTGGAAGACTGTCAAGATGTGAACACTACCAAAGTGCTCCACAGATGTAAAGCAATTCCTTTCTAAATCCTAATGGCATATTTGGCAGACACGTGAAAAAAATCATTCTCAAATTCATATGAAACTTCAGAGATCCTGAATGGTCCAAACAGTTTTGGAAAAGAATAAAGTTGGAGGACTCCCACTCCCCAATTTCACAACTTATTATAAAACTATTGTCAAAACAACATGCTAATGGCATAAAGACTAATGGAGTAGCCAGCAAAATAAACCCTTCCATGTATAATCATGTAATTGTCGACAGAAGTGCCAAGGCAAATAAACGGAAAAGCACACCTCTTGAACACACGGTGTTAGGAACATCGGATCTTCACATACAAAAAAAAAAAAAAAAAATGAAATTGGAGCCTAATCTTACACCATATACACAATTAAGCTGAAAATGGATTGCAGACCTAAATGTAAGACTCCGAATCATCAAACTCCTAGGAGAAAATACAGGCAAAAACTGTCATGACATTGGATTTGACACAAAAAGCACAGGACACAAAAGTAAAAATAGTCCAATGGGAGTGCATCAAACTTAAACACTTTTGTACTTCAAAGGGCACAATTGGAAGTGAAAAATCAGCCTATCAAATGGGAGAAAATATTTGAAAACACTTTATCTGATAAGAGATTAATATTTAGAATATATAAAAATCACCGACAACCTAACAAAAATAGGCAAGTAGTTTGGACATTTCTCAGAAGATATATGAATGTCCAATAAACATATGTAAAGAGATTCATCATCGCCAATTGCAGAGACATGTAAATCAAAATGGTGAGATATCACCTCATGCCCATTAATATGTCTATCAAAAACAAGCAGAAGAAGGGGCTGGTGCTGTGGCATAGCAGGTAAAGCTGCCGCCAGCAGTGCTGGCATTTCATATGGGCGCTGGTTCAAGTCCTGGCTGCTCCCCTTCTGATCCAGCTCTCTGCTATGACCTGAGAAACCAGTAGAAGATGGCCCAAGTTGTTGGGCTCCTGCAACTTGGTGGGAGATCCAGAAGAAGCTCCTGGCCCCTGGCTTTGAATAGGCGTAGCTTCGGCCATTGTGGCCACCTGGGAAGCGAACCAGTGGATAGAAGACTCTCTTTCTTTCTCTTTTTGTCTCTCTCTCTCTCTCTCTCTCTCTGTCTCTCCCTCTCTCTGTAACTCTGCCTTCCAAATAAATAAAAAGCCTTTTTTAAAAAAAAAGCAGAAAATGCCAAGTGTTGTTGAAAAGCAAAGGATATAGAATATTTGTGCACGATTAGTGGTAATGTAAAATGGTGTAATCTCTATGGAAAATAGTGTGTGTGTTCCTCAAAAAATTAAAAGTAGAGTTACCATATGATCTAGAAATTTCATAAATGGATATGTATCCAAAGGAATTTGAAGCAGAGTCCCAAAGAGATAAGTGCACATCCGTGATCACAAAAGTAATACAATAGCCAAGAGGTGGAAGCAACCCAAATGTCTATCAGCAGGTGAACGGGTCAACAGAATGTGGTATATCCACAGAATGGGGCGTTATTCAGTCTTCAACAAGGAGAAGTAAGATAATCACAAAAAGACAAACCCTGTACGATTCCACTTGCATGAGGTGTTCAGAGCAGCCAAACTGGTAGAAACAAGTGCAGGGCAGTGGGAGGAAGAAGGAAGCTGTTCGATGAGCACAGAGTTGCATGTCTGCAAGGCGGAGCAGTTTGCAAGAGTTCTTCCAAGGCAACGTGAGTAAACTCCACACTGCTAAACTGCACGCCTAAAATTGAGACGGTAAATTGTATATTGTGTGCTCTTTACCCCAGTGAGAAGGAATATGTGATTTGGTAAACAACCCCGTATGTTGGAAGCATTTGGATACAGCCAAATGCTTCGAATGGATACCAACACTGCAGCTGAAACCTCGAGATTCCCCGACGTTTGTAGAGGGAGCAAAAAGTGTTTTTGTAATTGTGCAACATCTAAAACAAAACTTCCAAATCTTCCCCATCCCACTGGGGCATGCTGTGAAGGAAGGACTTGAACACTGGCAGCGCGCATGTGTCCAGAAGCACCTACAGGCTCCTGAGAAGTCCAGGGCTTCACCACCCCGTCGCTGACTCCAGCGAGGGGCTTGGATCTCCCGGGACTTGTGTCGAATCTTGGCAAGAAGCAGCAAGGGCAAGTAGCCCTCCTGTGTGCAAGGTGAAAAACCAGCTGTCATCACAGGATGAGCTCGTTCCATGAACTTCTTTAACCTCAAGGAACTGCAAAGACATGGACAACTGGGGAGAGTAGGGGAGGGGAGGGCTGGCGGCTGGCATTGCCTTGGGCGACATTGCCTGGGAGGGTGTTGGCATTTTGGCTTTATGTTCCAACTCTTTTACGTTGACCTTGCCAGGGTACCCGAGTCATAATGACAAATAAGTGGGCCATTTTTTTTTTTTTTTTGGTTAAAAAAACTCATTTATTTTTACTTGAAAGTCACAGTTACACAGAGAGAGAAGGAGAGGCAGAGAGAGAGAGAGAGAGAGAGAGGTCTTCCATCCACTGGTTCACTCCCCAGATGGCCACAACGGCCAGAGCTGCACCGTTCCAAAGCCAGGAGCCAGGCTTTTCCTGTGGGTCTCCCACACAGGTGTAAGGGCCTAAGGACTCGGGCCATCTTCTACTGCTTTCCCAGGCCACAGCAGAGAGCTGGATCAGAAGTGGAGCAGCTGGGACTAGAACTGGCACCCACATGGGAAGCTGGCACTGCAGGTGGCGGCCTTACCCGCTATGCCACAGCACCAGCCCCTAAGAGGGTCATTCTGTCACCACTGTTTTATGATTATTGTGCATGTCCTTTGCCTCTTGAAGCTGTGATTCATTGCTATGCTTATATTGTGCCAAGAGGGGATCGGTAAGTATTTTATTTTTTATTTTTGACAGGCAGAGTGGACAGTGAGAGAGACAGAGAGAAAGGTCTTCCTTTCTGCCATTGGTTCACCCTCCAATTGCCGCCGCAGCCGGCACACTGCAGCCGGCGCACCGCACTGATCCGAAGGCAGGAGCCAGGTGCTTCTCCTGGTCTCCCATGGGGTGCAGGGCCCAAGCACTTGGGCCATCCTCCACTGCACTCCCTGGCCACAGCAGAGAGCTGGACTGGAAGAGGGGCAACCGGGACAGAATCCTGCACCCCGACCAGGACTAGAACCCGGTGTGCCGGCGCCGCAAGGCGGAGGATTAGCCTGTTGAGCCGCAGCACCGGTAAGTATTTCTATCGCATTTTAAATGTCTGGTTGATGCAGTGTCCGTAAAGGCAGCAAGTAAGGGTTAAACTAGAAGATCTTTCAGAATCCTAAACCAACGTCCAAAACGGGACTTCCACTGGAAATATCAAAACCCCCTCTGTCACTGTGTAGTGCCTTAGACTATACTAGACACTAAGGTCACCACAGCTCTCAGCAAGTCTGCAGAACGTATTTGGTGGGACTTCTGTTTTTGTTGTCACATTGACCATCCCAATAAGCTAGGTCCTGTAAGCCCACAGTGGGTGCTTATTTCCCCCCCCCATGAAAATTAAATAATATTGCAAGAATCTTGGCAAGCCAGAGTCCCCAACAAACGAACAACCCAAACAAGTTAGCAACATCATCATGAAATGAAAATAAGATAATACTTCAGAAAGTTCATGGAAGGTGGGATTTTAAAAGTTTGCTTTAGTGCAAAATAATTTTGAAATTCATCCATAGTTTTTTTTCATAATATACTTTTTCCACAAACTTTATGAGAACCCCTTGTATACACAATTTTGAAATTTTCCAGTTTCTTCCCTTTTTTCCATTAAAATATGAGATAAGTCTTGTTCTCAATCTAATGGAAGCGTTGTGAAGTTTGCCTGTCGCTGTTCTTGGTATTGGCTTAGGCATACGGCTTTAGTTTGTTCTCACCATCTTTTCTCATTTGGGGGTCTTCTTAGTTGTAAGGAATAACCCTGAAACACCCCATCGGTAGTTCTTTTCCTCCCCATAATCCACTTCCTCGGAGTATAGCTTCAGTCTTTTACAGACGGTGACTGTCGTTGTGAGAATCAAAGTACTTTAAAAATGCAGTAATGATCTTTGCGCTAGAGGTGAGAGAGTGACGTCATCTATCATGCTATCCATCCTAGCTTTAGAATCATGAAGAAGAAAGGAGAAATGAAGTTTTTGAAAAGGAACAAAAGAGACAGGAAGGGAGAAAGAGCTGAAGGGAGGAGGGAGGGAGGAAGACAAGGAAGGATTTAGTAGTAACTTCAGAGAGCTGAATTCAATAGGGTCTTGAGACAAATGTAACGAGCATGTACTGGGTGGAGGATGGAGGGGCACAGAGACTCCCCAAGGAGATTTGGAGATTGTCCAATTAGTGCCTCTTCCAGTCTACCCCAAACCCACATGAACAGTACTTGCATCTTTAGAATAAAAACATACACAAATAGCCCAGTGTTGTTTTGTTCAATACAAGTACAAAGTAACCTGAAAAAGTCTGTGGAAAATAGAATTAAAAGATAAGTTCATTTTGGTACAAAAAAAAATTTAAAATCCAGATGTACCATGGGGTTTTCAGAAAGTTTATGAAAAAAATGCATGTTATAAAAAATCATGCATGGATTTCAAAAAAGTTTTGCACCACAATAAACTTTCTTTTTTATAATTCCATTTTCCGCAAACTTTTTGAAGTACCCTCAGAAGTTTTTCCTAAATCATAGAGGTAAAAATGTTTCTACAGTTTTGTTAAACAACATTATGATTTTTAAATAATACCATGCAAACGGAAAATAAACACATTTTTCCTATTGTCTTCATCATAACTTGGCCAGAAAGCCACACAACATTTTGGAGTGGATTTGTGCTGACTTAGAAAGCATTCTCAATATCTGGGTCTTAAAAATTATGCTGCGTTTGCAAGTGCATAGCAGATCAAGACTACAAAGTTCCTTAGGACGTTTGTTGGTTTTTCTTTAGTTTATATGTGGCCAGCTGGTTTCTGACCCCTTTGTGTATACACCCAGCTCTTTCCATAATCAGATTCGTGTTACCTTGTGATGACATTGTCCTGGCCAGCTTTTGATCTCTCACTGACTTCTCCCATCAGAGTAAAAACCAGGCTGACCCTGCTTAGCTTCCGAGAGCAAACGCGATCGGGCGTGTTCAGGGAGGTATGGCTGTAGACTGATCCCTCGCTGACTTCTGTAAATAGTATACCTAAGCTGGAGGAACAACGAAGAGATTGCTACTTATCCACTAAATAGCACTGCTTCTTGTGTGTGTATAATATTTGTTTATATGCATTTGCATAATAACAGTAGACTTCAAAGGGGTGACTAGTATACTGACTCTAAATTACTGAATTTTCAAAAAATGCATTGCGTTGTTTCTAGTGAAATACACGTTTCATCAAATTTCCCTTTTTCTATGATTGTTACCAGTTCTGTCCAACTGCTAATTTAAAAGCAGGTGAATGACAATGCAGAGTTTAGAAAACCCTGTTGTATATTAAGCGTCCATGTGGAGACATGAAAATAAAGGTCAAGCTGTATTCTTTGGCACTCTGAGAGCCAGGGTGTAAAAGACACAGTGATTTTTCTAAACAAAAAGTGGTTTATTTAGTACTTGATTAAGATAAATGACACGAGGCAGCTGTAAAAAGAGTTCCCACTGGCCATCGACCCACAAACTCTGGTGTCATTTTTCATTTTTAGGAAGGTATCAAACTCAACCTAAAATAACATCACATCTCTAGAGTTATACTGAAATGCCCTACATTCCACTTCTGAGGGGTTTATTTTAATAATGTTGTTTTTAATTAAAATACATTAAAACATCTGATTTCTACGAAACTTGGTAACTGTTCAACATTAGTCACTTCTCTGTAGGTATACTGTGTCTTCCCAGAGAACAGTGCATGGTACAGGAAATGTTGAATGAATGAGTAAACTATTTATATTATGTTTTTTTTTGACAGGCAGAGTTAGATAGTGAGAGAGAGAGACAGAGAGAAAGGTCTTCCTTCTGTTGGTTCACTCCCCAAATGGCTGCTACGGCCGGCGCACCGCGCTGATCCAAAGCCAGGAGCCAGATGCTTCCTCCTGGTCTCCCATGTGGGTGCAGGGCCCAAGCACTTGGGCCATCCTCCACAGCCCTCCTGGGCCACAGCAGAGAGCTGGACTGGAAGAGGGGCAACCGAGACAGAATCCGGTGCCCCAACTGGGACTAGAACCCGGAGTGCCAGCACCACAGGCGGAGGATTAGCCTAGTGAGCCACGGCGCCGGCTAATAATATGTTAATTCATGTAGTGATTTGGATGCCGATAGTGACATCACCTACACCAAAGACAAACCGAGAACTGATGGATACGCCAAAGTAAGGAATACTTACTGTTTTTGTTAATGTGCCAGGCTTTATGCTTTATATCATATGCATTCTGTTCTATGATCAAAGTAGCTGTGTAAGTTGATGGGCATCTCACATGAGATTCTTGGGCTTAGAAAATAGTCATGATGTGTCGAGGTCACACGCCAATAAATGATGGTGTGTAAGTTAAAGGTCAAGTCCTCCTGGGAACATAGCATATTTTTTTAGCTACTCTGCACCGTTCTCTCTCTTTCAACACAGCGTGGTTACACAGAAGCTGTGTGGTCTCTAGGTTCAATCACAAGCTAAGGCCACAAAGAAAGAAAAATTGTACTTTACAGCTTTGAGGAGGCAGAGCTTTTTGAAGCATTCTGTTTCCTATCAACAGGTTTACATTCCCGTATTATAGTGTATAAAAATGTAGAAACTTGCCTGTAATATCATACTTTTTTTTTTTACCTAGTAGGTAGGAATGTAAGTACCTCTGCACAAATAGCAAAGAAGCAGGTAGAAGAATTTAACTGCTGCTGTGTTTTATTTCATAGTAGCAGAAAACTGGAAGTAGTTTCAACATGGCTCAGGAGAGGCCTGGTTAGGCAAATGAGGAGAGTGGGCTGGATGACTCCCCAGCCATTTCATGGCACCATGCAGTATTCACGATTACAAAGTCAACAGCGCCTGCACACGGGATGCGGCTATCCATTCGCACGTGTGACGGTGCCCCTGTGGAAAAGCAGGTGCCTCTCTCTCACTCTACAACCCCTGTACTATTTGAGTGTTTTGAGAATATGTATTTCTAGAGAAAATAACATTGTTTATAGAAAGCATTTTTTATTTATTTATTTTTTTTAGAGTTACAGACAGTAAGAGGGAGAGACAGAGAGAGAGGTCTTCCTTCTGTTGGTTCACTCCCCAGATGGCCACAATGGCCGGAGCTTGCCGACCCGAAGCCAGGAGCCAGGAGCTTCCTCTGGGTCTCCCATGCAGGTGCAGAGGCCCAAAGACTTGGGCCATCTTCTATTGTTTTCCCAGGCCATAGCAAAGAGCTGGATCAGAAGTGGAGCAGCCTTGACTAGAACCGGCGCCCATATGGGATGCTGGTGCCGCAGGCGGAGGATTAACCTACTGCACCATGGCACTGGTCCCATAGAAAGCATTTTTCTCTGTATGAGCAGAAATAAAATAGCATACAGGTCTATGATATGTGGCACACCTGAGGACTGGGCTCTCTCTAAAGACAGAGAAAACTGCAAATCCAGAGAAACCCTGATTTCAATTTTCCTCTCAAAACTCGACATGAACTTTCCATTTACCAGTAATGCTCTGTTTGTATTCAATAAGCGACAAAATAAAAGTATTATTCTAAATTGCCATTACAAAGATACCCCTAACTAACCGATGTATTGTCGGGTAAGATGTCTGGCTATTTCCGGAAGCACTCAAAGCGAGAGGATGGCACGGCAGTGTTAGGAGCTGGGGTGGAAGTTTTCAGAAGTGGTGGTTACTGTACCTGGGCCCTCTCCGGCTCAGCCCTGCTCTTGTCCACTTAGCAGGTGTGTGACCTGAGACTGTTGTTTAACTTAGTGGGCCTCATTCATGAAAAGGAGATGCCCATAGTATCTGCCACTTGTGAACTGTACTGGTGAGGCTGATGTCAGCATGGAGAAGCTCACGTGCCTGGAGCAGCCATTTCTTTCCTTGTCTCAGTATCTGGCTTCAGGGCAGTCAGCAGTGACCAGGACAGGTGCTGGGGGCTCCTGCATTCATATCGGAGCGCCTGGGCTCAAGGGCCAGCGCCACTTCTGGTTCCAGTTTCCAGGGAGGCAGGTGATGGCTCAAGTACCTGGGTCCTAGCCACTCACGTGGGAGACCCAAATGGGGTTCCTGGCTCCTCGTTTCAGCACGGCCCAGTCAAAGCTGTTTGGGGAATGAATCCACAGATGGAAGATCTCTCTCTCTCTCTCTCTCTAAATCTCTCTCTTTCTCCCTCCACTTTTCAAATACATAAATAATAAATAAAATGTAAAGTGCCTGCCTGAGAAAACACAAGGATGTCAAACAACAAAGTTTTAACAGAAAATAAGCAGGGGCCGGTGCTGTCACATGGTGGGTAAAGCCACCACCTGCAGTGCTGGCATCCCATATGGGTGTCGGTTCGAGTCCCAGCTGCTCCACTTCCTATCCAGCTCCCTGCTATGGCCTGGGAAAGCAGTGGAAGATGGCCCAAGTCCTTGGGCCCCTGCACCTGTGTGGGAGACCCAGAAGAAGCTCCTGGCTTCAGATCGGTGCAGCTCCGGCTGTTGCAGCCAATTTGGGAGTGAACCAGCAGATGGAAGACCTTTCTCTCTCTCTCTGCCTCTCCTCTCTGTGTATAACTCTGACTTTCAAATAAAATATAAATCTTAAAAAAAAATAAAAGGTAGCAAGCAATTGCCAGTGGCAAGGCAAGATGGCCGAATTCCTGCCACAGTTGTAACATTTCCACACTTGAAACATTTTAACAAGAGGGTGGCCATCTCATCTCTCTATTCCCAGCCCAGTTACTGTCAGGCGAGACTTACCTAGTGGCTCACCTGCCAGACTGCTTTGTGGGAGGAGGGAACTGTTCATCAGATCACAATCTCAGGGAAGAAAAGAGGTGACAGGCTGCCTTGAATTTGAAGTCATCAGTGCTTTGGGTTACTGTCCAGTAATTAAAGGAAGGGAGCCAACATTTCAGGGACAACAAGGTCAGTCCCCTGCCCCCAACACCCAGACCCCGGCGATGCTCCTACCCGGAAGCAGAGCATCCGAGGTCGGGCTGTAAGTTGTCCTCTGACTTCAGAAAACAAATCGGTGAAGAAGGCAACCTCAGAGTTGTACCTTTTGTCACCACACTTTGTATTTATTTTCCTTCATAAAGAAAGCCATATTTTCAATTTTGAGTCGAAACGCTTGGTTCTCTGCTTTTCGGGGTGAGCCCGTCCTGGCTTGATGTAAGTAAAGCCAGACTCCAAAGTCAGTTCCTGCACTCACTTCAACCCCCAAAAAGAAAGTCTGCAAAGTCTGCTATTTTACATCCACTCGATTCACACTGAGACTCCAGGAGACA
The DNA here is from genome assembly GCA_949820135.1 of Sylvilagus floridanus. NCBI lineage: Eukaryota > Metazoa > Chordata > Mammalia > Lagomorpha > Leporidae > Sylvilagus > Sylvilagus floridanus. The sequence continues at coordinate 6,669,323 of OX463246.1, forward strand.
AGACGGGGGAGTCCCATCTCAACGCGAGAGGCACGGGCTGCTGGCACGTGGGGCCATCTCCCGAACATCCACAGACCTTGCCACTTGTCACACTGCTTGCGCACTGTGCCCACCACGTTTTCCACTTCATCCTCTCTTCTCATTTCCTGGTTCAGCTTTCAGAACATACTCATTTCCTTGCGGGCTAGGAGGCCGTCAAGGTGCAATTCCTGTGCCCTGGGCCGTTTCCATCCCTGTGGCTTCTGCACCCTCTCCCCTCTCACGCCTGCATCTTATTCTTTCTCCATCCTTCAGCCACTCCCGGTGGGGAGCCTGCCTGGGGTCCAGCGGCCTGGAGTAGCTGTTAGGTATTCTGTCTGGTGGATCAGGCTTTTCGGGAGAGACAGACCCCAAAGACAGTTGATGATGATGCATTGGCCCACAGGTTTGGGAGGCTGACAGTCGCACTGGCTGCTGTCAATGAGCCTAAGACCAGGGACAGCCAGCAGCCTGGTGAGCCCGAGTCTGAAGGGCTAAGAACCAGGGATGCAGCCCCCGTGGAGGGCCGGAGCAGAAGAAAGGGGATGTTGCCGCTCAGCCGTGAGGCAGGTGGGGTTCTTCCTCCCTCCCTCTTTAGTCCTGTGCAGGCCCTCAAGGGTTGCACTCGCCCATCCTCTTCGGGCCAGGGTACTCTACTGAGCTCGCCAATTCAAATGGTATCCCATCCGGAAACACCTGCACAGACCAGCTCAGAAATAAGGTTTAATCTGGGCTCCTGCGGCCAACGGCATTGACACAGACAGCAGACCAGCCCACATCCACGTTGGTCTCTCTGTGCCGTGGTCATGACCCCTTCGAAGGTCAGTGAAGGAGGAGGCCTTGTTCCTGTTCGCTGAGGAATTCTGAGCACCTACACCCTGCCTGGCACCCGGGAAGACGGAGGGCACAAAGGAATGAATGAAGGAGATACTGTAGATACTGTACGTTGACGCTGAGAAGTAGGACTCTTAGGTGAACTACTGATTCACATCACAGCGTATATGAATCTAATTGCATTTTGTTAATGAGAGAAGCCAGATACAAAGGACTGCACAGAGCGTGATTGCCTGTATATATGTCATTCTGGAAATTGTAAAGCTCTAAGGACAAAATAGGTCAGTGGCCCGCAGGGGGTCTGAGAGGAGGGGCAGGGACACTGCCTGCAGAGTGCCAGCCCCGCAGCAGCTCAGGGAGGTGGCGTTGTTCTGGAAAGTTCTGTGCTGTTGCCTGCAGGGCTCCATGCACCCATGAAAGTCAGCTCTAGCCCGTACAAGCTGTGCTGCGGGTGTGAGACAGGTCAGCCTGGGTGTGGAGAGAACAGCAGGATGGAAGGCACAACATGAAAAATGAGTCAAACCACACCACAGATGTGCAACATAGCCTCCCTGTGGGGACTTGTGGGCTGACACTGTAAGGTGCCGGACCAAGGGGACTGTACACCTAATCTGTGCTCTCATTGGTGAATGTGTTCCCCACGGCGTACAATTTAGCCATTCTTGCACATGCATGTTACTGAGGAAATAAGTGCATGCATTGGAAATTAGGAGCCAGGTTCCTCACCGTCAGACGGAAAATCAAATAAAGTAGCAAAAGACGGAATCACATTTGTTATGCTGGACTGGGGTTGGAGATCCCAGAATGAATTTGTGCTTATTTAGATAGATAGCTATTCAGATAGGCATAAAGCATATATATTTAAATATGTTGGCATATATACAGATAATAGAAATGTGTATTTACGTATTTTCTATATGTGTGTATATAGACACAGATACTCATGGTTCAGAAATTAAATTTTCTGGGGCTGGCATTGTGGTGTATCAGCTTAAGCTGCCACCTGCAAAGTTGGCATCCTGTATGGGCGCCGGTTCAATTCCTGGCTGCTGCACTTCTGATCCAGCTCCCTGCTAATGCACCTGAGAAAGCAGCCACAGATGGCCCACGTACATGGGCCCCTGCCACCCATGGTGGAGACCTGGATGGAGTTTCAGGCTTCAGGTGTCTGCCTGGGCGAACCCTGGCTGTTGGTGCCCATTTAGGGGAGTGAAATATGGGTGGAAGATCTCTCTATCCCTCTCTCAGTGTGTGAGTGTGTGTGTAGCTCTTTCTTTGACATAAATAAATAAATCTTTTTTAAAAAATTACATTTATTTATTTATGTTATGTATATATCTCCTAACTATTTCTACTGAGAGGACCTAAAAACAGTTGTAACCCAACAGAATCAATACACTAAGTCCCTTTGATTCCTAAATGCCCTCTCCAGTAAGAGGAACGTGGGTTTATTGGAGACATTGCTGATTCTAAGACTGCGATGGGGAAAATACAACAGGGCCTGGGGCATGTGTGGTGTCTGAAGGTAAGGAAGTAGTAATCACATACATATTTTTAAACCCTGCTACAGGCAGGTCAAAGGGACCCAAGAGGGGCAGGCATCGCGGTACGTCACATTAAGGCGCTGCTTGGGATGTCCATACCCCATGTCTGCATGTGCTTGGGATGTCCGTATCCATGTCTGCATGTCTGAGATGCCCCTCCTCTGCTTGGGATGTCCGTACCCCATGTCTGCATGTCTGAGATGCCCTCCTCTGCTTGGGATGTCCGTATCCACGTCTGCATGTCTGAGATGCCCTTCTCTGCTTGGGATGTCCGTACCCCATGTCTGCATGTCTGAGATGCCCTCCTCTGCTTGGGATGTCCGTACCCCATGTCTGCATGTCCGAGATGCCCTCCTCTGCTTGGGATGTCCGTACCCCATGTCTGCATGTCTGAGATGCCCCTCCTCTGCTTGGGATGTCCGTACCCCATGTCTGCATGTCCGAGATGCCCTCCTCTGCTTGGGATGTCCGTACCCCATGTCTGCATGTCTGAGGTGCCCTCCTCTGCTTGGGATGTCCGTACCCCATGTCTGCATGTCTGAGATGCCCTCCTCTGCTTGGGATGTCCGTACCCCATGTCTGCATGTCTGAGATGCCCTCCTCTGCTTGGGATGTCCGTACCCCATGTCTGCATGTCTGAGATGCCCTCCTCTGCTTCCCATCCAGCTCCATGCTGATGCTTCCCCTGGGAGGCAGTGATGGTTTCCCAAACACATGGGCCCTGTCATGGCCCCATGTTGGAGGCCCAGAGGGAGCTCCTGGCTCCTGGCATGGGCCTGGTCCAGCCCTGGTTGTTGAGGACATTTGGGGAGTGGACCAGAGGATGAGAAATACCTCTTTCTCTTCTCCTCCTTCAAGTAAATAAAAACAAGTGAATAATTTTTTTAGAAGAAGGACATGAGGCAACCTGAGAACTTCCTACAGCTAAAGCTGTAAGAATTTGAGCAAAACAAAATGAACAATGATGGTATCACATTATAAACCACAGAATAAAATAGATGTCCATGAGTCAAACAGATAGAAATACATGAGTAAATGTGCAATAAAATATACAAGGGAGAGGAGAGGACAGATACTCATTTTGGAAGAATGCCAAGCGATGAATGTAGAAGAAATCTAGGAAATGGAAAAACACCACTGGAGTTGGAAAAACACCAGCAGTAGTTGCAATAGGCATGATCCAGTAACAAATGGTAGAAGTAATAGAAGGAACTTTACCAGGGAGCAAAATATTTGCACAGCTTCAAAGTAACTCCCTCAAAATAGTTATTACTTGCCATGGTGGTTTTGACATTTGCCCACCAATTCAAGGAGTGGAGTTTAATTCCCCTCGTCCAGTTATCTGCCAGGCTTAGTGACTTGCTTCAGTGAGTAGAATGTGAACAGGAGAGGGGCCTAGTGGGTGATGATGCTTCTGCAATGCCAGCATCCCATGCGGGCACCAGTATGAGTCCCAGCTGTTCCACTTCCGATCCAGCCACCTGCTAACATGCCTGGGAAAGAAGCAGAAGGTGGCCCAAGTTCTTGGGCCCCTGCACCCATGTGGGAGACCTGGAGGAGGCTCCTGGCTCCTGGCTTGGCCACTGTGGCCATTTGGAGAGTGAACCAGCAGCTGAAAGATGTCTCTCTCTCTCTCTTTCTCTCTCTCTCTGTCTCCTTCTCTCTCTCTCTCTCTTATTCCCTCCCTGTGTAACTCTGACTTCCAAATAATGAATAAATCATTTTTAAAAAAAAAGAATATGAAAAGGGGAAACTGTAACTTTACATTCAAGGGGCCTGGTGGACATCAGGGTAAGTAACTAACTGGTCTTGGTTAATCTCACCAGTAAGAAGAGGCAGCAAAACTATACCACGTGAGATGATGAGAAGGGCACACTGTCACACCTCCAAATCCCTAACAACAATCATGAGAAAGAACCAGACAAACTGGACTGCAGGACATTGTACACAGTACTGACCACGACGATGCTGCAGCTAGGCAAGACCAGGAACAATGTCACAGGCTGGAGAGGACTGGGGAGACAGGGAGGAAACGTCCTGGGACTCTGTGGACTACATCCTGCAACAAGAGAAGCCACTTATGGACAACTCAAGAAACCCCAGTAGCGTTTAGTGCAGGAGCTAATGTCTGAGCTTTGGTAAATTGACCACAGTTATGCAAGATGTCAACACTAGAGGTGGTAGCATAGTCCCAGGCATGAAGGGTGCATAGGCGCTCTTTGTACTTTTCTTGCTACTTTTCTGTAAGTCTACAGTTACTCAAAGGAAAAAGTGAAAAAGAGAAAGAAGGGGTACTGGGGAGTCCGCTGGATTGCTGACATCAGAGGGGAGCTGACTCAGTGCACACAGTGGAAAGCAGTCGCTCAGGTGATGCGTTGAGGCCGACCTGCCCAGCACTGTGTACCAGCCCACAGCTGCTTGACCACCAGCACCTTTGGCGCTGGACAGGAGATTCATCCACAGGGGTGGGGGTCTCTGCTGCAGCAGGTGGTAGCTCAAGTACTCAGGTCACTGCTGCCCATGTGAGGATCTGGATGGTTCGCCTGGTTCCTGGCTTGGCCTGGCCCAGACTTGGCTTCTGTGGCCATTTGGGAAGTGAACTAGCAGATGGAAGATTCTCCCCCCCCCCCCCCTGCTGTTCAAATAAACTTTCTTAAAAAGAAAAAGGGAGGAAGTCATCTATAAAAATACACGTTGCTTACTAATTGCTGATAAAAATGCATTAATGGTTTTTTTCTAAGAAAGAACCAAATACATATTCATTTGTATTCAAGCCTTGAAAATCAGATATCAGGGAATTGCAAATAAAAACCACAGTGAGATATCACCTTGGTCTAATTAGTGACCGTCATCAAAAAGTTGAACAAGTAACAGATGCTGACAAAGATGTGGACAGAGGGGACACTCGTACCCAGCTGGTGGGAGGTCTACCAGTTACCCCATGGCTGGCCATCTGCCTGAAAGAAATGAGAACAACATAGGAAAAAGACACCTGTTTATCGCAGTCCTATTCCCAACAGCAAAGATATGGAGTCAACCTAGATAACCATCAGAGGCCGAGTGGATAAAGAAAACGTGGCCTGCATTCACAATGAAATCCTGACATTCACAACAAAATGGACGACACTGAAGGTCATTAAGTGAGAGAAGCCAGACACAGAAAGACAAGTACTACATGTTTCCCTCATGTGGAAGTTAATATAAATTATGCACCATTTATTTTACATATGTATCATAAAACTGTATGGATGCCATATTATTCAGAACGCAGAAATTTAGAAATATAGTCTTCAGTGAATTATACCCCTGACATATTGTATTTTATAATCTTTGTCATGAGTCCTACATTATATGATTTTTTTTTGACAGGCAGAGTTAGACAGTGAGAGAGAGAGACAGAGAGAAAGGTCTTCCTTCCGTTGGTTCACTTCCCAAATGTCCGCTACGGCCGGCGCTGTGCTGATCCAAAGCCAGGAGCCAGGTGCTTCCTCCTGGTCTCCCACGCAGATGCAGGGCCCAAGTACTTGGGCCACAGCAGAGAGCTGGACTGGAAGAGGAACAACCGGGACAGAATCCGTCACCCCAACTGGGACTAGAACCCTGGGTGCTGGTGCCACAGGTGGAGGATTAGCCTAGTGAGCCGCAGCGCAGGCCTACATTATATGATTTAATGTATCTACGTGTGCACTTAAGAAAAATGGTACATATGTGTATATATATATATATATATATATATATACATATATAGTATTCACATATGACGTGGACATGGCCAAATGTTAAGAATTTTGAAATCTATGTGTGCTCCTGTAACTCTTCTTGATACTTTTCTGTATTATTTGAATATTTTTAAAAAATAAAGAGGTGAAGGCCTCTCTCCCTTCTTCCCTGGGCGGTGAAGACGACACACAGAGTTGTGGGAAGTCACAGGTGTCACCAACACTCCGATGCTGATGCACTCTGTCTCCATGTTGCCTTGTTACCGTCAGGCACCGTCCTGGCTCCGCTCCCACCCCATCTATTCTCCTTAGGGACTTAGGGACAGGTCAATGGCTTCTGAAATGGAGAGATAGGGTGCGAGTGAGCTCTGGTCAATAATACACTCTTACCCTTACAGGGGGGTCTGGCTGCCGCCATGATGAAGCATCCTAGCGAGAGAAAGGGCAAACATGTCCTTCTCAGCACGAATGAGTTCTTTTGAGCACGAATCAGTTCTGTGGCCAGGTGGTTTACAAAACACACACATGCACACACACGCTAAGAATGTCTGTCTACAAATTCATTCTAAACTCCTCCCTTCAACTAAAATTTTGGTTCACAATGGAGGTCCCTACACCCTACACCCTCCAACCATGCTAGGAAAGCTGGCTTTGACTTCCCATGCAACACAGCTATGCTTCTAGATATGGCAAAGACTAGCTTCGCTCAGACGAGAGACAGAACCCAGACAAAGCAGGAGAGGATGGCCCCGGGACCCAGACCTCACTGTTGGGTTACTGCTGCCCTGACGATATCTTGGGCCAGTTAGAAGTTGGACGTTTTCTTTTTGTGTAAGTCTAAAAATAGAACCAAGGGGCCAGCGCCATGACACAGTAGGTTTATCCTCCACCTGCAGTGCCAGCATCCCATATGGGTGCCAGTTCAAGTCCTGGCTGCTCCTCTTCCAATCCAGCTCTCTTCTATGGCCTGGGAAAGCAGTGGAAGGTGGCCCAAGTCCTTGGGCCCCTGCACCTGCATAGGAGACCAGGTAGGAGCACCTAGCGCAGCTCCAGCTGTAGCAGTCATCTGGGGAGTGAACCAATGAAGGGAAGACCTTTCTGTCTGTCTCTCCCTCTCACTGTCTGTAACTCTACCTCTCAAATAAATAAATAAAAATCTTTAAAAAACAAAATAAGATTATATTATTATTATTATTATTATTATTTGAAAGACAAAGTGACAGAGAGAGATCTACACAGAGAATCTCCCATTAGCTGATTCACCCCCCTAAATGGCTGCAGCTGCTTTCCCAGGCCCATTAGAAGGGAGCTGGATCAGAAAGGGAGCAGCCAGAACTGGAACCAGCGCTGTTTTGTGGGATGCCAGCATCACCTAAGACTCTCCGACTGAGATCTCAGAGCATGGAAACTCACAATAGAAGATTGCAACAACAACAACAAAATAGGCTTTGATGTCCCATGTCTGATGGCCTCTGTATCCCTCCAGGAGAAGGAGAGAGAACCACTAGAAAAGAGATCAGATTTATGAATGTGGAATCCATGCAACAGAGGAGAATGACTCAAACGTGAAAAAAGGCAAAGGTGGGGGTGGCGTTTGGTACGGTGCTAAGACACCTGTTGGGACATGCATGTCGCACCTGAATGCCTGTGGTCAAGGTCTGGCTCCACTCTCAGCCCCGCTTCCTGCTAGTGTGCACCCTGGGAGGTACTAGGTGATGGTTCAAGAGCTTGGGTCCCTACCACCCTTGTGGGAGACCCAAACTGAGTTCTGGGCTCCTGGCTGTGGCTTGGTTCAGCTTTGGCTGTTGCAGGGGCTGAAATCTCTGTCTCTCCATCTCCCTCTCCCCCCCCCCTTTCAAATAAAAATTCAACAATGAAAAATACTATTAAGCTAAGCTTGACTGATCAAGTATCACATGCCAGATATTTAACTGTTGAATCTTCAAATAAGAAAGATGGGCACAGATTTAGCCCAGTTGTCAAGGGACTCAGCTGCTTAACCCAGGTCAGTTACCCAGACCTCTCCGCGCGCATCTTTGAGGAGTCCTGGCTCATCTGACACCTGGGGCGAGAGCGCAGGTGGGTCAGCAGGTTCCAGCAGGGGGTGGAGCCAGAACCAGCCTGATTGCACGTTCGGCTCTGCCAGGGCGGTTAATGGGAGCAATCATGCTCTTAACAAGCTCCGCCCAGCTTCTGCAGCCTGGGCCACCCGTGCAGCTAACTCTCACGCCGACTGGCTGAGCAATCACGGAACCCCAGCCGTGGTCATTATATCAGCACCATGTTTTAGCAGTGTTCTCGCTCCAAGCACTGTTTCCACCAGGGCAAGTTACTGTGGGTAAGTACTTTTTTTTTTCCTGCATTTCTTGTTTGGTTGATTTTGTTCTGGGAAAGCAGTAGAGGATGGCCCAAGCCCTTTGGCCCCTGCACCTGTGTGGGAGACCCGGAAGAGGCTCCCTGGCTTCAGATCGGCCCAGCTCTGGCCGTGGTGGTCATTTTGGGAGTGAAACAGCAGATGGAAGACTCTCCCCCCTCTCTCCCTCCTCTCTCCCCCCTCTCTCCCTCCTCTCTCTCCCCCTGTTCCCCCCTCCCCCCTCTCTCCCCTTCTCCGTTCGCCTCTCTGTAACTCTGCCTCTCAAATCTTTTTTTTTTTAATCTCTCTGGCCAACCCAATAAAAGCTATTTTCTTGCTCTTGTCCCCATCTGATGCAGGGTGACAAGGGTCCCTGCCCACCCGGTTGCTCAGGGCCCCAGTTCACCTCCATCTTCAGTGTGGGGCCGCCTGGTGTCGTCTGGCAGGCAGACGAGGTGAGAGGATCCCAGGAGAGGTTTTGGGGGCCAGGCTGCTTCCCCACATTACACTGATGAGAGGGTCAGGGGCCTAAGAAATGCTGCATAGTGTTGGTCCCAAGAGGAAAGAAAATCTTGTGAGCTGTGGCACTGGACCTTCTGCTCCCCCAAACCCTGACCAACTTGCGTCACCCCGTTTCTGTGCCAGGGCTTATGGTTTGAGTTGATTTAGGAGACCCACGTAGCGAGTCCGATTTCCTTGTTTGCTGGCCAGTGAGGGACAAACGTTAATAGGAGGCAGCTGGGACCCCTCTGGAACCTGCTCCTGCCTTGTGGTCAGCCCTTAACCAGCCTGCAAATCTGCATCCCGGATCCTCCACCCGCTTCGTGGATCCTCCAGTCCCCTCTGAAATGGCCATGCCGCCGCCCGCCCCTACCAAGGTGACTCCGTCCCTCCTTGATTTCCTTGCCGCCCCCGTGTTGGCTTGGCCAGCTGGGTTGCTGGAACCCTCTCGGATGTTTTCTGATTCAGTGCCGCTACTCCTTCAGACGGTCTACCTTTGCAAAGTTAGAGGCGTGAGAACACGAGACACTCTGGGATCCTCATGTTCGGCCTGCATGTGGAGTCAGGGAGAAGACCTCCACACCAGCAGGGGCCACACGCCCGCTCCGAGCACCCACTCAGTGACACCAGGGGCTTGGGGGCGGGGCTTGCTCCTGTTGGATACGAGCCACAAGTGTACTCAGCATCATGAGTACTTGTTACCTTAACCCTCCTGAGCATGAAAAAATTTCTGCGTTTTCAGTTAAAAATGTGGGCTTTGTGTGTGTGTTGGTGTTCTGCTTGTTTGTTTTGAGATCATGAAAAGCCAAAACTTGAGAGTGGTGGAGGGAAACGCCATAACAAGGAGCAGCTGTGACTACACAGCCGTCAGAGGTAGCAGACTTGGGCCCGCGTTCTCAACCATCACGGGCGTCTTCATGAACGTGTGCGGCCGTGGCTTATTGCAGGCCTGCTGTGTGCCAGTGTGGCGGCTCCACCCCCGAGTGGCTGTGTGCATTGGAGCCGTTGTCTTTACCTCTCTGAGCTTAGCTGTGTTTGTGTGAAAAATGGAGAGAGTGACACCTGCTTCCATTATTGTGAACATAAGCTGAATGAGCTTCATCAAGCAGTGTTACTGCACCTGCCAAAGGTGAGCATTCAGTAAATAAAGTTTACGGAAATGAAGATGAAAAAGCTATTTGGTTCTTTCATACAGTTTTTCACACTGCAGGTCTTGTTTAAAAAAATATTTATTTATTTGAACATGGCACCGCGGCTCACTAGGCTAATCCTCCGCCTGTGGCGCTGGCACTCTGGGTTCTAGTCCTGTCTGCTCCTCTTCCAGGCCAGGTCTCTGCTATGGCCTGGGAGGGCAGTGGAGGATGGCCCAGGTACTTGGGCACCTACACTTGCGTGGGAGACTGGGAGGAAGCACCTGGCTCCTGGCTTTGGATCGGTGCAGCGCCAGCTGTAGCGGCCATTTGGGGAGTGAACCAATGGAAGGAAGACCTTTCTCTCTGTCTAACTCTGCCTGTCAAAAAATTTTTTTTTCTTTAGTGAGTCCATCCTCAGTCTTCTTGTTCCTTGTTATTTGAGAGGCAGAGTTACAGAGAGAGGGAGAGGCCGAGAGATCCTCCATTTTCTAGTTTACTCCCCAAATGGCCCCCATGGCCAGAGGTGGGCCGATCCAAAGCCAGGAGCCAGGTGCTACTCCTGGTCTCCCATACCGGTGCAGGGGCCCAAGGACTTGGAGCATCTTCCACTGCTTTCCCAGGCCACAGCAGAGAGCTGGATTGGAAATAGAGCAACCAGGATTTGAACCGGCACCCACGTGGGATGCCAGTGCTGCAGGCGGAGGTTTTACCCACTATGCCACAGCGCCAGCCCCACACAGTGCAGATCTTAATTCATTGCTCAGTGCTGAAATCAGTTTTAAATCGATCTGTAAAAATAGAAGCATTTTTAAAAGCTGAGCCTTTAGACAGAAAGGCAAATAGATGGTGTGGACACCACACCTGGAGGCTAAGACGCTGGTGAGGATGCCCTTGTCCCACAGTGCAGGGGCTCACTCCAGCTTCCTGCTAGAGTGCACCCTGGGAGGCAGCAGGTGATGGCTCCAGTCGTTGGGTCCTTGGCCCAGGTGGCACCATTGTGGGTACTTGGGACATGACTCAGTATGTGTGAACTCTGCCTCTCTCTGTCCTGTTGCATCTCCAACAAAACAAAAGTTTAAAATGAATAAAGAAAGTTGTTCCTCCTCCCAGGTAACAATGGAATCAGCAGTCGTCTGTGCCATCGATGTCTCCCCGCCACCACGCAGTCCAAGGGGCCAGGAGCTGTCCGCAGTCCTCTGAGAAGCTCGGTGAGTGCGTGCTGTCCTCTGGGGAGAGTCCTTCATCCTAAAGGCCTCCCGCATGGAACATCAGGCCTCTGCGCTTCTCAGGCATGTGGGCCTCCTGTCTCTTGTTCCAGACCCAGGGCACTGAGCAGAGCTCGGGGGTGGGCGCTAATGAACGCGCCGAGACTAACGGGCACAGTAATGAGACCTGGAATCTGTCAGTCACCCTCCCAGGAGGTAATAGTTCACACACTGTTACATCACCCTATTAAAATAACCTATTAGCTGAACTGCTGGTGTGCTACTATTCATTAAGAAAGTGTGGCCGAAGAGACATGCATTGAAACAATGATGCAGATGAATTTGAATTGTTCTCCATGTCAAGCTTAGGGTTGACTGCGCGCGCACACACACTCACTGTAAGTAAATGTGAATGTTGTCCTCAGGGCTGAGGGACCTTAAGGAAGGAGTGACAAAATCAAGCCCTTTATCCTGACAGGTGAACAGGAAGCCAGGTGAGAAGTACATCTCATCCAAGATGTGTCAGGGGGGTTTGTGTATTCCATGCCCAGCATTTCTGTATCCCAGGAAATATTCATGTTTTGTTTCTTTTTCTTTCTTTAAAAAAATTTTATTTAAGGTATACAAATTACATGTTTTTCATATATACAGATTTAGGAACATAGTTTGAAACTCGGAGTTGCAGAGAGGGAGGGAGAGACAGAGAGAAAGAGGAAGGGGGAGAGAGGGAATGAGAGAGGGAGAGATGAGAGAGGAAGAGAGAGATTGATTCTATCCACTGGTTAAATCCCTAAATGGCTGTAACAATCCGTGCTGGATCAAGCCAAAGCCAGGAGCCAGGAGCTTCTTCCAGGTCTCCCACATGGGTACAAGGGCCCAAACACTGGGACCATCTTCTTCTGCTTTTCCCAGGCCGGGAGCAGGGAGCTGGATCAGAAGTGGAGCAGCCAGGATTCAAACCAGTGCCCATATGGGATGCTGGCATGGCCGGCAGTGTTATTATCTTCTATGCCACAACACCGGCTCCTTACGTTCCATTTCAAGAGGCTTTGGTTATAACAGATTCTGCCATGAATAAGTCATTCTGAGAGCTAAATTGAAAAAGGTGAATTTAGAAGGATAATCAGGGTTTGGGTGCTGTGTTCATCACAAATCCACCCAGTCATGTGAATACTGACTTGCTGTGTATGTACGTTTGTCACCATAATATCTCCGCAGCAACGTGCACTTGGACCTTGCAGGGAAGTTTGAGTCTTGGCTCTCCCGTTGGATGCCTGAGTACTTCAGAGGGAATCACTTAGGCTTTTGTGTCCTCGTGCATTTCACCTGTAGAACGGCAGGAGCGTGGCGCCTAGCTCACGCTGGAGGTTGTCAGGAGAACCACATGTGCCTCAGTGGTGCTTGGCCCATGGCCACTGTTCAGGAACACCTGCTGCTGTTATCCCTATCACTGTCACTTTTCAGTCTTCCTAAAAAAAAAAAAAAAAAAGTGTGTTTTTGGCACTGCTCAGTTAAAATGTTTTGGAGGTTGCTTTTGAAGAGAGCTATTTGAGGGCAGGTGTCTGGCCCAGCAGTTAAGACACCACTTAGGTTGCCAGCATCCCACATCAGAGGGGCTGGGTTCTAGTCCGGCCTCCATTGCCAACACGGCTTCCTGCTAATGAGCACCCTGGGAGGCAGCTCAAGAATGTGGGCTCCTGCCGGTCAGGAGAACCCAGCTGGGTTCCTGGTTCCTGGCTTCAGCTTGGCCCACCACTGGCTATTGTCGGCATTAGGAGTGTGCACCAGCAGATGAAATCTCTGTCTCTCTATCTCTATCTCTATCTATCTCTCTCTGCCTTTCAAATAAATGCAGATACATGACAGTTTTTGGAGAAATGAGCAATCTGAAGTTAGCACCTGTGCAGGGTAGCTCGGCGAATACCGGAAAGCAGCTCGCGGACTTGAGTGGCCCGTGGGCTCCCCTGCAGTCCCGTCCTGACCCCGCCCCCGCCCCGCCCTCTGTCTCTCCAGGAGCGAGCACGTCTTCCATGCAGTGCTGTAGGTCTGCCAGGTGTCAGCTCTGTGATGTCACACAGCTTTCCCTTTATCCCTGAGATTCCTGTTCCTCATCTTTGAGGAAAAAGGGTGATGACACCTCCCTTCTTGGGAACATTCAGTCAAATGAAACAAACTCTGTAAAAAAAAAAAAAAAAAATCTAGCAGTGTGCCTGGCCTGGACAAAGGAAATGCATATTTTGAAAAAGCCTTGCATACATTTCAAAAATCGATGGCACAAAATGAAGTCGTCATTTGTTGCAGGTTTTTTCACAAGATGTTTGAGGTCCCCGCAGAGAAGCACTGAACAGCCTGCCGCCGTTGCACTGCTGACTCCCATGGTGTCAGCAGCCCCACATGCAAGAACGTTCTGGATTTCTTGTTTCAGTTGTCCAGAAGCAGGCCACGCCCCCTCCCGTTGCCAGGATTCCCCGATGTCCACGGTCTCCCGAGGGCTGCTGAAAGCGGACTGGTTTCAGAACAGAACTTTGCAAACTAGCGCATGCCACACTGAAATAGAATTTATAACTGTGGCCTCATTAGCTGGAACTCAGCAAACTCTTCAAAGTAGCCTATGTTAATTTCCTTGTTGCTTTATACTTAGATCATTAATTAGATTAAATACTATAAAAATTTTTGATATTTATTTATTTGAAAGGCAGAGAGAGAGAGAGAGAGAGTTCTTAGATTGGCTGGTTCACTCCCCAAATGTCCACCACAGCTGGGGCTGGGCCAGACTAAAGCCAGGAGCCAGGAGCTGCTTCTTCCCATGTGGGTTCAGGGGCCCAAGCCCTTGGGCTGTCCTCTGCTCTTTGCCAGGCATTTTACCAGGGAGCAGGGTCGGAAGAGGAGAAGCTGGGATTGCACTAGTACCCATATGAGAATCCTGGCATTGCACACAGTGGCTTTACTCTATAAAAACCATATTTAAAAATAACATTTGAGGGGCCAGCGCTGTGGTGCAGTGGTCCAGTGGGGTTAAGTCACTGCCTGTGGTGAAGGCATTCGATGTGGATACCAGTTCAAGTCCCGGTTGCTCCACCTCCAATCCAGCTCCTTACTAATATACCTGGGAAGGCAGCAGAAGTCCTTGGGCCCAAGTCCTCAGGCTCCTGCAGCCATATGGGAGACCCAGAAGAAATTCCTAGTCCTGGCTAGTCTGGCCCAGTCCCAGCCATTGTGGCCATTTGGGGAGTGAACCAGCGGATGGAAGATCTCTGTCTCTAAATCTGAATTTCCAAAGAAAAGAATAAATCATAAGAAAAAATTTGGGATTCACATTATTGCTGACTACCTTAAACTATCCATGGCCTTTCAAACCCATCAGAATGCAAAAGAAATTCCAGAATGACAACCTACATCCTATAGTAGCAGGAAGAGGCTGCAGAGAAATTTGTATTTCCAGAGTCATAAACTCAGGAATGACTGGCGTTAGACCCTCACCTGACTTCTCCTGAGGCAGACTGGGTACTTGAGCCGGTTTGGGCCTTGGCATGAGTACAAGCCTGAGTCTGTCCCCAGGAGTGTTGTGGCCACAGAAAGAATGCAGACTACGGTGTTGGGTTTCCACCATCATGTGGGAAATAGGTCTTTCCAGATGCATATGCTCCACAAATCTTATCACAGTTTTCTGAAGTGCAGTGTAGCTGACAGCGAGTTCTTACTAACAGCCTTGAAAATACGTATAAAGAGACAGCGCTGCTTTGGCTTTTTCTTGTGTAGCCGGATACATCCTCCATAGATCGCTCGCTGACTTGAAAAGCAGACATGATAGTGGTAACGTGATAATAATAGCAAATACTTCTGTAGTGTTTGTATTACAGATGATGCAATCGTTTAATTTTCACATGGACCTTGTAAAGTAGGTAGTCTTTCTGAATCTCCACCTCACATTGCCACAAACAGCAGAGTCCTGGAAGAACCAGGAATTTGCCGTGATGGATCTGACCCTAACATATCTGGCTAAAACTGTTTCTTGGCCAAACATTTTCTTTTTTTTTCACTAATATCAAACTTAGGGCATCTCTGTTGGCAATGCAAACTCCTGTCTTGAAACATGAGACTGGTCGATGATGCCTAAGACAATAAAACATTCTTTGTTATGGCCTGAATTCTCCCAAACCGCACCATATTTCTATAATGCTCACCTGGTCTGGGCGAAATGTACATGACTTGTCAAGTAAGAGAATATCACTTTGAAAATGGCATCCTGAATTCCCAGCTGAACATGGAATAGGTTCTTGGCTTTTGAAGGCAGTGTGGCAATGGAGAAACAGGTCCTGCAGGTCTTGCAGAGGAAGCTGGCTTTGGGGGATAAACCCGTCAGTGTTACCCCCAATGCACAGCTGCTGTGCTGTGTGGGAGACAGCCCTAATCCAGAGGCAGATCTGATCTCATGAAGCCACTTATGATAACCTCCTTGCCATTACTGCTTGAGGAATCAAAACTTGAGCCAATCAGGAGTCAGTTCTTAATTCCAGCTGTCATTTGCTCAAGAATTGGCCTCAGTGGAGGGGCTGATCCCACAGCTGGAAGGTCAAACAGAGGGGCAGAGGGCTTGCGGGTGATGTTAACGCTGTGGACAACAGAGGAAAGAAATCTAGACCCATGAGGATACTGGAGATGGACAGCCTGGAGGCCACTGTCCCCTTACCTTCCTTTGGAGGGGAAAGCACGTTTTTTCGTAGTTGAAGCTTGTCTGGATCTGGCATTCTGCTAACTTGCGTCCTAAACCCAGCTGAGAAGCTCGTCTCTTCCCTTGGAAGCCCCCACGTACATGTGGTTTTAAAGGGACAATGAGGACCTGTTCATTCAGCATTGCTGGGAACCAGGTTCAGAAATGGGGTTGGATCTACATCCACATCCTTACTAAGCACACGGTGTAACATGTGGCAGTCCCCTGTGGGAGCGCACACACATGTTCTCCTACAACAGATGGAGGCAGATGGATGTCATGAGCCACGTTTTCTGGGGGAATAAATGGAGACTCACTGTGGTTAGGTAATGT
Source organism: Sylvilagus floridanus (assembly GCA_949820135.1). NCBI lineage: Eukaryota > Metazoa > Chordata > Mammalia > Lagomorpha > Leporidae > Sylvilagus > Sylvilagus floridanus. The sequence continues at coordinate 6,685,674 of OX463246.1, forward strand.
CCCTGAAGACACATTGTTCCAGATTTGAGCTTCGGTCTTTGGGTTCCAGGGTCCAGCCCTGCTGTTGCTCCTGAACTAACTGGGTGATTCAAGTCGAGGAGGATGGGGGTGCAGAAAGCATCTGAGACCATTTCATACTCGGGCAGATTCTGTGTGTGGGGCAGACCATCCCTCAGCTCTGTAAGTGTCAAAACGTTATCTCTTCCCAGCCACCGCAGCTCATAGCAACACACCAGAATCAGCATGTGTGTGACATTGCATAATTCCATGCACACTGTCATAAAAATATCTGTTCTGGCTTTGCTAACACTTGCACTTCTCAGGTTTCTTTACAGCAGCATTATGTATGTGCAAGTATGTGTGCATAGAAACATAGAGAGAGACAAAGCTACTTCACAAAATTCACACAAAACACGTACTATGAAAAAAACAAAACCTTTTTGCACCAAAATATCTTAATTCCATTTGCATGAGCTGTTTGAAGTACTCTCAAGCATGTATACACACACACATTTTTGTACTCTGACATGTATTTAATTTAGCTTTTAATTTATTGTCTCATAATTCCCCCTTTTCTTGGATTTGCAGACTGACAGCATTCTAATGCAATGCTAAGTGGGAAACATTTGTTGCTAATTCGAGGACTGCATATGAATTAGGCTTGGATAACATACTGGTGGAGATAATTGCCACATAGAGAGAAGCAATCTCATGGAACATGATGCCTGTCACACATGTCAAGGTCTCCATGAGCCTATTTGCTGCTTAGAAAACCCTGATATTTTTCCTGGTCCTTATACAGACTCTCTTGACTCACGTCAAACAATGGGTTAGGAAAAGCAAGATCTCAGAAAGCAAAAACTCTGTCCTCTGCCTCTCCCACCCAGCACTTCCCACGAAGCCTGTTCCTACCATTGAGGTGTTGGGTGGCACTGGCTGGGAATGCGTTAAACCTAGAGCTGGAGCCCAAGGCTCTGGCCAATGCAGACACATGGACGTGCCACACTGGCAATGATGCACCTGCCCGGAGCTCAGCACCAAGGCGGGGCGAGCGAGGTGTTCTCCTGGAGCAGCAGTTCTATCGGAGGTTGACAGGTCTTGGGTTACAAGGAATCCTGTGGCAGACAACATGATGGTGCAGCCAGTATAGCCGCAGCTTAAGTGCTGATGAGGCTCATGTGACCCAGCCCTGGCCATTGCAGTCGTTTTGGGAGTGCACTGATGGATGTATGATGTCTCTCTCTTTCTCTCCTCCTTTCTCTGTCTTTTTTTAAAAGATCAGTCCTTTTAAAAAAGATTTATTTAAGAGGCCAAGAGAGTTGCAGAGAGAGTGGGATGGAGAGAGAAGTCTTCCATCTACCGATTCACTCCCAAAATGGCCACAATGGCTGGAGCTGGACCAATCCAAAGCCAGGAGCCAGGAGCTGCTTCTTTGGGGTCTCCCACATGTGTGTAAAGGCCTACACACTTGGGCTATCTTGTGCTTTCCCAGGCCATCAGCATGTAGCTGGATCAGAAGTGGAGCAGCTGGGATTCGAACAGGCCCCAATGTGGGCTGCCAGTGCCACAGGCAGAGGCTTAACCTACTACACCACAGCAATGGCCCCAGTCAAACCCTTTTTAGGAAGGGATTTCATGGACATAGTGTACAGCATTGCCTAGATTTCCTTGTGCAGAGTGTGTGTGTCTGTGTGTGTTGCGTGCATGTAACATATTGAGGAACTCGGTATGTACCAAAACCACCTTGGGCGATGTTGAGCCTTGGCATGGAGAGCTCCATTGGAAATAGTTTGTCTGTGGGATACGGAAAGGACTCGATAGGGAACATGTTGTTCTCTTTTCATCTGCTTTTGCTTGGAGGTTTTGCCAAGATGTTAAGAACGGCTTGGGTAGGTGGATGAGGATGGTCTCTGAGATGGTAACTGAAGAGCTGGGCTGGGCTTCGCTCTGTGGTTGAAGACATCGTGCCCAGAGCAGGCGATGCCCTCCCTGTGCGGCAGAGGTTAAGTCGGGGAATCAGACAACCATGGCTTCTGTGCAGTCTGGCAACTAAGAATATTTTTAAACACTTGTGCAGGGAAAGGAAAAAGAGGAACAGAACGTGTGATGGAGACCACGCCTGCAACGTCTGAGCTATTGGCTCTCTGGCCTTTTGCAGGCCAGTCCTGCTGACCCCTGCCCTCTGTTCTGTGACCGTGCTGTGGCAGGAAGCCAGTGGTGTTCTCGATGATGCTGGGGTGGGGGTGGCTGTCTGCACATCAGGCTCACTCAGGGAACCCAGAGGACAGCGACTGTGTGTCAAGATGTGCTTCATGGTCACCATGGCAACAGAACAGGCATGCGAGGAGCTGCGAACTGGCTCTCAGCACTTCTGCCTGGGTGTGAAACCCAGCACCTCCGTGCTTTTCACTGGCGAGGCAATTCTCTGGGCCCCGGCTCCCTTCAAAGGGGCAGACAGTGCAATCCCACCTGGTGCCTGGAGGAAGGAGATGCAGACTTGTTAGGTGAACAGCAGTAGTAATGCAGGGCACACATGGGCAAGAGCGCACAGTCTCTCTCTCTCATCTGGAATCACCAGTATTTCAGAGTTCACAGGATATGCATTTCAAATATCACTTGTGTGTCTATATGTGCATTTACCCTGCATTTGCTGCTGTTCACCAAATATTTTAGATTGTGTGTGTCTATATGTGCCCATGGGTGGATGGATGGATGAGTAGACAGATGTGTAGTCAAGACTCTCATGTACTAATTGCAAGAATAATATGAAAATAAAAATAAATTTAAACTTCCTTTTTAAGCATAATATCCCAGTTTCAAAGGTCTAACATTCCTTGGTATACAGCACTCTATGTTATCGTACATCAACATCTTTGCCTCAGAAAGAGAAAGAGAGGAAAGAAAGAAGTAAGTTTCTCCTGGCAACATGAAAAATCAGCTTCTATTCAAAGGTTGTTTATGTTTTTTGTGATTTTTATTTATTTGTTAGAAAAACAGAAGTTTCCTGTCTGGTTTGCTCCCCAAATGTCCACAACAGCCAGGGCTGGGCCAGGCCAAAACTGGGAGCCTGGAACAGTGGGGCTTTTCCATGTGGGTCGCAGGGACCCAAGTCCTTAAGGAACCATCTGCTGCCTCCCAGGGTGTGCATCAAAGGGCAGGTGGAATTGGGATATGGGAATCCCAAGAGCCGCCGTAAACACTACACCAAACACCCACCCCGAAGACTTGAATTTGAGAGCTTTTGTGTAATTAGTTGGCTTAAATAAAGCGACCTTGGCTTTTTCATACAACTCGAAATACGTGTTGTTGGAAGGAAACCTACAGTTGGTGCTCATCTAACTTCCTTATTTTATGAAAATGGTGACGTTAGTAGTGAGATCCGAAATGCCAGGTTTCTCTCATCTTCCTACTTCTCCATTTTATTAACAAGAACTTTCTCTGTTTCCGCTCAGCGGCCTCTGTTCTTGGGGGTGAAATGAGTTAGTGGGTTGTGTCAGCTCCGTGACGTGAGCCCGTTCTTCCTCTTGGCGGAGAGCACTGTTTCCTTTTTTCTTCTTTTACCATGTAATCGTGCATATTTGTGGGGTACGGTGTCAGAATTCAGTGTATGTGTTCAGTGAGTGGTACCCAAAGTGAGTTTTGACATCACCTTACTCGTTAGAAAGTTTAGGGATGATACTCGGTAGTTACACGTATCTGTGGGTGCAGTAGGGTGTGCAAGGTCCACCCTATTTGTTTTTCTGGATAATTTCCCAGCCATGTACTCCCCTTTCATTAAACCTCATCTTTTCTAAGCAAAAACCTCATGTCATTTTTAAATCATGCTTGACAGATTTTCACATGACTTCTTGTTGGAAATAGTTTGTTCTTTGTCACAAAGAGGAAGCCTTCCCCCAAACCCAAGAATGGTGTACTTTGTTTTTGGAAAGTATTACGAGGGGACAATTTTGGCACAGCCATTACAATACCTCTTGGGAGGCCTGAGTCCTCTACCAGAGGGGCTGGACTTGAGTCCTGGCTTTGCCCTTGAGTGCAGCTCCCAGCTAATTTTCAGCGTGGGAGGCAGTGGTGCTGGCTTTAGTAGTTAGGTCCCTGTCCACACCTGGGATTCAGTTGCAGGCTCCTGTTTTTTGGACGTGGGGTAGAGTGAACCAGCAGGTGGAAGACCTCTGTTTCTTTCTTTTTCCTTCTCGCCTCTTCTCTCCCTGCCTTTCCAATATAGTAAATACTGTTTAAAGCTATTGTGAATTTGCTCACCACACAGCTGCAGGTGCAAGGCGTGCCTGGAGACAGATAAGTGCCCCCACAGCAGGCAGGCCACCCCTTCTTGGCTCAAGGCAGACAGGAAGACCGGATGGCAAGCAATGGAATAACAGTACTCCCCCTCTTGGTGTTCACGCCCTCTCTTGAATTGGAGGTTACTGGAGGGTTGGCTCTGTGTCTCATCCTCCTGTTTGACACCTTCTCTTTGTTTAGGATACAGCAAGTGAGGGAAACACACACTGGGAGGATTCTTTAGCCCTACGTCTGCCATGGTACTGGTGGCTCCTTTGTCATCAGAGAGCTGTCGTGGCCAAAACGGCCCGCCTCCCAGCTAGAACTGACTCCTGGGGAGGGAGGGAAGCCTGAGAGGGATAACTTTGTCTGTAGAACAAATGACAGCATTGAAGAGGATGCGGTCCTGCGACGAAGCCAGCTGTAGAGGACCCAGCAGGTCCCCACCTGTGTTCTGCAGTGGGCTGAGCTGCTTTGCATTTCTTTAAGGCAAGTCTGTGCGCAGGAAGGCTTGGGTGAGAGAGGGGGGCATGGGGAGACCCACGGGAACAGTTCCAAGGATGCCTGTGTGAGTCAGGAGGAGGTGGTTGTCAGGGGAACAGGTGCTGGCCAGGGCCAGTAGGCCCGAGACGTCTACCAGGTGCTGCTGAGTGATCGGATCTGCCAGGGACGCCGACTCGGGGCTCCGCTGGTGACCCCCGGCCAGGGCTTCTCTGGACTCCCACGTTTGCTCTGTCGCTGCAGTATTTGGACAGCACTGCTCCTGGAGCTGACTTGCACCGCTGAATCGCACAAGTAAACGGCCTCCTAAGCCCTCTGGTTTGCATCTGCAAAAGGACGCTGTAAAAGCAGAGGTGGTGCCAAGCCTCTAGCTCTGTTTCAAGGCCCCTGGGTGACAGAAACTGGGAAGGCATTTGACCAGAGAGAAGACGGCGAGACCAAAGCACAGAGAAACGGGGGCTTGTCAGCCAAGGAGCGCATCAGTCTGCTCACGCAGGGTGCGTTTTGGTTGAAGCTGGTGGCCGCTGAAGTCCAAGTGGGAGGAAGCTGTTGTCCGGCTTCATGAGCATAAACAACTTAAATGGTCATAAATACTTTATTTTTTAAAGATTTAGTTAGTTATTTGAAAGGCAGAGTTGCAGAGAGAGAGAAAGCGAGAGTGAGAGAGAGAAAATCTTCCACCTCCTGGTTCACTCCCCAAATGGCCACAATGGCCAGAGCTGTGCTGATCAGGAGCCAGGAGCTTCTTCGGGCCTCCCATGTGGGTGCAGGTGCCCAAGGACTTGAGCCATCTTCTGCTGCTTTCCCAGGCCACAGCAGAGAGCGGGATCGAAGTGGAGCAGCCGGGTCTTGAATGGGAGCCCATATGGGATGGCAGCTCTGCAGGCTTTACCCGCTACAACACAGCACCAGCCCCAATCATAAATACTTTAAAGGAAGCAAGTACTATTTTGGACACTCATCTTCAACAAGAAACAAATTTCAGATGTTCAGCTTTTCATCAGTGAATGACAGACTGATTATGAAAATAGGAAAAATAACAATAATCATCTTAAGCCTACAGTTTTGAAACTTTGTGTCAATTCAAGTCAATATATGAATGTAGAAGCATACTTCCTATGTGGAATGGGATTAAACTCATTTCAAAGACATCATCAAAATATACAGTGTGGCCAGCGCCACGGCTCACTAGGCTAATCCTCCGCCTATGGCGCCAGCACCCCAGGTTCTAGTCCCGGTTGGGGTGCCGGATTTTGTCCCGGTTGCTTCTCTTCCTGTCCAGCTCTGTGCTGTGGCCCGGGAAGGCAGTGGAGGATGGCCCAAGTGCTTGGGCCCTGCACCCCATGGGAGACAGGAGGAAGCAACTGGCTCCTGGCTTCGGACCGGCACAGCACCGCCCGTAGTGGCCATTTGGGGGGTGAACCAACGGAAGGAAGACCTTTCTGTCTGTCTCTCTCTCTCTCTCTCACTGTCTAACTCTGCCTGTCAAAAAATATATATGTATATATACAGTGTATCGTCCAGTTTCAGAAGATACAGTATCTTGATGCTTTATGTTTGATGAGTTTTTTATGTTGGATCGTGCTGAATCACTAAAGGGTTAATAGTGCACACATCCTGTAATGAAAAACAAATAGCATTCTATGCTACCCAAGCCTCAGAGGAGGCCCTTGTGGATAAAATAAATTTCTGGTTCTGAAGCACTCCCTGAGCCTCCCATCAAGGAGTCCTGTGATGCTGCTCCCCGCTCAAGATTCCTCTTTCAGGCTTGTGAATATGTATGAAGGAAGGGTTCAGTAGCTGTTCTAGCAAGTGAGCGCTGGGCTCTCCCAGAGGAGAAGGGGCTTTCGCTCCCCTGCCTTGCCAGGTAGTCCTGGAGCATCTCGCTCCAAACCGAGCTGCCGCCTGCGCAGGGACCCGCCGTGCAGACATGGGAGCGGCTCTATGAAGCTAAGTCATTGATGGGAGTCACGGACGCCTTCCCTATGGCACAATTAAGTGACACAGGGGTAGAGGCTGCTGCTCGACCCTCTCAGCTCTGCCTTCTGTTTTACGGACAGGAGACCCTGAAACTGATGTCTTTATCGCGAGTCATGGCCCACGGGAGTAACTATATTCCCTTCTCCCTCTATGTCTCTGTGAGAGAGAGAAGATGGGGGCAGGGAGATGGTGTGTGTTTATAATCACGAATTGGCCCTGTGTAAGACACTATTCAAGGCTGGGGGTAGGTATACCAAGATCAATCAAAATGACCCTACCACCTACAGGAAACAATAGCTTCTATCAGGTTGTAACTACTAAGAGGCTCATTTGTGTTTTTAAACAAAAGAATTATTATGTGGTTCTCCAGGTTAAGACACAAAAAGACCCAGGCATCAGAATTTGGAGAAACAGCAACTAGAGTGGCTTAATGGAAAACACACACACACACATTCACGCGCAAACACATGGCTATTTTTGGGATAACGGACTTCCTCTTGATGAGTGACTGATGTTGAATTTCCCAATCTCACGGGTGTGTCCAATGAACGCAGCAGGGAGGAGGCAGAGGCTGTGGGAGGATCAGCAAGAGGGAAGCACACCCTCTCCCCGAGTGTGCTAACTCCACACTCACTAAGAAGCCTCGCAAGTGAGAATGACACGTGGCTGAGGGATCAGCCCGGTCCAGGAAGGGAAATGACATCTGGCTGGGACATCAGGGTTGGAAACTGGGATGGCAACTCAGAGATGCCCGGATCCACTAGTAGCACGCTGGCCTTCCACGCATTTGGGAGTGCACAAGTGTTCTGGTGCGTCTGTGTACGCATAGCATTGTGGGTGCCAGTCACTGGGGATGTGGCTGTGAACATGACTGACACATGCCTGCCTTTTTGTGATTGACAGTCCTGTGGCGAATGGTTGGCTGCTTATTCCACAGTGTTCTGTCACCTGACGCTTTCCCTTGTACCATCGAGGATGTAATTCAGCATCGCTTGCTGTGTTGAGTTGTTACGTCTCTTTAGTAGGATAGTTCTTCTGTCTTCCTTTCATTTTCTGGACCTTGATTCTTAGAAACATATAGACGCATTATTTTGTAGAATATTCCTTATGTTGGGTTGCCTAGTGTTTCCTTATGATTAGAAACAGGTAACGCTTTTCTGGAACAAACACCACAGACGTGATGGTGTGACTTTACCAGGTGCCACAGCAGGAGGATGACTTTTTAGAATGAACTAAGCGTGGTCATGGCTTGCTTTTTTCTTAAGATTTATTTAATTATAGGCCGGCACCGTGGCTCAACAGGCTAATCCTCCGCCTTGCGGCGCCGGCACACCGGGTTCTAGTCCCGGTCGGGGCGCCGGATTCTGTCCCGGTGGCCCCTCTTCGAGGCCAGCTCTCTGCTGTGGCCCGGGAGTGCAGTGGAGGATGGCCCAAGTGCTTGGGCCCTGCACCCCATGGGAGACCAGGAGAAGCACCTGGCACCTGACTCCTGCCATCGGATGAGCGCGGTGCGCCGGCTGCAGCGCGCCATCCGCGGCAGCCATTGGAGCGTGAACCAACGGCAAAGGAAGACCTTTCTCTCTGTCTCTCTCTCTCACTGTCCACTCTGCCTGTCAAAAATTAAAAAAAAAAAGATTTATTTAATTATTTGAAAGGCAGTTACAGAGAGGGACCTAGGCAGAGAGAGTGAGAGAGTGAGAGAGAGAGAGAGAGAGAGAGTGAGTGAGTGATTGAGTCAGTCAGTCGTCCATCTACTGGTTCACTCACCAAAAGTCTGCAATGGCCGGAGCTGCACCAATCTGAAACCAGTTGCCAGGAGCTTCCTCCAGGCTTCCCATATGGATGCAGGGGCCCAAGAACCTGAGTCATCTTCTACTTATTTCCCAAGCCATAGCAAAGAGCTGGGTTGGAAGTGAAGTAGCTGGGACTTGAACCGGCACCCATATGGGATGCCGGCACTGCAGGTGGTAGCTCCACCCACTATGCCACAATGCTGACCCCATGGTTTGCTTTTATTTTCTTGTGTTAACCTATATTTTTCACTCCAGATTTTTCATTTTTAAATATTTGTTTCTCTCCATTTTATTAGAAAAAACAGTGCAGAAGGGAAGGAGGGAGAGTGAGGAAGAAGAAGGAGAAGGAGAGGGGGAGGGGAGGGAAGGAGAGGAGAAGAGAGAGAGAAAGAGAAGGAAGGAAGGAAGGTAGATTGATCAATTGATCTTCTTCCATTCACTGGTTCCTTCCCCCCAAATGCCTACAACAGCCAGGACTGGGCCAGACCCCTGGGCATCAAGGACCGGGTGCTCGTGCCTTCATCTGTTGCCTCCTAGGGTATGCATTAGCAGGAAGCTGAATTAGAAGCGAGAGCCAGGAGTTCAGACACTGCCACACGGGATGCCGATGTCCCAAGCAGGGCACTAACCACTCACTATACCACATGCTCACCCCTCCCCTAAGCTTTCCATCTCCACACTGTGGCCATATGATGATATTAACCTAATCTGAGCGTTTCGCTAAACTCCAGGCATAGAGGCTGAATCGCTTATTTGATTGTATCGCTTAGATCCTGCAAAGACACTTCACACTCAGTGCATTCAAGGTCAAAGTCATGGTCTCCTGCTCAGGACTCGTCCTCATCCGGTGCTTCCCTTCTGAGCCAGCGGCATCGCCATCCAGTCACACACCAGCTGCCATTCTTTCTTTTTAAGATTTTTGTTTATTTGAGAGGTAGAGTTACATTTAGTGAGAGGCAGAGACAGAGAGCAATGCCTTCCATCTGCTGGTTCACTCCCCAGATGGCCGCAACACCTGGAGCTAGGAGCCAGGAACTTCTTCCCGGTCTTCCATGCGGGTGCAGGGGCCCAAGGAGTTGTGCCATCTTCTACTGCTTTCCCAGGCCATAGCAGAGAGCTGGAATGGAAGAGAAGCAGCCGGGACTAGAACCAGTGCCCATATGGGATGCCGGCACTGCAGGCAGAGGATTAACCAAGAGAGCCATGGCGCCCGCCCGCTGGCTAAAATTGTGAAAGTCATTACTGATGCTTCCTTCTTCCTCACACTTTGTTGGTCAAATTGATCATACATCTGGGCGATTTTGCCTCTTAGTTTCCCTCACTCTTCACTGGGCAATTAGAGAATGTCTCCACCACTCCCCCTCACCAAGACCTGCAGCTGGTCCGCCCTTATCCACTCTGTCCCCATCCACAGTGTTCCCACTTTGTGTTCAGGGTGGATTTTTGTTTTCTGAAATGTTATAGTACGAGCAAGTCGCTGTCTGTCCTTCCTTGTCCTCCCCAGTTCCCACCAACTGGTTCCCATTGCTCTTGGAAATGAAGATGAGAATCGCTGAATCCCTTACAGCTCCGTGCAGTCAGAGCCATGCCTCATCCCATGCTGCCGCCGGCTCCCTCTACTTGTCCCTCCACCTGCCCTGGCCTCCCCGCATCCCTCAGGTCTCAGGTTTAGGGGGCTTTTCAGGGCCCAGTGTGGACCACACTGGTCTGTTAGACACTTTCATAAAATGCCATCCTTAGAAGCAACACACTTACCTCTATAATTAGACATTATTTGTGGCGATTCTTGGCATGTCTGTCTGTCTTCCCAGCAGTGTGGAAGCATCCAGACAAGGGCTGTGTTTGCATTTGCTCACTTTACACCTATGATATGTAGCACTGCCCCTAGCATGTAGTAGGTGGTCCAAAAATATTTGTCCAGTGGTTAACATAAGCTTAAAGGTTTAGTGTACAATTTAGTGGTGCCAGCAATACAGTAGACCTCACTGCAGATGGTCTCTTAGGGCTAATTATGCCTTATTTTTTAAAGATCTATTTATTTTTTAATTTTTTAAAGCTTTTATTTAAAGAATATACATTTCCAAAGTACAGCTAATGGATTACAATGGCTTCCCCCCACATAACTTCCCTCCCACCCGCAACCCTCCCCTTTCCCACTCCCTCTTCCCTTGCATTCATATCAAGATTCATTTTCAATTCTCTTTATATACAGAAGATCAGTTTAGTATATATTACATAAAGATTTCAACAGTTTGCCTCCACATAGCAACACAAAGTGAAAAATACTGTTGGAGTACTAGTTATAGTATTAAATCACAATGTACAGCACATTAAGGACAGAGATCCTACATGATATTTTAGATCTATTTATTTAAAAGGCAAAGCTAGAGAGAGAGAAGGAGAGGCAGAAGGATTGATTTTCCATCTGCTGGTTCATTCCCCCAAATGTCCTCAATGGCTGCGGGTGGTCCAGACCAAAGCCAGGAGCCAGGAACTCCATCCAATGGGTGGCAGGAGCCCAAGCACTTGGGCCACCTTCCGCTGCCATCCAAGTACCGTAGCAGGGAGCTGGATCAGACACAGAACAGCAGCAACTCGAACTGATGCTCATATGGGGAGCTGGCCCATGTCATGGGCAACAGCTTAACCCACTGCACCACAACACCGGTCCCTCAACTTCTGCCTCAGGAAACCAATGTGCCTTTATGAATTTTGAATCTCCATCCCTACAGTATCAGGGCATTGACACCTGACGACTAAAACCTGTCCCTTCTCATCATGACTAGTTACAATTGCCTTGGAAAGATTCCTGGAAATGCACTCAGAGTTATTCAGATCTTTAATTTGGTGCTGCAATGGATGCCCAAGCCCAGTTTTCAAATCATCATCAACCGTGAATGAAGCCAGGATGCGAGTCCACAGCTGCCATATATGTGCCAGTCAGAACCCTTAAGCAGACAGCCTGCTGGCGTTCACCCCCTAGGCCCCTCAACACCACAGCCGTCAGACACGTGACTTCCCTTAACAGCAGTGCTTCCGGCCAGCCTGCACTTCTCTCTTGATCTCTGCAGATCTTCAGTCAAAAAGTGGCCGAGGTGGTGTTGCTATAAGGAAATGTTGTTGTCGTCCAATTCGAGGAGGGTGGGATCTTGAAAGCTGGAGAACGTCCTTTTTGTTAATGGTTACAGGCCACTGATCGTTTTTGAAGACATCATTTATCCCAATTGCATGTAGAAATAACTCACCAGAGCAACATACATATTTATGCTTTTTAAAAATTTATTTGACAGGTAGAGTTATAGACAGAGAGACAGAGAGAAAGGTCTTCCTTCTGTTAGTACACTCTCCAAATGGCCACTATGGCCAGAGCTGCTCCGATCCAAATCCAGGAGCCAGGAGCTCCCTCCTGGTCTCCTGTGCAGGTGCAGGGCCCAAGCACCTGGGCCATCCTCCACTGCCCTCCCGGGCCACAGCAGAGAGCTGGACTGGAAGAGGAGCAACCAGGACTAGAACCGGCACACATATGGGATGCCGGTGCCGCAGGCAGAAGATTAACCAAGTAAGTCACGGTGCCGGCCCCCATATTTATGCTTAAAATCCATCTTGGTAGATCTGATTATCTATGAATTGACAAACTCTGTTTGCTATTTTGAGTAACACTGTATCAACTTTTACAAGACATAGGCCTGGAGGATGTGATTAAGAGAAACTTTCAATATCTGTGTATCTGAGATTTTTATAATTTTTGTATAATTTGAATCTTAATAATTAACTTGTATTAGCCAAAAGCAACAGCAGAAATTTTTTTCTAAAAAAAAGCGTCTCTGGTGAATTCTTTTCTAAACTCAAACTTCAGCTTCTGCTTCCAGTTTCAACTTTGTAAGTGCAAAGATTTTTTTTTTCTCCTTCTTAACAGTGAGCATCGTTCAGATAATAACACAACTTTGGTATTTAAAACTCACCAGAGTGCAGAAGATGTACAGAAATTTAGATGAACTGAGTTGCAGGAGTGATGGCTGCACTTGCAAGGTGCTTCCATCCACTGTGGTGCGAGAGGCTATGAAGGGGGCCCAGACCCAGGGCGAGTCTCTGTCCCAGCAACCCCTTCCCATGGGGCTTCCCGGAGAGCAGTCAGAGCAGGGGAGTGGAGACAGAGTCCTTAGAGGATGCCCAGGCCTTCTCTGAGAGCCAGGGAGCCTCTGCTGAAGACTGGAGCTGGCGTAGGAGAGGGAACGCTCTCCCAGGCTCTCACGTCCTCGCCTGAGTGTGTTATCTCAGCCAGCCCAAGCCTGGGGCCATAAATTTCCTGGGACGCAGCGGGCCGATAACTGTGTTAAAGACCTAAGAGGGCTTCCCACGAACCCAAGCTGGTGGCTGGGCTGCAAAGCATAGGATCTTTGGAGCTTTGACAATACACAGATCTAAGTTCTGCTGAAGAGCAGGTCCTGACTCAGCTGTCAGATGGTTTCGTTCCCACGGTAAACTAACTGCTAAGGCCAGTCCATGGACCCTATACATTGGGTTGAGCCAGTCCCCTGTACTAGTGCCACGACAGAGGCAGAGCCTGCCTTATTCTAGAAGGGCGTGTCCCTTCTGTGTCCACTGTTGGTTCATGCATAGCTATGGGTGCACGATCCGGAAGCCGAGGTGGTGAGAACTCCCCATTGCAGTCAGGAGGAGCAACGGGCAGCAGAACCGCCCAGCCCATTTTATCTCTCACTCCCCGTCGAGCAGAAGGTTCCTGTGGCTGTCTCTTCCTCTCTGCTGATGTGTTCTAGTCTCTCATCAATCACATTTTTTTAAAATTTTCTAGCTGCTAATACTTTGATTTTCATTTGTGGGACTGCTAGTTGAGTCTTGTATCTTCCTTTTCTTGCATCCTCGTGTCCGTGTGTCTTGCACCTCACCGGGCTGAGGCACACTGGTAACAACTGTTTCGTGCCCTTGAGTTACTCCCGTCATCTCCACCATTTACCTATTCCTGCCCAGAATGGATTTTCCCCCTGGATATCTATCATGTCTTCCTGCTTCTTGCAGGATTGGTAACTTGGTTACATAACAGACGCTATGGATCTTACACTGTTGTTTGCTACATTTAGTTATATTCCTTCACAGAATATTACTCTGGCATGCAGTTAAGGGATCAGCAATTGGTTGACTCCTTTCTGACTGTGTGTTAAAGCTGTGTGAGTGCGGGTCCAGAGCGATTATTCATCTCAGGCTAGTTTATCCTCACACCCAAGGCAGCACCCTCCTGAGTTGCCTGCTGTGTGCCCTGTGAATTTCAGGCTCGTTCTACTCGCTGTGGACTGAATTTGAGTCCCAAAGTCCACTTGTCAGAAAGTTAATCCCAGGGTCATGGTGTCGACAGCTGGCATCTTGAAGCAGTGTTCCGGTCACATAGCTCTCCCCTCGTGCATGGATCCATGTGCTCATCGTAGGAGTCGATTTGTGATTCCAAGAGTGGGGTTGTTAGAAAGGCAGTTCAGCCCCTCCTCTGTGTGCCCCCTCTGTGCTCTCTTGCCCTCCTTCTTCCTCCACGGAAGATGCAGCGTGATACCCTCACCATGCCACAGCGCCGTCACCTGGGGTTTCAAGCCTCTGGGGTGGTGATAAGCAGTAAGTGGTTTTCTTTAGAGTGTACCAAGCCGTTGTGTTCTGCTAGAAAAGCACAAGTCAGCCTAAGACCCTACTCCGGTAGGTGAAAGCAAGACGTACCCCCAGTTTCCTGTGAGCTCTGGCAAGAGTGTGACCTCCTGTACTCCAGTGTCTCTTCCCTGGTCTAGATGGTTCCCTGCTCATGGCCATGCACTCAAGTGTTTAGCTGAAGACATGAACATCAAGGCAGGCAGGCTGTCTGTCTGTCTGTCTCTCTCTCTCTCTCATGAATTCTAACTTCCTTGTCTTCCTAGAACTCTGACTTTGAGAGAACAGGTTAGCTAAATTTCTCATGTTCGTGCTCTGACCTCTAGCCAACCAACTACCTTTTTGTTTCCCTCCTCTTTGGGATAATCCCTCTTGACCAGCGTCTTAAAATGATTGTTTCACATATTTCGTCACATTGTCTCCTTGTTCAAGGTGAAACAATTTATCGGGTTCTTGGTAATCAATAGCTGGAAGCCAAAGTCTACTGTTGCTTTCTTAGAGTGGGGACCATAGCACAAGCCCTCGACTGACAGCAGACAGTGCCACCTCTTCCTGCTTCAGCTCTGCTTGGATGGCACCTGGAGCTTCCTCGTGATCAGCCACTCAGAGCCTCACCCCCTTCAGCGCCTTGTCCCGTGTTCAAACTCCCCCACGGGGCTGCCATGGCAATACTGCAGCCAGCTATGTCCTGACTTCCAGCCTGAACTTTCCCTTTTTCTTTTCAAACTAAATACAAGTTATTTCGTGGAGTTTTATGACAGTATATTACTTTAAAAGTCAGCTTCGGGGACTACATTTTCCTCTAGTATTTTAAATGTATAAAGTCCAAAACTATTTTTGGACTAAACTTTTCTCAAATACCAATGAATTTTATCAGGTACACATTATGTATCTTATTTGGTTCCTCCTCGGGCTTCGTTTTATTATCATGAATGTTTAGCCTGCTAAATTCACTCACACAAAGATAATCCTGCTTTCTAAGAACTATTAGATGGGCAAGAAGCCTTTGAGCCTAATAATAGTTCATTCTTAGAAACAGGAAGCAATACTTTGCCAAGAATGAACAAGCCCAAGCAGCGAAGGTTCAAGGTCAGTTTGAAACAGAAACCACAGAGTTTGATTGGATCTGAACTTGGCAGTGTGGGACTCGCATGAATTGTCTGGTATCCTATAGAGGAGACGCATACGCACAGTCGAACAAAGGAAAGCAGGGGGACCGTTTGAGGAGGCAGAACATTCAGGAAAGGATAGGAAACTCAGGTCTGCTTCAGGGACCATCATCAGGAGCCCTGAGCGCACATCCTGTCCCCTGCCACACCTGCAGTGAGTTGGCAGAGCAGATGCTTGCCGGTGAGTCGGCAGCACACACAGGGGTGGGCCAGGCACCCACTAATCCCCAAAGGGAGTGTCCACCAAGAAATGGAGCTCCGAAGATCCAGTTTCACTGTGAAACAATCAATTTCAGAATTTTCATTTCCTTGGTTTGCATGATGCCGTTAACTGGGCCAACAGCCCCTCATCTGGGTATCAGAAGTATGGGAAAAGCAGAAAACTCTCCATGAAATATTTTCAAGTCACAAAAAAGGCAGCTGAAATACACACTAAGATATTTTGCCTTTAAAGTGCTACGCTAAAAGAAAGCTTTATTATACATTTGGAAACTGATTGCTTATTGTCAAGGAATCTCACGGAGCACGACTATTGAGTTTGACAGCATTCCACTGTGTTTAGTTTTTTTGTTTGTTTGTTTGTTTGTTTTGACAGGCAGTGTTAGAGAGAGACAGAGAGGAAGGTCTTCCTTTTCCATTGGTTCACCCCCTAAATGGCTGCTGCAGCTGGCGCGCTGTGCTGATCCAAAGCCAGGAGCTTCTCCTAGTCTCCCATGCAGGTGCAGGGCCCAAGCACTTGGGCCATCCTCCACTGCCCTTCCAGGCCACAGCAGAGAGCTGGTCTGGAAGAGGGGCAACCGGGACAGAATCCAGCGCCCTGACCGGGACTAGAACCCGGTGTGCCAGCGCCGCAAGGTGGAGGATTAGCCAAGTGAGCTGCAGTGCTGGCGTACTGTGTTTCTTTAAGGGACTCACAACTCAAACACACAGACCATAACATTTCTTTTTACTCTGAAGTAGAATATTCATGAAGAAAAGTATAAAAGTGTCATGGAAGCATCATATGGGGCAAGAAACAGAACAACATTAGCGGCCTACAAGCATTTCTGAGTTTGTGCCCTACCGAGCTGTTCAGGAAAATAAAACCATAATGGTCTTGGAAAATAAACACATTCCAAATCACAGCTTCAAAAAGTGATATCCTGGGGAAGTAGCGTGTTCCAGACTCCTTTGGATAGTTCTGGTAAATTAAAATCAACAAGAAGCTGAGATAGGGGTTTGGTCTGAGTGAGATGTTTAGAGATAGGAGTTAGAGATAGCGAACATGGCCAGGTCTACAGAAAGCTCAGCCGTGGCCTAGCGGCGCCTGCTTCGTGATGACGTGGCCCTGCTGGGCTCAGCCAGGGGTCTCTCCTGTGGTCAGGGGGAACAGGCAAATGTCCTGAGGTCCACAGTCAGGCTCTGGGTAGGAGTGGATTAACACTGACCCAATCTGACATTCTCTTTCTAATCACTCTCTCTTCCTGCCCCTCCTTTTTCTCTCTGTCTTCAGTTACAAACAAATAAATAAAATAAGGGAAGAACTTGCTTTCCCCACAGAGAATGTACTCTGGGCTTTGGCTTCCTCTCGGTGGCAGCTGTTCCTGGCAGCCCAGAGGTGGTGGCTCACGCGTACTCTCCATCGTTCCTCATCCATCCATACTCTCCCTCGCAGGCTCCCAGATGGCTTTGTCACAAGAGGGTCACTTAGCGACCCTGATACCGTCCCTTCCTCGCTGTTACCAAACCCAGAATACGTTTTGAGATAAGCCAGGCACATATTGCCTGTTGTCACTCGTGTGTGGAAGCTAAGCAAGTTGATGGCATAGAAGTAGAGAGCATGGTGGTCAGTAGAGGCTTGAGAGGGTGGAGGCATACAGGGATCAGAATCCAGTGAGAACTTCCAGTGTGGCGCGGTGCCCTGGACTGAGTGTAGCTCACAACAGTGTGCTGTGTAGTGTGTAAAAGACGAGAAAACAAGAGTTTGAAGGTTCCCATGACAAAGAAATGATAAATGTTTAAAGAGATGGGAATGCTAAGAACCCTGATTTGATCATTACATATTACACATTGAATTACTACACCAGACCTCCTAACTAGGTACAGTTTTGTCTATTACCATTCTTTAAAAAGCTAAAGGATAAAATGAATGAGTGAATGAGTGAAGGTCCACTCCTGTGCTGTTGCCAGCAGGTCTGGGGCTAGCCCTATCTTGAAGCTGTTTCTTGTCCCAGGAGAAAGCACATTAGGAGCTTTCTGATGAGAGTAAAATCAAGGAGCCAAGCAGATCCTTGTACCCTGCCTTGGTCACCTCTTCGGCTGCCACCCAGCCTCCCTGTCTAGGTTTTGCTTTCATCACCAGGCCTGGCCCTCTAGCTGCCCTCTGCCTTGTGTGCATTTCTGTCCCCACTCATTGACCAGGCCTTGGGGCTTTGGTGGGTAATCTGGCTCCCGCGTGGGTCCTGGAATGAGCCTGGTTATGGCACAGCCTCACTGTTAGCCTCTGGCTCCTGTGTGCTGTTTGCTTCCCTGGCCGGCTTCCGAAGTCACCTGTTCTCCAGACACGCAGCCGGGCCTTGCTTTGCCAGGGCTGCCTCTGCCCTATCCCATAACACATTCTGCTCCGGGCACCAGGCACATGTCATCACTGGTCATTGTTGAAGGTGCTCTCAGACCTGGGACTGCTATTAGCTGGTGTCTCCACCTACGAGATAAGGAAAGATTCTAGACATTCTATTTCTGCTTCCCCAGCAGCCAACTTTGTGCCTAGAACTTGATGTGCATTCAGTGCTCAGTTATTGATGAAAACGTTTAACCCGGGCCAGGATGGTGTAGGTCACCAAGGTGATCCTGGGTCTACTAGCTACTGCTGTAATGCTGTAATTGTAGATGAGTGCTGTGAGATGCTTGGTTCTCAGGGTCTTCGTTTGCAAAGCAAGGCAACCAGTGAGGTGATCTCCAAGAATACTCTCAGCTCCCAAACTTTGCCCCTCTGGTTAATAGTCAGAATTCTGATCATGAAATCTTCCAGGATTATAATACTCAGCAGAGATATTTATTGTTCTCACCACTCTGCAAAAACTGTGGTTTCCATATAAAAATTATTTTTAAAGTAAATAATACATATTTGTCTTTCTCACGCTCTCCCAAATGCTTAGCAGTTGAGTCTTCCACAGCAGGACCAATGCAGGCCACGAATCGCCACCTAGTGGATGCATTCACAGGCGGTCCCCTCCCTGCCGGGCCCAGAGAGAGCTTTGTTCTCTGGTTGGTGAATCCTGGTTTCTCCTTCCTGCCCCGAACCTCCGCAGCTCTACAGTGCATTGGTTTTTGCTTTCTACAAACCATGGAAATATTGATTTTTATGAGAAGGTATCTTTGGACCATGTTTGATTTCATTTTTACCTGTTGGTTTCGTATTTAGAGTGGTTGACATCTTAAGGAAAAAAGATAAGGTTGGGGAAACTCAGACTGGGTCTTTTCAGTCTCTTATCAGTTTGGTTTGAAAACAGGCCTTGAGCGCTCAGAGCCATCTTGGCCAGACAGACAGAGACGGGCAGCAGGGCTCACGTGTCTGTCGCCCCACACAGCAGACTCTGGGGCCCCACCTTTCCTCCAGTTCCTAACCGAAGGTGCAATGCTTTGCAATTTTCCTTCTTTTTCAACGGAAACTATTTAGGGTCTAATCTAGGGCTGTGGATTAGTGGGGTTATTTCCGTGTGAAGTGGAATCTTGGCCTGGATAAGGTTTTCACTGAGCTTAAGGAAATCAAAGTGACCTCTACTTAAAAGGAACAAAGGGACCTGATTTTATCAGGCTTGCTTTCTCCACCGGGACAAAAATATCCGTGCGTTCTGCCCATGGAGGCTTAAGGAAACTTAGGAAAATGGTCTTCGCTAACTTAGGAAGCATCAAGAGGATGGCTCCCAACCTCCGGGCCTGCACCTGGTTGTCAGAAACACGCATTTCACCGGAGTTACCGGTTCCTTGCAGCGCCCTAGGTTGGTGTCCAGCCCCTCAAAATTGTGTTTCTCTATTTCTTCCACTTTCCCACGAGCATGTTTTTGCTTTTCATTTGATTTTCTTAGCCACTGAATACCTCCAGCCACCTCGGGATGGTTTGATATTTTAATTTTTTTCAATTTATTTTTAATTTGTATGTGTGTCATAAATACAACATTAGGTGCACAGTGATTCCTCCCACCAGGCCCACCCTCCCAACCGTTCTCCCCCCACCTTCCTGCTCCCTCTGTTGCTTTATTCAAGAAAGAGAAATAGAAAGGAAAAGAAAAAAAAAGAACGAGTACAAGAAACTGGAAGTGTTTCTCAGCTGTCTGTACATATATACACACACATATACATATGGTCTATGTTGCTGTTTCTTGAAGGGGATTTTACTTCCCCCTTCTCTTCCTCTTTTCTCCCCCCCCCCCACTTCTTTGCTTTTAGAAACGTAATTGTCTTTAAGGAAGAACCCAAGGATGTTACTTCTTTTGTGAGGTCTTGGACATAACTATAACTTATGAGACATAATAATATCTTCCTTTTAATATACTAAAAGGAAATGATTCTTAAGAGCAAGTTTTACTGTTAAGTTTCACGGTAAAACTCCTTGGGGACAGAGGTCCTGCATGGGAAGTCAGTGCACAGTGACTCTTGCTTTCTTAAATAGCACACTGATGTACGACATCAGTAATCACCCAAGGCTCTTGACGCGACTGTCTCAGCTAAGGAAATTGAGACTGTGAGAAGCAATGATTCTGAACAGCCGTTCTCCTGGACTGTTGAGGAACACCTTTTTATTCTATATTTTTCATTATCTTTTCCTTTTCCTCTGTTTTCTTTTTCATATGAATCATTGAACACTATACTTAACATAGAGTTAATCATATACATTAGTTAAGTGAAAATAGATCTTAGTAAAGAATAAGAGTGAGAATAAGAGAGGGAAGAGGAAGGGTGGTGGAAGAGTGGGTGAGAGGGTGGGCATGGTAGGAAGAATTGCCAAGACCCTAAAGCTGTAATTTTGAAAACCATGAAGAGTATAACTGCAAAGCGATGTAGCCCTACATACTCTCCGGTGGACTCACTTCTAAGGGTACAGATAAAAAAATGTCAAAGGACCCCAAAATTCCTTAAGCTGGCTGATAAAACTAGCAGCTTAAGTGTTATAAAGACCAAATAGAGGCCGGCGTCTTGGCTCAATAGGCTAATTCTCCGCCTGCGGCGCCAGCACACCAGGTTCTAGTCCCGGTTGGGGTGCCGGATTCTGTCCCGGTTGCCCCTCTTCCAGGCCAGCTCTCTACTGTGGCCTGGAAGTGCAGTGGAGGATGGCCCAAGTGCTTGGGCCCTGCACCCCATGGGAGACCAGGAGAAGCACCTGGCTCCTGGCTTTGGATCAGCACAGCGCGCCGGCTGCAGCGGCCATTGGAGGGTGAACCAAAGGCAAAGGAAGACCTTTCTCTCTCTGTTTCTCTCTCTCTCTCTCTCTCTCTCTCTCTCTCTCTCTGTCCACTCTGCCTGTATAAAAAAAAAAAAAAAAGGAAAGAAAAAAGACCAAATAGATAGGATTAAGTACTAAAGTGACCAATAGTTAGGGATCAAGTAGACAAGTGATCATATAAATAGGACTAAGGATATGGAAACAATAATAAACAGAATTTAAAGGAAAGAAAGCTCCAACGTGGGAAGCAGACATATGCAGACTCATAGAAGGATAATTGCTTTAGGTAGAACTCTGACCTCAGAATCAGCCCTTAAAACACTCCGGTCAGGCTGGAAAGCTCAGGAGGAACACATCAGGCATGGAAAGCCAAGACACTTCAACAAAAAAACATCCTACACAAAGAACCATTATGGATGAGACCCCAGAGGAAAGAAGGGGCCACCAAAGAAGAGTGTACTTTTCTCTGGAGGGAGGACAGAACTTCCACATTGCTTATGGCCCTGTCGAGCTTGTGATATTTAAATTTTTGTTCCCTGCCACCACCAATCCGGTGCGAAACTTCCTTAGTTATCTGCAGACTTTTGTTTCATTTCCATTCCCCTGACATCTCTTGCTGTGTCTCAAAAAACTGCAAAAGTTCTCCGAATCTAAAAATAATTATTTTGTTGATCCTAGTATCTATTCAAATTAAAGTTGCCTCTCTCCTTCCCTCCTTCTCTGCTTCTCTTCCAAGAAAATCATTCAAAGCAGTTCTGGTTCTATAGATGGCTTTCCCAGTGCAGTTCTATGGCATTTCATGCCTAACAAAACCTTTCAAAGGATTATGTCAAGGTTCCTAAGCTGTGTTCTTATCCCTCTGCTTTGAACAGTTTTCAGGGGATTTTTCCTCATGTGTGTGCCTTCTAGAAGAGGGTCTGCCAGTGATTCAAGCAGCCAGATAGGAAGGACGTGGGGAAGAGGACTTGAAGAAATTCTAGCCCTAGCATTAGCTGTGCTCATGGGCCTGCTGCTCAGGGCCCCCAAAGGAAAACACCCTGTTACAAAAGAGCTGTCCTTATGCCTCCAACACATTTCAGACCCTAAGCAAAATTCCTAGAGAGACACAAAGATCAATTCAAGATCCATGCACTAATGACTATGTATGCGGTAAATACCTACCTGCATACATGAGGGACTTCAAAAAGTTCATGGAAAATGGAAGTGAAAGTGTATTTTGGTACAAAATTTTTTTGAAATCCATGGATATTTTTTGCATAATGTGTATTTCTGTGAAATTTTGAAGATCCCTTGTATATATAGAATTCATACATTTTGCACAAAAATTATCTTTTAATTTCATTGTCCTTGATCTTTTTAAAATGGCTTTGTTGTAGGCTGTTTTAGGTGGGAAGTAAAACATACAAATAACTATAAGGCACAGTTCTTGGATTCTGAGAACTAACACTATTTTTTGGATGCCAAGACTAACATTTAAGTGTTCATGAGAAACAGAGAGGCAGGCATGTCACAAATCACATCTAATTTCCTATGGAAATAGTGGCAGAACGGAAGCCTGTTTGCTGACCAGACTTAATGATAAACCTTTCATAGAATTAATCATAGACATCATATTGAATTAAGTATGAATAGTACTCCTGTGTGCTATCAATGTCTTTACCAGGTGTTATCGGGAGCTGAAACTGGGAAACCCAGTGTAGTTGGTTGAATGGTAGATTGATAAATAAAAAAAACTATGTCCACGTATCAACCCTTGAACATGATCTATTCTCGGAGAAAGGGTCTTTGTCAGATGTTATTAAGAACGATAATCCAAGACTGAGGCCAGCACTGTGGTACAGCAAGTTGAGTTGCTGTCTGGGATGCTGGTATCCCAGGTGAACACTGGTTTGATCCCAGCTGCTCCACTTCCGATCCAGCTCCCTGCTAATATGCCTGGGAAAGCAGTGGAAGATGGCCCAAGTGCTTGGGCCCCCGCACCCATGTGGGACATCCAGATGGTTTTCCAGACTCCAGCCCTGGCCATTGCTACCATTTGGGGAGTGAACCAGAGGATGGAAGATCGATCGATCGATCTCTCTCTCTCTCTCTCTCTCTCTCTCTCTCTCTCATTCTGCTCTTCAAATAAATAGGTTCCTAAAAAGAACCCTAGATTACTCAGATGGACCCTAAATCCAGCAATTGATGTCCTCGCAGGGGACTGAAAAGAATTTGGAGACAGAGAGGAGAAGGCCTTATGAAGACACAATCAGATGTTTGAATTATGCGGCAGGGAACTCCGGAGTCTAGGGAAGCTGGAGGAGATAGAAGGTTTCTCCCAGCGGCTTTGGGAGGGAAGCAGCCCTGGCAGTTCCAGGCCGGGTCCCCATGGCTGTGGGAAGGTGAATTCCTGTTGTTTTAGGCCAGCGCACTGTAGTGATCGGTTATGACAACCACAGGATACTAACACTGGAGTCAGTCCCACTGCTGTAAGTAAATACCACAGCCTGGGTAATTCACCAGCAACAGAGGCCTGTTCCTCACCATGCCGGAGTCTGGGGAGTTTGAGAGCAAGGTGCCTGTGGGTTTGCTATCTGCTCAGGGCCCTGTCTCTGCTTCCAAGATGGTACCTGGCCATTGGGTCTCCCAGAGGGGATGAAAGCTGTGCCCATCCATGGCAGAAGAGATGGCAGACAGAGGGGCACAGCTAATTCCCTCCAGCCCTGTATGAGGATGCTAATCTCATTCATGAGGACAGAGCCCTCCTGCCCTTAACCTGTTGTCTAGAGCGCCCCCTTTGATGAGCTCGCCTTGGGGGTTAAGTTCCAATGGACACGTTTGGGAAGAACACATACATTCACACCTTAGCACGTGGTAACTGATCCAGTAAACCTTTCTGCTAGCCCACTTTGCTTACTGTGTCTGCTGCTTTGTTTGTACTGCAGTGAGTCAGATGTTCCAGGTATATCTTACAGGATTAGTGGGGCTCATTAGAATTTCTTAGGGAGTGTGTTAGCATCTTTGAAGAGATGTCTGGGGCTGATGCTAAGACTTAGAGACCCTCCCCGATGTGTGTGTGTTTTGTTCTCACCTTTTCCCTTATTTAAAGTTCTGAAGAGCGAGTGAAGACATTAAAGAATAAGCTTGGGGTCTTGGCTGGTATCTTGGGGCACATCTTTTAAAGCTGTGCTGTGTATCTTACAGGTAACACAGCTGAGAAAACAAGATGGCAAATCTTTAAAACATTCAGACTGATCATTTGGAGCCCTTTGGCCTACTGTGGTTTTACTTCATCATTTGGGAATCTTGAAAGCAACTTTGGATTTGGTGAATAAAGCCGAAGTCATACATTGTTGAAATCTGATCCTGAAAGCCCATAATTAAAAGTATGTGTATGATAGTCACAAGGCCAATTCTTCATCAAATATCAATTGTTTGCAATCACTATTTTTCCCATTAATATCATTTGTAGGGGAAAATTTGAGATACAGTCCTGAAATAATGAGATGGATTCCTAAACAATGCCAGGTACATAGTAAGCCCCCAGTAAATATTTGTTCAACGAATGAATTTATTCAGCTAAGTGTTCGCGTTTGACTTGAGTCCTGTGATGAGGATTTGCATAATTAAAATCTTCCTTGTGTAGCTGAGGATACCTGCGGAAGTCAGAGACGGCAGCCCGTCTTGCCTCTTTAGCAGAAGAGTGAGCTGGGAGTCCCTGAGAGGCGGGAAGAGTGAAGTTAATCTGGAGTTCAGTGGCGGGGGGAGTTGGGGTGGTCAGGACCAGGGTGTGCCAGGGACACACGCCCTGCCTTAAGGGAGGAGCCACCACTCAGCTGTAGTCAGTTGTTGCCAGGCAGGAATGTGAGCCCCGTGTTGCCACTCGTCTCATATTTTCAGGGAAATATAGATGAGAACACTTGCCGTTTTAAAAGTTGGCAGTGAGTCCACGTTTTTCAAACAGCGCTCCGTGGTGGCCAAGCAAAACACATCTGCTGGCCAGACAGGCCCAGAGCCCGCCAGTCTGGGCCCCACTTCTGAGCATCTTCCCTTGCGTTTCTCTCAACTTCTTTCTTCCTCTCCCTCCACGTTGAGCTTTTTGAGCCCCTCTGGCTGGAATCCAGATTGGGGTAGAAGTTGTGCAGGGTTGAGCACGGCCTACCTGGAGCAGGTCAGGAAAGAGCGCACGAGGGTAACTGTGAACAGTGGCGCCTGACCTGTGACCCTTGGGCTGTCAGTGTTGTCCAACGGGATCTAGCATTCCAGAAGAATCATGATATAGTCTGATATTTAAGGTAAAACGCACTTAGTGTAGATGTTAATTGAACTTACATTACTAAGCACTGGCACTGTTTGGAGGAAAGATTTTACTTATTCTTTTTATTAAATCTGAAAGGGAAGGGAAGAGATAATATGAATCTCCCATTTGCTAAGTCACTCTTCAAATGCCTTCAGTAACCAGGGCTGGGCCAGGCTGAAGCCAGGAGCCAGGAACTCAACCTGGATCTCCCGTGTGGGTAGCAGGCACTCAAGTATTTACGTCTTCTGCTCTCTCCAGGGGTGTGCACCAACAGGAAGCTAGACTCAGCAGTGGAGTGTGAGAGAAAGTGGAGGGTGATAGAAAACTTTACCTTTTCTTGAATAATTGCAGGTATTTTCAAGCACAACTAGTATAAGTTCCTTTGTGAAATGGTTGTGTTTGAAAGCAGAAGGCAAGAACATGGTCACTTTTTTCTTTGATTCTTTCCTGTAACTGTAAGCTCTCTGCTCCAACTCTCCATGTCAATGACCTACATTTCCAGGAATGTAGCTAGCAGTTTCTATTCCTACTTAGCAAATGCTGGTAGTAATAATGGTAACGGGCCATACCCGAATAAATACTTGCAAACAAACAAATCAAGAAACCAAAATCTGACAACAATAAAGAAATAAATTTTCTCCAGTTGAGCCTGCAGTTGGAGTGTGGAAGACTTTTAGTCAGAGAAATACTCATTAAAAGGAGAGTAAACATGATTGCAAGGTTTGTATAGGGTAAAAAGTGTTCCTGAGGACACAGAGAAGTGTGTTGCAATGATCAGTAAACTTCTGGATGGAGATGCACAGTGTGCACACCTTGACTCTCTCACTCCAGGATATCGACACAGCTTTGGTGTCCAAGCCCAGAGTACAGCGCTTCTCAAATGTGTGTTCAGTAACATCCCACTGGTAACTTGAAACTGGCCATGTCAGGAGTGTGAAACCGTGGAAATTAGCAAGGACTGTGAACCAGGGAGCCCTCTCCTCCCACCCAGAGAGCATGGCACTGGGTCCAACTTGTCCTTGTACCCCAAAGTCTGCCATTCTTATTGTTAGGGACCGCATACTTATCTCTGATAGCCAGAAGCATCTGCTTACGTTGTTTACCTCACAGAGCAGACGGTGAGGTACCTTTCATTCAGTGCAACTTGATAAACAGAAGAAAAGTTGAGGGATTCCCATCTATTCTAGGTAGAGGAGTCCATTTAGAATCCACCCACCCGACCTTATCCCAACCAATCCATCAATCCTGATACAGGTAAGGAGACGGCGATCAGAAAAAGGACATGACTCAATAGGTCACCCCCTGCCTTGCACCACTATGGTTTTCTCTAAAAGCTCCTCCCATGGGTGGCAACCTGAAAACGATGTTGTAGCAAAGCAGCACCCAGCACGGGTACCGGGAAAATACCCCAACGTGGCTGCCTACTGAGTCTGTGCCATGGTGTCGCCTATCACAGTATCATTATCCTAGAATCCCTGTGGCTGACAGAAAGCTCTCAGCAAAGTGGGTGCATGTATTTATAGGACTTTTATACTCAGAGGGGGTGTTCCATCTTCCTGGTCCTACTCCCAGGCTGAAGGTGCGTTAGAGGGATTTATGACAAGTAAGCACATTGTAGGGAAGGCTTCCTGTTGCCACAGGGCCCCCCCTGCTCCCTGCTCCCCCCACACACTCTGGGGAGGGGGCTTCTCTGCAGATTGCTCAGCTTCCCGGGAACCACTTTGCCTTCCCTGAGGGTCTGTCACTTGGCACCCCCACCACCCCAGGTGTATGCCTGTCAGCTGCGTCACCCAAAGGCTAAAATCATTTTCTCATCTGAATTGGCTTTCATTTGAAGCAATGCAAAGATGGAATGATAACCTCGGGGGAATGAAACTAAAATGTACATTAATTGGAACACTCAGAGCCACAAGCCCGCGAGCCCTCCTCTGACCTCCCGAGAATGACAGCCAGCGGCTCAGAGCAGCGTCTTGGGAGTCGACCTGTTTGGGTTGTTGGAGGGCAACCTTAGCTTCCACTAACTCCCTGCAGCCAGGAAATGTGCTCTCAACAGAAGAAACACCCCACAGACACCAAAAACCATGCAAAGTGTAGCCTGGTACCTGTTCATCAGCCACCAGAATGCCCAGGGCAAGCGGCTTCCTAACAAACACTACATAACAAGAGTTGCTTGATGAACTGCATCACACACTAGAATTGGAAATCCCTTATTGGTGTTCCTGGCAGCTCAGTGGATGTGTGATTGGGTTTCTTGTAAGCTATTCAAACTGAATCAGCAGCAACCTTCATTTACTAGATTCTTAGGACACACTGGGTTCAGTCTTGAGCAACTCTGTGCTCTGTGGTCATTTCTGGTGTTAATGCAACACATCAAAATCAACTTCCTGGCCAGGGAGGAGCAATGTGTCCCCCTTGCATCTCAGTTCCCTAGATGAATAGGTGATGCTGTGGCTTGAACACGATTGAGCTCCCACATAGACTCTTCAACATCAGAGTCATAAGTTAAAGGTACAAAGACTGTGTGTAGGAGGTGGGCCTTTGGGAGGCCCTTGTGTCACTGGGGCATGCTCTCAGAAGGGAGCGCGCTTTGCAGAGCTGGTTACAAAGCCTGACTGGGTCCTGGCCTCTTTGCTTCTCTCTGGTGGTCCTTCTTCTGTGGATTCTCCATGATTTCCATTCCTTTCCTCAACAGAAGCCAAAACAACAGGGCCACCCAATCTTGGACTGTGAACCTCCCAAATTGTAGTTAAAATAAACCTGTTACAGTAACAAAAATCTGACTGACACCAGTAAGAATATGATATTTGCTTATGTTCAGCCTGTTTTACATAGAGATCCAATATGCACAATATAAATAATTATGGGTACATAGAAGAGACACTTCTGTCCAAAGTTGAATAAGGAGCCTAGATTTATCCTTCCAGAAATACCTTGAAACAACTTTGAAAACCAGTTGAAAAGTTTTTTAAAAAGTAAAATGGGGCTGGCCCTGTGGCATAGCGAGTAAAGCTGCCACCTGCAAAGCTGGCATCACATATGGGCACCGGTTCAAGTCCCGGCTGCTCCACTTCCAATCCAGCTCTCTGCCGTGGCCTGGGAAAGCAGTAGCAGATGGCCCAAGTTCTTGGGCCCCTGCACCCACGTGGGAGACCTGGAAGAAGCTCCTGGCTCCTGGCTTCTGATCTGTGCAGCTCTGGCTGTTGCTGTTGCGGCCATCTGGAGAGTGAACCAGTGGATGGAAGACTTCTCTCTCTTTCTCTGCCTCTCTGTAACTCTGCCTTTCAAGTAAATCAATACATCTTTTAGGAAAAAAAAAGTAAACTGTATACTAATCATAAGATCCAGCTATTTCAATCCTGGGTATTTACCCAAGAAGAAAAGCATATGTCCATAGGAAGATTTACATGCAAATATTCATGGCACTGTTAGTTACAATGACCAAAAATCTGGAAACATTCCAAATGTCCATCAGCAGGTAAACAGATAAACATACCATGAAATAATCCATGTAGTAGAATACTGAACAATTAAAGAAGGGGTCTGTTGATTTAATGGCATGGATAAGTCTTTTATTTTTCTTTTTAATTTGAGAGACAAAGAAGTAAGAGACAGACACACAGATAGAGACCTCTAGGCAAAGACAGAGAGCTTCCATGTGCTAGCTCATTCCCTTAGAGACCCACAATGGCCAAGGACTGGACTAGGCAGAAGCTGGGAGCCGGGCACTCAATTCAGGTCTCCCTCATGAGTAGGAGAGTCCCAGTTACCTGGGCATCCCCTGCTTCCTCCCAAGATCTGCACTGGCAGGAAGGTGGATTAGGAGCTGGAGCAGGGTATCGAACACAGGCACTTGGACAAGGGATGTGAGAGCTCCCCAATCAGCGTCTGACTGCTAGGCCAGATTTCCACCATGTGGATAAGGCTTAAAGACAGAAGCAGACAAAGCAGAATAAATACTGACTTCATCTATGTCAGATTTTTGGAAATGCACATAACCCTATAGTAGTAGTAGGATGAGTGTTTTCCAGGAGTAGGGGCAGCAGGGTGGGAGAGGTGACTGCAAGAGGACATAATACATCTTTTGGAGGCCCAACGTGTTCATCTGTACTAAGCTGGTGGTGCCGTAGGCATGTGTATGCGCTACAGTCAGAATGTTGTACACTGAATTGTGAAGTTTATGTCACTCTAGAACTATTTTCTACATGGTGGGGAAATACACGTTTCATAAAATGTTTCACGTTGACCATTTATGAATGTGCGATGAGGTAGTATTCGGTACACTCACATTGTGTGCAATCATTACCACCGTCCGTCTTTGTAGGCTCTAGATCTATCTTTTCATACTACTTGTACTTATTATACAAGGTAGTTATATTAACATACCAATTAGATAATCATATTTATTTCTTGGTACAGTTTTTTTTAAAAGATTTGTTTATTTACTTGAAAGTCAGAGTTACACAGAGAGAAGGAGAGGCAGAAAGAGAGAGAGAGAGAGAGAGAGGTCTTCCATCTGCGGGTTCACTCCCCAGTTGGCCACAATGTCCAGGGCTGTGACAATCCGAAACCAGGAGCCAGGAGCTTCCTCCGGGTTTCCCATGCAGGTTCAGGAGCCCAAGGACTTGGGCCATCTTCTGCTGTTCTCCCAGGCCACAGCACAGAGATCAGAAGTAGAACAGCTGGAACTCGAACCAGCACCCCTATAGGTGCCAGCACTGTAAGCAGTGGCTTTACCCGTTACGCCACAGTGCTGGCCCAATACAACTGTTTTTAAAAAAACACAGGCCACAGGTAGGAATTCTTTTTTTCATTATTTTAAGAATGAAAGTTAGACACTAGCCTGGTAATCAACCCCTGGTGAGCACTGCAGGCCAAGTCTGTGCACTCACTTCTTACAAGAACCCTATGAGATGGGGAATATCATAGTCTATTTTACAGACAGGCAGATTGAAGACTTCTCTTTGGGGAGGTAAGTGACTTTGCCAAGTGTATTCAGCTAGGAAAACGTGAAGCCACGTTTCCGACCCATACGTCCTACCGCTCCTGCAAGCTTAGCCAGCCAGGAATGATGTTGAAAGCTTTCTTCATCTGCTTGAAAGGTAGAGATGGAAATTTAGACAGAGAGACTTTCAGTCTGCTGACTGACTCCCCAGATGTCCACAACAGTCATGGCTGTGTCAGGTCAAAGTCAGGAGCCAGGAACTCCCCCTGGATCTCTCGTGAGGTGGCAGGAACTTAAGTATTTATGCCATCATCTGCTACCTGCAGGCACATGCACAGGAAACTGGACTGGAAGCCCAGGCGGACTCCGCCCTAGCCACTCTGATATGGGCTGGGAGAGTCCCAAGTGGTAGTTTATCCTACTGTCACAATGTCCACCCCTTCAGGAATAATTTTGCATATCAAGTCTGATGTCCTCTCTCACTGGTGACCTGCTGGGATAAGCATAATAATGGCAGTGTATACTAATCTTTGCATGTCCATTGGGGGTGGGGCAACTGAGCCTGGGAGCTTGGAGTGCAAGGACTTCAGAACTCCCTGGAGTAGTGAGTTATCCGAGGGATGGAAACTGGAGTGAGTCAGCACTTTTTTCCCCAATGGACAAAGCTGGGCCACAGAGAAAGAAGTATTCAGGCTATAGACACAAAACAAAGACAAAGGCTCTGAAGCCAGTGAGATGGGTTAGAAGGAAGAAATCAGTGGGACTCAAACCGTTGATGCCACTTGCTAGAAGAATCCTTAATACCTGAGTTGGGACATGGAAAGTTCACTTAAACATAAATGGTCTTGCGGCCACAAAGTGTCGAAAAGAGCTGAGCCTGGGGAGGTGAGCCACCGCACGTGCTTCGGGTCACGGCGTGTGACCTGGAGTTGTGTCTTCAAAGGGAGTACCAGCAAAATGAAAATAAAGTGAGTCTGGACTAAACTTGTGGTGATAAGCTGAGTTTTACACGGTCACAAGACCAACTCAAAGCTATTTCTGTAAGTGAATAGAACCTTATGAAACATGCTTTATAATCTTCATATGTGTATGAAAATGTCCTAAAATGAGTTTTCTTTATCCCCATTCTCTTTAAGATAATGAAGCTCTTAAAGTCCCAACATGTTTTATGCTCATTTTCTGCTTAAGGACTCTCTATAACATCACTGTCTTATTGTTGGGAGATTTTAAGTCTGTAACTTTTAGCACCATATAAACAGAGGTTTCTTAGTTATCTTCTGGAAGAATCCTTGGTTTTACTTTTATAGATTATTGACCTAATTTGTAAATATTGCATTAACTTGCAGCAACTTCCAAAGACAGCTTCTTTGGGTTTGTTTTGTTTTGCTTTTAGAGCCAGAATTTCCTAAAGATGTTACAGCTTCATGTTTGTTATGACTACCTCAGGGACTGATAGGAGTCTGAGAACATGGGGAATGGTATTACAAAGAGTCCTACTGAGCTTATTTCCAGAACATTCCTATCTGTGAGGGCCGTTACCAAGGCTGGAGCTATCATGCTATGTTATTTTAAAGCAGAGCGGAAAGAGGGGAATAAAGCATCTAATTGAGTAAGAGCAGTGGAAGCAACGCCAATTGATTTTTCCATGTTCTTACATAAAACTGAACGGTTGGGAAGCCACACTATCACAATCCAAACAGTGTATCCCCAGAAGAGAGTTTATCAGAATGTCCCGGATGGGAAGGATTACAGAACCCTTAACCAAGCCTGGGGCCACTTACGTGGGATAAGTCCTTTGGCTGCACACTGGCCCCTCCCCCAGGCTTCCAGCTGAGAAGGGTGGGAGCAGAGCAGTTGGCTTTCTGGTGTCCCATTCAGCTTCTCTTTAGTCAAGAAGAGAGAGATTCTGCAGCGGCACTCTCTGGAAACAGCCACTCCCCTGGGAAGTTGCAGTCAGCATCCTCTTTGGAATAAGTCTCCTAGAATAAGTCAGACTTAAACCAAAAGTCATCTCAGGTCTGAGAAGGGCAAACTCTATTACAAGAGCCCCACACACTCAGGCTTACTTAAGATCTACAGACACCCATGGGTCAGCTTGCACGGAGGTCTCTTCCCCCAAAGTGGAGCGAGGCAAGACTGGTACGTGGTTCATGGAAACACAAGGGGCCTTTGCGAAGTTCATAGACAAAAATAGAATTAAAGATAGAAGTTTATTTTGGTGCAAAAAGAATTTGAAATCCATGTATAGTTTTTTTTAAATAATATGCATTTCCCACAAAGTATGAACAAATACCAAAATAAACTCAAGCTTTCAGTTCCATTTTTCATGACCTTTTTTAAGTGCTGTGGTGGCAGTACGAACCAGTCCTATCTTGGCCGCTGGAGGTAGTTTCCTTCTCCTTTGAACTTTAGCTTCTCTTCTATAAAACTGGAATAGTAATATCTATTTCAAGATTACCATGACAGCAATGCTTGGTCTGAATTCGATATCCAGCAGTTGGTGGCTAGCAGTACCTGTAGTTCTGTGTGTCAGGTTTATTGCTGTCATACTTGGAGAATGAATGAAAGAGGTTTAGAGCTTATCTGAGATTGTAGTGTGTTTTGTGTCTTTGGACAAGCACTCCCAATCGAAACAGAGTATTTTGGTTTTGATAATAGGAGATAATGGGCTGATTAGATTTATACCAAAATAGATGCTAGAGATCAATGTCAGTCTTGTGTATTTACTTTAACCAACTAAAACATCCTTTGAAAAACCTAGTAGTGGTTGTCCTACTCAATTTTAAAGTGGCTGTTGGTTGCAAACCTTTTGAATGTAACCTTGCTTAGAATTTGGGTTAAAATTGTTCCCAAATCAATGATTCAAGAGGGCCAACAGACTGGGCCCGTGCAAGCCACTGGGGTGTTTCCCTTGGCACACCAGCCTTCCTGCTTTCCTTGCCATAATTCAGATACTGGTTTGGGGTTGGAAAATGGAATCAATGAAGAATGGCTGGCTTTTAAGAATATTCATGTCCTACAGAGCATTCTTGCACCAAGGGAAAGGAGCTTGACTTTATAAAGTAGAGGAAAACCTTTCTACATTAAATCATGAACCCAAGATATTTGTAGAGAAGCATCCCTTAGGTCTGTGGCAGCAAATCCGATTTTTGAACAGCTAATATTATATACACGTGTGTTGCAACTGGCAGATAAATTCAAGACAACAGTCCAATTCCTTGAAATGTCAAATGTTGACATTATTTGTCTTAAGTTGATAGGATATACTATAATTATAATAACTAATATTGGACTTGTTTTCTTAAGCTACAAATTGATTATTTCAATCCTCACTCAATTACATATCCCAGCTAAAGTACAGTGTTAAATGCAGAAAATAAAACTGAACTCTTCAAATCAACAGATCTCCAAATACCAAATGTTTTATATAAACTAAAGTTGCATCCTATATTTAATCTTTCTTTCATGAAAGTCTTCAGTCATTTGTGTCAAAATTGGACCTCCCAAATGGAGCTCCTGTGTACCTATTTCCATCCTCAAACCACACATTTGGTTCACAAATCAAGTAATTATGAGGACAAAGGGATCTTGGGAAATGCAATCATTTTGCTGGCACAGGCAATCGAAATAAGGATGCTCAATTTCCATCTTAATGGATGCAAATCATAGACCCACACGTACAGGCCTTATAACCACCCCCATGCACGGCTTTTCTCTTCTGCCATTAGATTGAAGGTGATACCTGGTTACTATGAGCAATTTCCACATTCAGCTTGAGAATTGTCTCTGTTTGTGTTTTAATTTCTTGTCCTCATTTCTAATACATAC
This sequence comes from Sylvilagus floridanus, assembly GCA_949820135.1. Lineage (NCBI taxonomy): Eukaryota > Metazoa > Chordata > Mammalia > Lagomorpha > Leporidae > Sylvilagus > Sylvilagus floridanus. The sequence goes on from OX463246.1 coordinate 6,719,509, forward strand.
TGATTCTAGTGCTTAAGGGATGTTTATCTCTTGCATAAGAATATTGAGATATTATTATATTAATTTCATAAGAATGCAGCATATCCCCCCCACCTTGAGTTCTCTAATCCATTGGGAGCCTTGCATCCTGGATTTACCAAGTGTGCGGCAAAACTGGCTGGAGATTCTCTGTCCTCTTCTGAGAAAGGGGCTGTGTTCAGGAATGGTGCGTGCAACACAAGGTCTCAGTGTGAAGGTAGGATGCAGGACCGCACTCACTGCTCAGCCGTGGTCACCCTTCTCAAGGGGAGAAGTTTTAAGAACTTGTGGCTGTCTCTTTGTTGTTGATTTGTAGAGTTCCTTATATGTCCTAGATACAAGTCTCTTAAGAGCACATGGTTTGCCCAAGTTCTCTCCCATTCTATGGATGGTCTTTTCACTTTTTTGGAAGCTTCCTTTGGAGCACAAATATTTTTAATTTTCACCGAGTCCAAGTTATTTTTCTTCATTGTATATGATTTTGACAAATGCATTTCACAGTAGCACAGCGGTGTATTTTGAGAAACACCGGTCTTGTCGCCAGATTGCCTCTACGTTGTGCTAGTGCATTCTTTTGGAACCCAACCTGAATTTATTAGGAGATGCATCTATAGGAAGATTAGCCAAACCCCAGTAACAAGATAGTGTCTTCCAGTTTATTCTCTTATACTGTGTCTACTGGAGTACCATAGGCATTGTGGAAACTTGAAAGAGGTAGCAGCCAGGGGTGATAGAGTCCCTTGGGGAACAAGTCTTATAAAGTTGTATGTGGATAACCCTTTCCTCTGGTCCATTGTAGCCACATGCTGGGCCAGTGACCTTAACTAGCAGAACCTGAATGGCTTTTCAGCCTTGCTCATCCTCTTGTCTGGACTCTCTTGTGGAGAACTCTCACTGCACAGCCTACATGACACTATCTCACTTTTGAATAACCAACTGATTTTCCTCATCAATATCAGCAGACTGCCTGGATTTTACTACTAATCAGTGGAGGGTGCTGTCACATTTCTCTCTTCTTATGTTGTAATTGAAAAGGAGAATCCAAGAGAATAACTCATAGATATCAAGAAGGTCTGTAAGAAGTGGAGCTTGTAGTATCTCCCCAATAACTGGATGTTTTGATCATATTTTCACCTATTGCAACTGGAGAAGAGGTATTTGGAGAAAAGTGATTAGAAGGAAAGAAGGCATGGCTAGCTTTTGATCCCACTATTTGGTCTACCAAGAATTAGGATTTCTGGGTTTTGTTTATGGCCAAAGTTTTGACAGAGCAGAAGGCATCTGAACTAAAACAGTCTTGTTCTTGTCCCAAGGGCTGCCTTGGGACAGACTATGGGAGCAGGTGGGAATGTGGGCAAGTCAAGTGGGGACAAATTGGGAAAGGTGGAAGAAGCTCAATTACATCTCCCAGGGCAAGGAGATGTGCAGGAGGGCTGTCTCTTAGAACCGTCCAGAGAGTGCACGTGTGACCTTGTGGTGGCCAGCAGCGGACACTGCCACGCTAAGGACGTCAGCCTGGAGGCTCTAGAGAAGCATCAGTGATCGCAAGGATGACTACAGCGTCAGTTATGAGAGGGAGTCTGCCTTTTCCCTCCTTGCTTTGCTTTACTTCTTCCATAACAGAGAAGTTGAAGTTTAGTAGGATGATGTCAACAAGATAGCAAGGTAGTAGATACTTGCCGTCATCCCTCTGTAAAAAAAAAAAAAAAAAGTGAGCAAAAAGAGTCTTATTTTTAAGAGGATCTTAAATAGCCTTATTTTATAGAGGATCTCAAGGTTCCCATGAAGATCCCACAACAAAACTGCAGAGCAGAGAGTGAAGAATAACTGCACAGAGAGAACTGCCGGGGAGACTGAGAGCTGAGACATCTGGAGGTGGCTCTGAACAAAGTCACAGCTGTCAGTACCAACTGTGCAGCAGGTGCCGCCATGGGCTTCAGTGACCTGCTCTTCAGAGGAATGAAAGCTTTCACCACGAAGTAACCAACAGCCATAGCTACCACAATGCCCCCAGCGAGGGAGCTGCGGTGTTGTACCCTGGTCCCCTGAAAAGAGGTCTGTTGTGCCACCATAATGTTGGAGTCTCCACTTTCCTCAATCCTGTTTGCATTGCAGGACCCAGAACTGTGGTCACCTCGCATATGCCCATATTGCAGACTCTGGCTCTGTGGGCACTCAGCACATGTGCCCATGCCACTCTCATGGAAGGCTAGCTTCTCCTTGGACCCTGCGACCAGGGCCACTTCATGCACACTTGCATTCTGGACTCTGGTTCTGATTGCTTGTATATTGTCCTTTGGAGCCCCTGCCACTCTGTGCATGACTGCAAGCTATGCTTTGACTCTGAAGCTGCTCCAAGACTGCCTGGACTATAGACACCAGTGGCACTGTGGCAGCCGTCATGTCTGTATCAGATCTGTGGAACCGAGGTAATTCTGCAAATGCCTGCTCTCCCAATTCTGGAGCTCTAGACCTGGACATGATATCTGTTCCAGACACTGATGCCACCTCCACTGCAAGGATGCTTGTGACCTGAACACAGCACCAAGATGGGTCCCCGTGGCCATAACTTCCCCTGTGGGAGAAGCAGAGATTGGGTGAACCCCAGCAGCCTTTGTCCCCAGACTCCATCAGCTCTTGCCATGTTGAGGGATCTGTACAGCCGCGGACACTGGGGACCTCTGCCATTCATTGTTGCCAAGCTCAGCTGACAGAATGTATGGAGACTATGCCTCTCTGTCTCACTGGAACCAGAATCGTTGCACCGCACCCATCTTGGGCTCTCCTCCCCACCCCTGGAGGTGAATGTCTTTCCCACTGAAACCAGTCTGAAAGAGATGACAGCTCCATCCAATGCATAGATATCAGTGTGAGGCTTGAGAAACCAAGGCAGCATGTACTATATGCACAAAAACAATAACCTTTCAGTAGCTGACCCCAAAGAAATGGAGGTCTACAAATGACCTGACAAACAGGTAAGTATTAATTTGTAAAGGGTGCTCAATGAGCTACAAGAGAACACGGATAGACAACTTAATGAAACTAGGAAAGTAATACATGAATAAAATGAGGAATAACAGAGATAAATAAAATTTTCAAAAGAACAGAAATTTGAGAGCTCCAGAATACCACAAATGAAATTACAAGTGTGCGAGAGAACATCAACAGCAGACTTCTTCCATAGGAAGAAAGAAGCTGAGAACAGGGCGTCTGGAGCGGTGGTCAAGACAGCACGTGGGAAGCCTGCATCCCACGTTGGGGTGTCTGGGTTTGAGCACCAGGTCCCACCTGGATTCCAGTTTCCTGCTAATGCACACCCAGAAGGGAGCAGATGATGTCTAAAGTGTTTGGGTCACTGCCACCCAGTCTGTGAGCATGCAGACAGGGTATTTGAAAGTATCCAGTGAATGCAGAAAAGGAGCAGGAAATAAGAAAACCTAGAGGATTCGCAGGATGCCTTAAAGAGAGCTACCACTCACACTGTGGGATTGTTAGAATAAGAAAGAACACTTATTAAAGAAATAACAGCAGAAAACATTGCAAACCTGAGGACAGATTTGTACCCGAAACTCAAAGTCCCTAATCAGGCACTACTCAAGACTGTACAATGTCATGATCAAATTGTCAAAAGTCAATACAAAGAAAGACCCTTGCAGGCCGCAAGAACAGAGGCTCCTTAGATACAGGTGGCCCCTCGTAAGGCTGCCAGGGGATTCCTCAAGAAACTTTGCAGGCCAGGAGAAAATAGAGTGATATTTTCAAATGCAAAAGGGAAAAAATTATTTACTTGGCAAATCTTCCTTTCAGAAATGGAGAAATAAACACTTTCCCAGACAAAGAATGGCCGAGGCAATTCATCACCCCTAGATTGCGTTAGCAAGATATGCTAAAGAGAATTCTTCAAGCTGAAGTACAAAGATGCTAATTATTAACATGAAAACAGGAAAGCAAAAAAAAGTCCTGATAAAAGCATAGACAGTGAAATTCAGAATACTCTAATACTTTTTCACAACACTAATGCTGTGAAAATCATTATATTTTCAATATAAAGGTTAAAAGAAAATGAACAAATATAACTATAGCTACAATAATTTTTAATGGATACACAATATGAAAAGATGTTAAATTGTGACATTAAAATCTTAAAATGTGATAGAGGAGTAAAATCACACAGCTTTTGTGTATACATATATAAAATTATACAGCTCTTGCAGTTAAGTCATTATCAGCTTTAAATAGACTACTATAACCATAAGATATTAACGTCCAAGACTCATGGTAATTGCAGAATGAAAAATCCATAATAGAAACACAAAAGATAAAAATGAATCAAAGCACATCCTCTCCAGATCACAAAGGAAGAAGATTAATAAAGGAAGAAAAAAGGAATGGACCTACAAAACTGACAGAAAATAAACATCTAATTTCAGTCATGAATCCTTATAGACCAGTAATAGAGTGTGAATGGATTGAAATTTTCATTCTAAAGATGTGTAGTGGCCAAATGGATAAGAAAGGAAGGGGAAAAAACAAGATCCAGCTGTATGTTTCTTAAACTCACTTCAACTTGACGGACACCCCTGGAGGACACACAAAGACTGAAAGTAAAGGCATTCTGTACCAATGGAAGAACACTAACAACCCGGGGCAGGCCTGGCTGTCCTTACATCAGACGAACTATGAGGGGTCTCCAAAAAGCTCATGGGAAGTGTACTGTATGAAAAAAATTATATGGATTTTCAAAGTGTTTTTGACCTGAAAAACAAAAAGAAAGGCATTATATAATGACAAAGGGGCCATTTTATCAAAATAATATAGAAATTATAAATATATATATATATTTCCAAGCATGGAACACCGGCTATAAAGAAAATATTGGCAGGTGTAAAGGGAGGGTTAGACAGCAATACAGTAATAGTAAGGGACTTCAGTACCCCACTTGCAACAGTGAATAGATCAGCCAGCCAGAGAGAACAGGGAACTTGAATTATGCTTTAGACCAAATGACTCAGACATTGAACACTTGACCCAACAGCAATGGAGTATGTTCTTCAGTAGTATATATTAAACACTCTCTAAGATACGTACTCTGTTAAACCATAAATAAGTCTTAACGATGTAAGAAGATTGAAACCATATCATCTTTACCAACCAAAGTAGTATGAAACTAGAAATCAACAATAGAAAAGAAACTAAAGGCCTGCGCCGCGGCTCAGTAGGCTAATCCTCTGCCTGTGGTGCCAGCAGCACCCTGGGGTTCTAGTCCCAGTTGGGGCGCCGGATTCTGTCCTGGTTGCTCCTCTTCCAGTCCAGCTCTCTGCTGTGGCCCAGGAGGGCAGTGGAGGATGGCCCAAGTGCTTGGGCCCTGCACCCACATGGGAGACCCTGAGGAAGCACCTGGCTCCTGGCTTTGGATCGGTGTAGCGTGCTGGCTTCAAAGCACCAGTCATAGCGGCTACTTGAGGGGTGAACCAATGGAAAAAGGAAGACCTTTCCCTCTATCTCTCTCTCTCACACTAACTGTGCCTGTCAAAAAAATAAAAAAACCCAGAAACGTGAAAATTAAATAACACATGCTAAAACAGTTAATGGATCAAAGAAGAAATCATAAGGGAAATTTTAAAATATCTTGAGACAGGGGCTGGCTGGCATTGTGGTGTAGTGAGTAAGCCTGGTGCCTGACACCCGCATCCCACATGGGTGCCCATTCATGTCTGGCTGCTCCACTGCCGATGCAGCTCCCTGCTCGTGCACCTGGGAAAGCAGCAGAAGATGGCCCATGTGCTTGAGCCCCTGCTACTCGTGTGGGAGACCTGGAAGAAGCTCCTGGCTCCTGGTTTTGGCCTGGTCCAGCTCTGGCAGCTGTAGCCATCTGGGCAGGGAACCAGTTGATGGAAGATATCTCTCTTTCTCTCTCTCCTTCTCTCTGTAACTCTGACTTTCCAATAAATAAATAAATCTTTAAAAAAAATCCTGAGACAAGAATGGAAACGCAGCAGAACAAAACTTATGGGGTGAAGCAAGAGAAATTCTGAGGCAAGTGTACAGCAATAAATGTCTTCAAAAGCAGCAATATTAAATAAGCAACCTCACAGTACACATGAGGGAGTAGAAAACGAAGAAAAAACTAATCCCAAAGATAATATAAAGAAGAAATAATGAAGATCAGGTCACCAATGAATGAAAAAAAAAAACTAGATAAGGTAAAAAAACTAAGAGTTGATTTTATGAAAACATGTGCAAAATTGACAGTGCTTTAACTGGGTTGACTAAAAACAGAAGGAAGACTCAAATAAATGCAGTAATAAATGAAGAAGACATTGCAGCTGATACCACAGAAATATGGAGGATCGTAAAAGATTACCAGAAACAATGAAATGCCATCAAATAGAATAATCTGTAAGAAATGTAAATTCCTAGAAACATATAACTCAGCAACACTGCATCTTAGCAAATATAAACAGGCTGATACCAAGTGAAGAGATTAAATCAGTAATAAAAATATTTCGCATCAATAGAAACCCAACACCGGATGGCTTCATTAGTGAATTCTGAATTCTTAAAGAAGGATCAACACCACTTCTTTTCAAACTCTCAAAAAATTGAAGAGGAGGGAATATTTCCAAACACATTTTCTGAGTCCAGCATTACCAGAACCAGATAAGGATATTGCAAGAAGGAGATTACGGGCAACATCTATCATCCATGTAGACATCATAACTTGATGCAAAAGAGCTGTCAACCTGAATTCAGTAGCACAGCAAAAGGTCCATTCACCATGATGAGGTGAGACTTGGCCCCCCAGCAAGGATGGCTCAGTTCACGCAATCAAGCAAAGTGATCCACCGCATTGACTGATGAAACAGAACTTCCATAAGCATCCTGAGAGGCAGGAAAAGTGTTGGACAAGATTCAGCATCCTCTGCTGATACAAACTCTCAAGAAACTTAGGTCAAGGAGGCCTGAAGGTCAGCACAGTAAGGGCTGCAGGCGAGGAGCCCACAGCTAAAATCAGACTCCACAGTGAGGAGTCAGACTTCCTGCTGAGATCGGGAACAAGAGGAAGATGCGCAGATTCGCCACTTCTGTAATGCACCGGAGGGCCAGGACAGGGCAAGGATTTAAGAGACAGAAATACGATGGTCTCTAAATCAGGAAGAAGTAACATCGTCTCTGGTTACAGCTGTTTTGTTCTCACTGTACATAAAACTGTAAAGATGCCACTAGAAAAACTGTTGGAACCAGAAAGCAAACTCAGTAAAGCTGTAACACACAGAATCACATGCAAACATGTGTTGCATGTCTATGCAGTATCAACAAACCATCTGAAAAGGAAATTAAGAGAACCGCCCCATTTACAATAGCATCAAAGGAGGTGACAGTTCAGTAGAATAAAAGCTAAAATATTGAATTAAAAATTGAGGAAGATACAAATAACTACATCCAGTGTTTATGGATATGTGGTATTGTGTAAATATTTGTACTTCTCAAAGGTATCTGCAGATTCAATGCAATCCCTATCAAAAATCCATTGGCATTTTTCACAGGAATAGAACAAACAATCCTATAATTCACAGTTAACTCTAAAAATTCCGAAATAGCTGAAGCAGTTTGTACAAGAACAAAGCTGAAGGCATGACATTTCTTAATTTCAAATTATATTACAAATTTATAATACTAAAAACAGTATGGTACTAGAATAAAAACAGACATGTAGACTAATGGAACAGCATGGAAAACCAAGAAATAAACTCATGTGTGTATCATCAACTGACTTTTCACGAGAGTGCTAAAAGCACACAGGGGTAAAATCAGCCTCTTCAATAATAAGTGGTGTTGGGAAAACTGGCTACCTATATAGAGAAAAAAAGAATGAAGTTGGATTGTTAGCCCACCCACACACAAAAATCCACTCAAAATGGCTGGAAGATTTAAACTCAAGGCTTGAAACCATAAGACTTATGGAAGAAAAGGAAAATGTTCCATGTCACTCGTCTTAGCAATGGGTTTTTGGTTCTGTCTGTAGGCACAGAAGTCTGGTGGAGAGAAAGCCTTGGTTAGTATGCAAGACTTCCAATTTCCAGTGTATAAAAACATGCAGGTGTGCAGATGGTTATGGGGTCTACCCAAGAAATAGGGATGCAACATTTAGCAGATTGGTCTGGGCAGCTGCAGGAAACAAAAATATCTGCAGGTTTTCATTTTTCAGCCCCAGGGAGAAGAATGTGCCCGATCACCTGGTTTGAGGCCGTCTAATTTTTTGTTAGGTCACCTGTGTTCTCTGCTGCTCTCTCCCGTGGTTTCCCAAGCAGATGTGGTCACCCGTCCCTGAGTTAACCCTGTTGTCAGCTTTGAGTAGGCATCTCTGGGGTGCCGTATCTGGCCCGTTCCTGGGGTTCACACTCCCCCACCCCCCTGCAGATGTGCACCGTCTTTGCCACAGCGTGCAGGCGCTGTCCTGGTGAAACCACAGCCCAAGGGGAAGGTCTGTATTTATTCCTCACATATGGTCCTTGCCCTTTCCTGACCTCTCCCTCTCGTTGCTACCTCTCCTCTCCTCCCTAAACCTCTGCAGGGCACACTGGCCTCTTGGGAACTGATTAAGGATGGTACTGATAGGAGCAAAGAGGAAGGAGAAAAAGTGAGCCCCACCATCCTTCCCTGTGATCTTCTAAGCTTTCGGCTGCAGTCTGGCATCTCTCCGGCAGGAATCGGGCCACGAGCCGGTTTAATCTGGCTTGTTTCATGTCGAGAACTGGAAGCACTTGAGCAATAGCCTCACATCCCAAGCAGCGAGGAGCTCTGTGGGTTAACTCACTCCCCACCCTTGGCTGCCGAACACGGCTCCACCTACGTCATTCTCTGATACTCTCCGCATGGCCTCCGCAAGGCATTTAGGTTTGCAGAGTTTCTCAAGGCAGAGGGCGTACTTGGGTTCTATTTCCACTTCCACACTGATGAAGTTGTTGGGACACAGAACGCTCCCAACCGGTGGCTGTCCTCATCTACTCATATTCTCTCTCTCTCCTCTCTCGCTCGCTCTCTCCCCCTCCTTCTGTCTCTCCCTCTCTTTCTACCTCTTATTCTCTCCTCCTGCCCTCTCCCTCTCTCTTTCCCCCCTCTCTCTCCCCTCCCCCTCTCCCTCCTTTCTCCCCCTCTGTCTTTCTCCCTCCCTCTCTCCTCTCTCCTATCTCTCCCTCTCTTTCCATCTCCTCTTCTTTCCTCCTGCCCTCTCTCCCCCTCCCTCTCTCCCCTCTCCCCCCTCCTTCTCTCTTCTCTCTCCCTCTCCTTCCACTTCCTCTTCTCCCCTCCTGCTCTGTCTCTCTCTCTTCTCTCTCTCCTTCTGTCTCTTCCTCTCTTTCCATCTCTTCTTCTCTCCTCCTGCCCTCCATCTCTCTCTCTCCCCCTCTCCCCCTACCTCTCTCTCTCTCCTTCTGTCTCTCCCTCTCCCCCTCCCCCTCTTTCCCCTCCCCCTCCCCTCTCCCTCTCCCCCCTCTCCCTCTCTCCCCTCTCTCTTCGTCCCTCTCTCTATTCTCTCTCTCTCTTTATGTCTCTCCCTCTCTTTCCACCTCCTCTTCTCTCCCCCTGCTCGCTCTCTCTCTCTCCTTCTGTCTCTCCCTCTCTTTCCATCTCCTCTCCTCCTGCCTCTCCCTCTCTCTGTCCCCCTCCCTCTGCTTACTCACCTACATGGGCCAGGGCACTGTGCTGAGGGCACATCTTGTCCAGGGACTCAGTGAGGAAGGAGGCAGACTGCACCAGGTGACTGAATGTGAAGCCCTTGGGGACTTGAACTATCATGAGTTTAGATTGATTTTTGATTCCCTGGATAACAGTTCTCGGATTTCTTCTGGCTCATTCTTGACAAGTTAAACTGTGAGAGTCTAGCTAAGTGCCTGGGAGAGAGGAGAGCCGCTGGGATGCAGGCCGGGGATTGGGCTAAGGAGGCAGCACTGGGTGTGGGAACAGTGGCAGGAGGGCTGCTCCTGGTGGTGGTGGTGGGGGGGCTAAGAGGAAGCGCCTGGTGGAAGGATTCACCCTGCTCCCCAGCGTCCTAAGGCTTCTTGCCTCATCCTGCTCCAGCAGAGGTAAGAGTCCTGCAAGCCTAGCCAGTCCTAGAATATTGAGAATTCTAGCAGGTATAAGTGCTACTCCGTCATGGCCTCTCCCCTTCCTGTTTCCATGCAGGCTAAGCCAACTTCTCATTGCAGCCCCTTACTCTTTCAGCCTCGAGCCGTCCCTGGCCCCTTGTCCTTGTGGAAGTAAACCAGTGGCTAGTCCGCTTGCACCTGTGGCAGGAGTGCCAGAGATGAACACCCCTCGGGGAAGCCCTCAGTCTACAGGTGCGTACATGCTGCAGCTCCCTGGCCCTTGGGTGCGCATTCTGCACTTTGTCTCAGCGTCCCACACAGGAGTGGGCCACAGCGCTCCCTACGATGCAGCCTGCTTGCCTTGCCTTGCCCCCTTCACATGATGCCTTCCCTGCTTCCGTTCGGCTGCTTCTGGACCGTGTCTCCCAGATCCACGGCCGGCATTCACAGCATGCTCCCGGGGCTTGCTGCTGTGGGAATTCTGACCGAGACAGACACCTGGAAAGGTGACTGGGAGGGAAGAGGCAGTCGCAGGCAGCTGTCACTGGAGAGAACAGAAGGAAGGGCTGTTAGGCACTATTAAGGGAAACCTGTAAACTGATATTATATTTAAAATCACATTATGTTTATGACAACTAAGAAGAATTTTAAACACGTGACACCTTTCTCTTGACATGTTCTGAAATGCCTTTCTTTCGTGGCTGTGCCCAGTGGTCCAGAGACCCTAGTGCCTTGCAGTGTTCAGCTTCCCCTCCCTGTGTGTAATGTTTTCCTTCCATAGCTCACCTTTTTCCCCTGCCCACATAATACAGCTATTTGATTTTTCAACTCTGGAAGACTTTCAGAAACCTCAAAGGAACCCCAAGTATATGCCATTTAACCAATTATTTTTTATGAGAAAATAAGAAACACGATTTCTTCATGTGCAGCGAAATGAACGCCCGAGTTTCAGTGTTGGCAGAATATGTGCCCAGAAGAAATGATCCAGAAAAAGAGAGAGATTTGTTGCACTATCATTCTCCCCTGATCCATTAATAGTCGATGGCATATTTCTTTAAAAAAATGTCTGCAGCAGCCAATGGAATTCCATGGGTTTCATTAGTCATTAAAAAGCTAGATTAGAATCTTGGCTACTCTAATGAATACATGTTTTCTACAGGGACTATAAAGTCCTTGAAGACAGGAAGCAATACTTACTTTTTCAAACACAGTCTAAATGCTTTCTGCCTAAAGTGAGGCACATAAAAGATGCTCAATAAATTTTTGTGGAACAAAGAAACTGAAGGAGAAATTGATAGCAGTAGGTTTGCGGTAAGAAGGAGTAGGGGCTGAGTCTTACAGACATTCTTCTTGTTTCTCGAAACACGATGACGAGCATCTGACGGCCTTTGACCAGTGGGGCTGGCAGGTGATCTCTCAGATTTGGGGATGAGAGCATGGAGTCCCTGAAGTCCCCGATTGGCTGGTCCTGTGATTGTTGGCACTGATAGAATCCAAGCAGGTGCCTGCTTGTCGGTTCTGCAAATGCTGCTCTGGGCTACAGAAATGACTCAGTTTCCTCTCCTGCCTCCCACCTTGGCTCACCGCAGAGACCTGAGGATGCCCTGCTGTCTCTGCACCATCAGCAGGATGAGTTTTCCTCCAAAAGCTCTTGGTCCCCAGGCCCCTTTGCCAAAACTTAACAAAGGGAGTCTGGTAGCCATTGAAAATAAACAGCAACCGCACAAGTCTGCCCTCTTAAGAAATCGTCTGTGATGTTCCCTGCCCCGTGTCACAGATTCTAAGATCTCTATCGCTTCCTTGTGTTCGGAAACCAGACTCCAGCTCATCTCGGCTCACACACGTGCTTTGTACGCAATGACCTACATTGTGCGGGCTGTGGAGATGGAAGGGAGAGTTTGAGAAACCGACTTAAGAGAGGGAGTAGGAGTGATAGGATCTGTGATGCGCTGTGGCTGGACTGCTTTCCTTCTGCCTTGATCTTTTGCTTTGTAAGGGCGACAGCCTTTGGGATGCTGTGCTCCGGGCAGCGTTGCTGGGTGAGTGCAGATGTGCGGAGCCACTTGGCTGCCCTGTGGACCGACGCGGAGCCTCTGGTCTCCCTCATGAAGTCATCTCCTCCCGCCGCTGCCCAGCCTCTCCCATCACTCCATGTTGGAACTTGGCCTTGTCTTGCATAGTTCTGTCATGATGTAGATGGTCTTCCAGTTAAGTTCTGGAGAAATCTGCCCGACCTTGAACGGGACGTTTACAGCAAAGAAGAGAACTATTTTATTGAGACACTTTTGACTGTAACGTTTTGCCTTAGGAGTTGGGGAACAAAGGCTCAGGACCTGATTTCTGAGAAAAACCCAACTTTCGTGGCTTTCTAAGGATATTACCTGTGTTTTGCTTATCCAAGTAAATTAGATGCTTCAAACGAGACTGCAGTAAGATTGCCACCTTCACCTCGCCTTTTGCAGGATTCCTTTTCATTTGTTTATGTATTTTTTTAAAGATTTATTTATTTACTTGAAATTCAGAGTTACAAAGAGAAGGGGAAGGAGGGAGAGGGAGACAGAGTCAGAGAGAGTGAGCACTCTCTCCACAGGTTCACTGCCCAGATATATGGCTAACATGGCCAGGGCTGGGCCAGACCAAATCCAAAAGCTTTATCCTGGTCTCCCACGTGGTCGGCAGGGACCCAAGCTCTTGGGCCATCTTCCTGTGCTTTTCCCAGGCCGTTCTTAAGGAGCTGGATTGGAAGTGGCACAACAGAGACTTGAAGCAGTGCCCATGTGATATGCCAGTGTCTAAGGTGGAAGCTTCACCCACTAGGCCAAAACTCCTAGGAAGACAACAAAGACCTTATATTTCTTCTGCATTTCCTAGAAAGCTGAAGAGGAAGCGAGGGGTTGGATAGAATGTCTGTCTCTGCTCTGTACTTGTTTTCTGGTGCAGTCTCAAAGCCGGCGTCTCCTGTCCGGTGTCTCTGGAAGCCAGCGTAGGTGCGACTTTAGTCTGCGACATTCTCTCACCTTCTCTCTAGAGAACGCTTTGCCTCGTGTGCTTAGGATCAGGCCCATCCAAGAACTGAAACGTGAACTCTGTTTTCTTGTTGGGGACAGGACTGGCATCTTGTCAACCCCAACACAACAACAGGTGAACACTGCACCTGATCCATAAAAAAGGAGAAAGCTGAAATGTGATGCCAAGGGCCTCAGGCGGAGGTTCAGATGCAGCTCATGAAATCCCCTGGAGGCTCGCCTGCCTTCTACACCTTTCTGCTCCAAGTCCTTGGCCCGCTGCCGCTGAGCCCAGCCAAGTCCCCAACACAAGATCAAGCAAGGAAGCGAGGCACAGCTTCTGGCTTCTGGTTTCCTGTGGATACCGGCTCTAGAAATGAATGGCTCACTTTCCCTGTAGGTGTGATCTTGATGTTTACATAAGGAACATTCTGGTACAAGGGCTTGACTTGGAGGGGGGGACTCTCGGAATGAGATGTTAATTATGGCTTGATTCGGACTTGAATGTAAGCTGTCAAAGTGGCAAAAAATTTTTCACCCATTTAAAAACTTCTGACAGTTTCATCAGATCTCGTAATAACAACAGCGTTCTCATCTTCTCTGATGAAAGAAAGGAGGGAAGAAAGAAGGGAGGAGTGGAAGCAAAAGAAAAAGGAAAAGGGGCCAGCTCTGGAGTGCAGGCGAGCGATGACTGTCGATGGCATCCTGTATGCTCCGTGCGCTGTGTCCATCACAGACCCCGTGTGCTTCCCTTGTCCTTTTGAGTCTTTATTATGGATCCTAAGAGGAATCTGCTCTGAGGAAGAAAGCAGGCGCTTAGGGGCTCTCAGTACATTTTTGGTTATTGGACAACCTGAGGAAGTGTTTACTATTCTAAATGGTAACAAGTCAAAGAAGAGAAAGGCAGGTGGTGTAGAGCTTTTCTGCATTGGCCACATTCTCCGTTAGGCCAGAGCAAATGGCTTTACCCTCGGGATAATGTCGAGGACTTGGGGAATGAGTAGGGGCTGAGTCTTACAGACATTCTTCTTGTTTCTCGAAACACGATGACGAGCATCTGTCGGCCTTTGACCGGTGGGGTTGGCAGGTGATCTCTCAGATTTGGGGATGAGAGCATGAAGTCCCTCCCCGATTGGCTGGTCCTGTGATTGTTGGCACTGATAGAATCCAAGCAGCTGCCTGCTTGTTGGTTCTGCACACATTGCTCTGAGCTACAGAAATGGGTGATAATGTCATGTCAAGGACTTGGGAGACTGGAGACACGCCGTGGGCAAGATAAAGAAAAGCATGTCAGGATAGCAGGCATATCCGACCCACAACTAGCTGTCCTGTTCATCGTGCACAAGGTGCTGTTATTTACAGCAAATGCTAAGCACTAACATTTCCTGTAAAATGAATATTAATCTCTTTGTCACTTGTGTCTGCACTAATTCTTCTTGGTAGAAGTGTTTTACTTTCTATTATGAAGGGAAAGTAGTTCAGTGGAGAGATAATAAGCTTTTCAGATGGGCAGATCTGGCACTTACAAAATGGCCTAGGACAAGTCACCTAAATTCTTTCGAAACTCAGGTTGACTCAGATTTAAGAACGAGATAATAGCATATATCTTGGAGCATGTCAGACGGAAGTCTGCCCAGAGCATACATTTCACTGGAGACTGGTTTTTTTTCATATTTCTCCCTTCTGGGCCAAACCATCTGGAATAAAAGTTGCTATAAGAAGTTCTGGAGAGACCCCTGGCCCCAGGGCTCAAGAGTTGCATTCTTAGAACAGCCTTGCTGTGGATGGCGTGACCTTGGGAATGTCACTTTCTGGGCCTTCACGTGTTCACTGTGCAGCTTAAAGTCTGATTCTGCTCTATGCTTCAGGTATTCTAAATATTAAATAGAGTAGATTTTCAGTGTTAGGACAATGTCAGTGTCCGAAGAACTACTAACTCCTCGCAAAAACAAATTGATTTCCACACGATATGATTAAGTCATGTCATTTATCTTAGTTAAGCTGATAAACACAAAAGGACACAGAAAAGGCACATTTTTTTAAAAAAAGATTGATTGATTTATTTGAAAGTCAGAGTTGCACAGAGGGAGAGGGAGAGAGAAAGAGAGAGGTCTTCCACCCGCTGGTTCACTCTCCAATTGGCTGCAATGGCCGGGAGCTGTGCTGATCTGAAGTCAGGAGCCAGGAGCTTCCTCCCGGTCTCCCACGTGAGTGCAGGGGCCTAAGGACTTGGGCTATCGTATACTGGAAAAGGCACATTTTTGGAATTAAGATTGTCCTAAAATCTTTGATCTAGCTGAAGGCACGTGATTAAGTGGAGTCCAGGTTGCTAAGATTCTCAACATGTGCGCTTAAGCCAAAGTGACCAAACATACCCGGAGTGAAAAATGGACTTTGTCCTTTAAGCACTTCCAGTGCTTGATGCTGTTTTCCATGGAGAGCCTTCGGAGAGAGGAATCATAGGGCCATCTCCACATCTCCCATCAATTACGGTACCAACAGCGCAATACAGACTAGGCGTCTTGGACTTACTTTGTTCCTGTTGCATCAACTCATACTTGCCTTCAAAGAGGAAAACCCAACTCCTCTTCTCTAATGGCAGAAACCTTTTGTGTCAACTAGTTGACCCTTGGCTCTGGACTACAATGCTGGGACGCTAGCCTGCTTAGCTGGTGTTTACACAGTGGGGGTGAGCCCGGGAAAGAATAGCTCGCTGGAGTTCCTAAGGTCCTTTTCCTGACAGCAGGAGAGGCGACTGGCACATCCAAGAGTCCCCGGTACTCAGAAAAATTACCAAGCACTCCGCTCTAAGCGACCCTGTAGAAGGCAGGGCAAAGGGGAGGAGAAAGCAGAGTACGGATTTGTGTGGACAGCGGTGGGTTTGAGGCAGAGGGAGACTGCCGCAGGGGATTTGTGGGGTGGGGGCGGATTTCCTTTCCAGCCTTTATTTTTTTTTTTAAACTGGGGTCTTTGTGGATTGTGTGCTGTGATGCCAGGCCCCCTGTGGGGCAGTTCCCTGGGAGGGCGGGCTGGGGGTGGAGGATTCTTCCCCTTTCTCTGCAGGTCTCAGGAGGAGCTCCTTTTGTTTTGTTTTGTTTTCTCCTTGTGTCTCTTTCAGGTTGGTTGGCAGAGCGGTGAGCCTGACACTTCCAGGGATGGGACAGGCAGGCTGTGCGCGCCATGCACGCGCGCAATTGCACTGTAACCAAGTTCGTGGCTCCCCCGCCCCCGCCCCCCTTTCCTGAGTTTCCTGTGCTTCCAAGCATTGCGCGCCCGGGCCGGCCCCTCACCGGCTGGCCTGGGGGCTCCAGTCCCCTAATCCCAAGCGGGCCTCCCTGGGCGGGGTGGGGAGGGGGCGCTTGGCCGCTTCTGAGAGACCCCCTTGCGGCGCGCGGGAGATGCTGCGCACAGGGTGGCCAGCCCTGGAGCGTGCTGTCCCCAAGCCGATTGGTACTTCTGGTAGGGGAAGAAACGCCGGGCGGTGGGAGTGCCGGGGCGGAGGCAGGCGGTCCCTACCGCAGGCGCGCGGGGTGCTGCCTTTCCGCCCCTCCGCCCCGCTCTCCAGCGCTGGCTCCTAGGAGTGGCTGAGGCAGCCGAGCGCTCCTGGAAGCTGAATGAACCCTCCTCCTCTCCCTCCTCCTCCTCCTCCTCCTCCTCCTCCTCCTCCTCCTCCTCCGCGCCCAGTCTCCTCCTCGGTGCTGACGGTACAGTGATATAATGATGATGGGTGTCACAACCCGCATTTGAACTTGCAGGCGAGCTGCCCCGAGCCTTTCTGGGCGAAGAACTGCAGGCGTGCGTGCGCACCCGCCGCGATCCCCGGTGCGGGGACACAGGCGCTGGCACCAAGACCCGCGGCCAGCTCCGCATTCTCCCTCGTCGCCGTGCACCTCCGCACTGGTCCACAGGCCACCACGCTTCCTATGTGACCCGCCCGAGCAACGCCGAGCCCCTTCGCGCAGCGCCTCCGCGGTGAATTTCCCCCTAAACTGCATTACGCCTCCTTTGAAGGTAATGTTTCTTTTGTTCCCTCTTAAAAAAAAAAAAAAAAAAAAAAAACTTAGAGCAAAACCCCCAGGAGTTTGGGGAAAAAGAAGTGCGTTGCAGTTGGTGCAAGGCTTTCATTAAGGCTGAGAGAAGCTGCAAGACGAAGTTAGGAACACGCGTGCACTTAAAGAAAATGCAGGTAACTTTCGGAGGGGGCTTGTGGAGCGAGCCTGCTCACAGGGACCCAGACAAAAGAAGCCTGAGGTGGGTGGGGGGAGCAGGAGGAACTGAGTCGGGGGGCAGGGGAGGCAGGGAGCTGGAGCGAAATCCTAGAAAGTCGGGGGTCCTACGCTGCAGGGAGAAGGCACCCCTGGACTGTGGGTGTTTTTGTTAACCTGCTTGAGGCAGAAGTTTGAATGGGCACTCCCGGGCAGGCCACCTGGCTTGCTCGTCCCCCTACCCCCGCCCCTGTGGTCAGTGCGGGGCGTTCCTGGAAAGCCGCTCGCTCGCGGGCAGCTCCTGACAGTGCGCCCCTTCCCTGCGGCTGTCGGGCCCTGACCCCTCGGCCCTCGGGCAGCTCGAGGGGAGGTCCAGCCGGGGAGGCGCACGGGGCCCCTGGGCCGCATCGCCCCGGCGACCTGGTGGCTGTCACGGCTCTGTCCCGGCGCCTCGGTTTCTTTTGTCCTGTGCGCTCTAGCTGGGGAGGGGGGTGGGGTTGTCTGAGCTCCGCGGAGGTCCTGGGCGGGAAAGGCTGGCCCTAGCCCGGTGGCGATGTGCAGGAAGTGTTTTGTCGACCCGAGAGCGGAGTGGGGCCGCAGCTCGGTGTCCGCCGCAAAGCGGAGCCCAGAGCGCTCTCCAGACAAAGGTGGCGCGGGCCTCCGGTCCAGTCCTGTTGCCTGGACCCAGGCTGTCCCTGGTTCCCTTCCTTGTCCTCACCCCCTCCCAGGGCTCTGCTCCAGTTGAGCAACTTCACTGGCGACCGAGCAGTCGCCAGAGTGTGCGCAGGGGTCTCGGGGGACGCGCGGGGCTGGAGTGTGCCACGGGCCCTCTCGGGGAAGCGGGCGCCGCGGAGCGCACGGACCACAGCGTCCGCCAACGTGTGTCACTGGGCGTGGAGCGGTCAGGCTGCTGTGCAGCGAGAGCGGGGTAGACAACGGTGTCAGAGCCGCAAGTATTTGCTCCAGGATCGAGCTGTGCCGGGGCGAGACCTGCACGCCCGCGGGAGGGCGGCGCGGGCTGCGGGACGCTCGCACCCCTACAATGCCGCTGTCTGTGCCCCGGCTCTGGTCTCACACTGGAGTCCCCCTCTCTCCGTCTCCATCTTCTCTGCCTCCCGGCCCCTCTGGCTGCGCCCCCTCCCCCACGCTGACAAATGAATGGCTGGGGTGGGATCCCGGCCTTCCCGGGGCGCGGAGGAGGGCGGAGCGAGGGAGGCGGTGCGCTCCCTCGGATCTGCCCCGCGCCGGGGGCTGCGATCTGCGGAGCCCAGATGTCTAGGAACGCGGCGCTTTGCTGCGGGTGTGGGCGCCCCCTGACGGAGAAGCCCCGCGCAGGTGGAGGCGAAGGAGCGAACGACTTTCCCCACTGCTTGGGCGGGAGGCCCCAGCTGCCTCTTTGGTCCTTAGGCTGCCCGGGTCCGGGTATAAACCTAGGGGCCTGCAGAGACAGGAACATGGTACGAAGCGCAGTGGTGGCGCCTGCTGGAGAACCAGGGCGCGAGCGCTGCTGCTTGGGTGGGGGAGCGCACGTGGCCCCGGGCACTGCCAGGTTTGGGGCGTAGGGGGGCCTTGACGCGTAGTCTTGTGCGTCTGTAGGAGAGGTCACCCAGAATTGCGTCACTTTCCCAAGTTGTACTGAAGCCCACGGTCCGTCAACCCAGGGCTAGGGCCCCGCCCCCAAGGCCATTGCAAAATAAGGGCCCCGAATCAATGGCCGAACTTCCTAAAGTGCAGGACTCCAGCCCGGGCGAGGCGGGCTCCGGGGAGGAAAGGGGACGGGGCTGGGGCATTTGTCACGCAGCTGGGAGGCGAGCCAAGGGTCGCCGCTGGACCTCAAGTTTGGAGATGTTGTAGGGCAACCATAAGGAGAACCGAGGCGCCCGGGGTGGCGAGGGCGAGGGCGAGGGCGAGGGCGAGTCCAGGCAGGGAAGGTGCTAAATCGCCGAGGGGCTCCAGGCCCGGCCGCCCCCAAACGCTGCGGGGTTCAGCAGCCGCCACGTGGGCCGAGCGTCAGCTCCGGGAGTGCCTTCCCGGGCTCCAAGACAGGGGCAGAGCTGCCGGGGTCCCCGCCTGCCGGAGCGGGGGGCTGGAACGGGACAGGGCGGGGCCGGGGCGGGGCCAAGCTGGGGCGGAGCCCGGCGGCCGCACACCCAGCCGAGGGAGCCCGCAGCTGAGGGGGCGGACCACGCTCCTATTAAAAGGCTGTCTCAGTTATTTTTTTTTCCGGAGTAGTAGGAGGGATATAGGGTTTTTGCCTTGAGGCGGAGGAAGCAGAAATTTAGTCCAGTGAAACTTTTTTTTAAGTCAAAAGATGAGTTTATCCTGTACTCCATAGATTGACAATTAAAATGCCTTTAGGTCGGTCGCAGACCATTTTTTTTTTTAGTCAGTTACAAGCTTGGTCAAGTTCCAGACTGTCACAGAGTGCATCTCGAATGGTGAAAGATTGGCCTTGGGCAGGACCAAGGGGAGTGTGTGTGGGGTTCCAGGGTGTCAGCCGCCCCTAAGCAGAGCTCAGCACATGCAGCCCCTAGGCCTGGATTTGTGCGGCCATATGCCCCACCCACTGCTCTTGGGAGCTGCTTTTCAGTTCTTCTGCCATTGGTTTTGTCTTTTAAAAGATTTGCTTATTTATTTGAAAGAGATTTTCCATCGTTTGGTTCACTCCCTAGATGCCCCTCAACAGTTGGGGCTGGGTCAGGCATCTCAGTCCTGGCCCCCACGTGGGTGGCAGAGGCCCCAGGACTGGGGCCATCACTACTGCCTTGCAGAGTGGGTGTTCGCAGGAAGCTGGACTGAACGCTACACGCCTGGATCTCAGGAAATCGCATCTGGGAGGATGTGGTCCTCCCAGGCTTCGGCCTCACCTGCTGTGACGCAACACCTGTCCTTAATCTCCCAGCTTCTTTGCTTTGTCTTAGAAGAACTGGGATTTAATGAACTCTCTGTCACCTCACATGGATCCATTCTTCCTTTTTTTCTGTCTCCTTGTAAAACTGTGATGTAAACTATTGTAAAATATTGCTTGGCAGTTGTGCAAAACCAAGTGTGAAAACATTCATATAAAGTCCTAAAATAGGATGTTGTGAGTTTAATATCAGAATAGGGGATTGGAGGCAGCGTTGGGCATGGCATGGAGTTCTTGTCCCCACTCCGCCCTGGATCCCAGTGTCCCGCTAGTGTGCACCCTGGGAGACAGTAGGCGATGGCTCAATACTTGGGACCTTGTCATCCACCTGGGAGATCTGGATGGAGTTTCAGGTTCTTGGCTTCATCTTGGCCCAGCCTCAGCTTTGGGGAGGCATCTGGGGAGGGTATCAGCAGATAGGAGACAACTCTATCTCCAGCTCTTTCACCCTGCCTTTCAAATAAATACATGTTTACAAAATTTGCAAATTAGAAGCACCAAAGGTAGCAACAGTTGGGTTCCTGAGGTAGTATCAGTTCCCACTCAGGAGAAAATGGAACTGCAGTTATTAGGGCAATATGTCCAGCTTTCAAAGGGTCTGGCTTCAGAGTTGTGGATACAGAAATAGTTTTTGAATGGATGTTCGTGTCCCCACTACTCCTGCCAAGGGTCCCCATGGAGTGACTGAACAATGACTTCCTCTAGCAGGAAGTCCACAGTCCTTAATCTTTTGGGTGGTAGGAAGAGGTACAGGCTTCTTTATCTCTGTGCATGCACACGGGAGCCAGCTGCATCTGGCGTCCCGGGCTACCTGCGTGTGTACGCTGCTCAGTTCTGATTGAGCAGGATCTGCAAAGCTAACTCAGAGCTGTGTATGATCTTGATTTCCTTACAGTGCTGTGCTTCAGTGCCTGGTGGTCACTGCTCCTGAGCAAGACGATAACTCTCTCTGTCTCCCACACTCTTATCACTAAGCTCGCTTTTCCTGGTGGGGTTTAAACATGCTTGTGGACCTCATTCAGGGATCAGCGCTGCTAGACAGCGGATGTGAGTGGTGCGTAGCCCTGCGAGGTGGCAGAACGCGCTTCTTGGGAGGGAAAGAATGAAGTGCGTTTCACAGACACCTCCTGGGCGAGCCTTGTGGCACACACTCACCGTGGCAGACGCTGGCTGTGGTCTGGGACAATGTGCCGATTGCTGTGTGGGTCTGAACTTGACCAGAAAACACAAAGCGCGTACTCTCTCTCTGGTTTGGAATCAGAACAAGGGCAAGCAGAGAGAAACGTCTTGGCCAAGCGCCACTCGGCTTAGTGGAGTGTTTCCCCTTTTCCTCTTGTGTTCTAGACTTGGTAAATCATATACATTACATGCATTTCCGGGTTTGTAGATACTGCTAAGAAAAGTTCTTACCACTGAATGTGCCAGCAGTGGTTACATTTCACTGGTCGCTACAAAGAATCCTTGTGCACTGTGTTTGCCAGTTACGGTTCCTGGAACTCCTCTAGATAGATCTGTCATTTACAAAAGGCACAGATGTAGGTCTGTGTTTACATTTATTTTCATCTCTGTCTGCAGACATCCCTACTTCATTGTTCTCAGAATTTTCAGAGATGTTTATGTTAATAAACTTAGATTATATACAGTAACTTACATGTAATAAATCACAGAATAAGTGATATTTATCATCTTTTTAATATAAAATGATTGATTGACTATTACCTGAGGCACAGTAGAATAAGAACTAAGCTTAGAACCAGCAAGTTTAAGTTGTGACTCACCGGCTGGAAAAGTCAAGTTGAGACACAACTTCTGGACTTTTAGTGTCATAATCTATGAAGTGAATACATAGCCACAAAGACCAAAAGAAAAAGATTTATGAAAAGGATTTGGAAAATGGAATACTACCCAACTGACTGATGTTCATGTGGTATGTCTGTTCCTGTCCTATCAATTTAATTCTGTAATCTTAATAGTAGCATCACAATCTAAAACATGTACAGGTGGTTCCTACTGAATCTATCCAATGAGTTAGAGAAGGGCATGTGTTCTGATTGTCTACTTTCATTGAACAGAAGACAGGATCCAGAAATAGACTCAACGGCAATGGACATTCAGTAGAAAAAGAAGGGTTATTAAATAAATAGTTTGGAAACAACTGATTGATCGACTCAAAATAAGAATTAATCTTGGGTCCATGCTGTGGTGTAGGGGGATAAGCTGCTGGCTGGGATGCTGGCATCCCATATGGGAGCAGGTTCAAATTGTGGCTGCTCCTTTTTATTTTTTTTTAAGATTTGCTTATTTATTTATGTATTTGAAAGGCAGAGAGAGAGAGAGAGAGAGAGAGAGAGAGAGAGAGAATCTTCCATTCGCTGGTTCACTCCCCAAATGGCTACAATGGCTGGAGCTGGACTAATCTGAAGCCAGGAGCTGGGAACTTCTTCCTAGTCTCCCATATGGTTGCAGGGGCCTAAGGACTTGGGCCAGCTTGCACTGCTTTCCCAGGCCATAGCAGAGAGCTGGATTGGAAGTGGAGCAGCTGGAACTCGAACCGGTGCCCATATGGGATGCTGGCACTGCAGGCAGTGACTTTTTCTGCTATGTCACAGCACTGGCCTGTGCTCTGCTTCTGATCCAGCTCCCTGCTGATGTGCCTGAGAAAGCAGTGGAAGATGGCTCACGTATTTGTGCCCCTGCATCCCTGTGAGAGACCTGGAAGAAGCTCCTGGCTTGTGGCTTCAACCTGGCCCAGCCCCTGCCATTGTGGCCATTTGGGGAGTGAACCAGCTAGTGGAAGCTCTCTCTATCTCTTCTTCTCTCTCTCTCTGTGACTCTTCTTTCAAATAAATAAAATCAATCTTTTTTTTTTTTTAAGAGTTAATCTCCACTTCATTTCTCATCCTAAAGGAAATTTAAGATGAATCAAATATGAAATGTAAAGATTATTTTTAATGACTAGAGGAAATTATAGGCTTTAAAAAAATAAGCTAAGAGTAGAGAGATCTGTTCTGAGCAAAGCATAAAATCCAATAGCAGGCCGGCGCCGTGGCTCAACAGGCTAATCCTCCACCTGCGGTGCCGGCACACCGGGTTCTAGACCTGGTCAGGGTGCCGGATTCTGTCCCGGTTGCCCCTCTTCCAGACCAGCCCTCTGCTATGGCCCGGGAAGTGCAGGGGAGGATGGCCCAGGTCCTTGGGCCCTGCACCCCATGGGAGACCAGGAGGAGCACCTGGCTCCTGGCTTCGGATCAGCATGGTGCGCCGGCTGCAGTGCGCCGGCTACAGCGGCCATTGGAGGGTGAACCAACAGCGAAAAGGAAGACCTTTCTCTCTATCTCTCTCTCTCACTGTCCACTCTGCCTGTCAAAAATAAAAAATAAATAAATAAAAATTAAAAACAATCCAATAGCAGCCATATCAGAAAATATTGATAAGCCTGACTGATTGACAACAGTGTCTACGCAGAAATAGCACATTTCAAAAATATTTACAACCTATGAGAGACAAAGATCTAATAACGCTTTATAAAATGTATTTGTTTTCTTTTTATTTGAAAGGCAGAGAGACAGAGAGAGAGAGAGAGAGAGAGAGAGAGAGAGAGAGAGAGAAAGAGAGGTCTTCCATCTGTTAATTCACTCCCGAAATGTCCACAGCAGCCAAGACTGGGCCAGGCTGTATCCAGGAGCTCAGAACTTCATCAAAGACCCATGTGGGTGGTGGGGACCCAAGTCCCTGAGGCATCATCTGCTGCCTCCAAGGGTGTGGATTAGAAGGAAGCTGCATTGGGCACAATGAAACTAGGACTGCAGTCACCCTGAAATGGGATGTGCGATTGATTCCCACATAGGGGCTGACTAGCTGCTCCAGATCAAGGATTTTATACAGGACTGAAAGAAAGACCAGGTTTCCTGTTACAGGTAGTGTCAGTGAGAAATATCAGTGTTTTTCAGTCCTTTGAAAAGTTGCTCAGCCTCATGCATCATTAAATAAATAGTAATTACAACACCCACGGTATGCTGTATCCTAGACAGTTGTTGTCTGGGGTAACTAATGAGCAGAATGGTAGGGAAAACCAGTGTGTCTGCGTCCTGAAGTCACCCCGGAGCTCGGCTGGGCCTCCCCAAGATCAAGGGAGAATACTAAGTATGTGCTCAACAGTACCTTGACTGTCTCTTGGAGGCAGCCCCTCTCCGCGTGGCTCTTATCCTCTCTGCAGACATTGCTCGTGGCCAAGAGTCCTATTGACCTGGTCTCTTGTGTCACTCAGCCTAGGAAAAGTTTCCGTCAGCTCTATCTCGACTGCTGGATGGCTTTTTCCTCTTCCACTTGACTTCACTGGCGTAGAAGGCTAAATATAGGGGCTGGCTCTCCTATCTCCTGGGTCTTTCCATGCAGACAGACTTCTTATCGCTAACAGTCGGTGCTCATGAGACAGACACAGGAGCATGGAAACAGGGCTTGGAGTGCTGCTCAGAACAAAGAAAGAGGCTTGAGAATGTTTCTCAGTGAATCGTCACATGCAGGAGACAGATAGTGTGTATATAGTTTTTAAAGATTTATTTATTTACTTGAGAGGCACAGTTACAGAGAGAGGGAGAGAGAGAGAAAGGTCATCCACTGGATCACTAATCAAATGTCCACAAAGGATGGAACTGGGCTGATCTGGAGCCAGGAGCTTCTTCCAGGTCTCCCATGTGGGTGCAGGGGCCTGAGGACCTGAGCCATCTTCTGCTTTCCCAGGTCTTAACAGAGAGCTGGATTGAAAGTGGAGCAGCCAGGACTTGAAACAGCGCCCACATGGCATGGAGGCACTGCAGGTGGAGGCTTAACCTACAATACCACAGTGCTGTTCCTGCAAATAGTTTATTTTAACAGCCAAAGACTTGGACGTCACTTGAAGAAAGTGAAAGTGGAATGAGTGCCCACGGGCTCCCAGGAAGAGGCAATGGACGTGTAGTTCTGCGTAATGAAAGTCAACACAAGCACTCTGTGACTTTTACTAGAGAGAAATGACCACCTTCAGTTAAAGAGTTGCAAACCCAGGTACCCAAAGGGCTACATATGAGCCAGAAGTGGATAGGAGGCTAAGTGGAGTGGTGATGAACACAAGCACGTGGGCCCAATGGGAGAGGCAACTGCTTGGTGGATGCCGACTGGCAAGAGGCCAGTTAAGCAGGACCTACACACTAGATCTGCAGGTGTCTTATAAGAAGTGAGACATCTGGGGCTCAGTGTGACCCTACACAATGTTAACTTGGAATGACATATCCAAACATATTCATGCGCAGGTCTCCCACGTGGGTGCAGAGGCCTAAGCATTTCTGTCCTTAGGAGGATGCACCTGCACAGGAGGCGCCCCTGGATGCCAGGAGCATCGATCCCTTCACATCTTATTGGCTGCCGTGCACCAGCCGTCTGCTGTTCTCAGACTCGTCACTGACAGAGGAGGACCACTGCAGTTGACTTTGGCTATCAGGGTTGTCCCCTGGGCCGAGCAAGTCGCCCCTGATGTTTCACTCCATGAGGGAGGGTAGATGCCAAAATAAAACTGGAGTGTTGTTAGAAGGAAGCAAGAATGACTGTCCGGAAGCCATCCAGTAATGGCTGCTATAGAATTGTTCTAAATATACATGAGAAGGGCTCAACTGTGGAGACCGAATCATCTTCTGGCGTTCTTCTGAGGTTGGCTCTGAATTCTAAGCGGTCCCTGACACTGGTACTTATCCTCTTCATAATTGCAGCTTCATAGAAATTCTAGCTGGAAGGGGCCATTCGGAGACCCAGATGGTTAAATGTCTTCCCTGAAGTTACACAATCATTTAATGGCTGTGCCAAGGCCCTGTTCCTTGACTCTCCGGCCAGGGTATTTTCTTTCACCCTTCACTCCTGAGACTTTGGAACTGTTGGAACAGCTTTCAAACTCACGGCCAGCGCTGGGCCCTTTTGTAATTAACAGCTCCTTGTAATACGTTTATTTTGTTTGTTCAGCCAGCTTGAACGCCAGTAGACTCTGCGCTTTGAGAAGCCTGTGGAGGCCCTTGTTCTGTGTTTCAGTAGCACACGCACCAGCCACCTCTGGGTTCCGTCTCACTTCACGTTGGACGTCAATTTCTTTCTCTCCCGCGTGTCTCCCTGAGGCTTCATCTTCTGCGTCTTCCTCATCTTCTCCAGCTTCGTCCATGATCCGTTTCCACTTTGTGGTCACCCTCCCTGTTTGTGCCTGTTCCTTACATAGGCTATGGTCTCTGTAGCCTATCGGGTTGTGGTTGTCACAAATATCCATGTAGTTGTGTGTTTCCAAATTGGGTGTTGAAATTATTTTGGTAACCACTGCATTGGGTGACATTCAAACTATTAATTAAAATGTTCAGACAACTTCTCCTATTACAAGATCTCTGCTGGTTTTACAAACCAAGAGGAGTTTCCTCTTGTACTCTAATTGCAGATGAAACACAAATAGCAGGTGGTTTATTTTGGTCTGCCAGGAGCCTGAATGCTTGTGATTTACTCTGTGTTTCTTTGTTTGTTTCTAGGTCAAGATGTTGATAAATGTGAAAAGTATCTTATGGATGTGCTCGACCCTGATAGCAGCTCAGGCACTACATCAAGGTGAGCCTGGTCACAATTTCCGGTGCTCATGGAAATACAAACTCAAGTACGGGGGATGGGATGACAACACGGAACCGCTAGAATGAAGAGTTGGTTTGTAACTCTTCAGTGCTGGAAACTTTTAGTGAAATATTGCAGAGGTGAACACCGTGGTTTTTAGTGGATGGATCATCAGATACTCTGTCTCTCTATCTCTCCCTGTTTCTCTCTAATTCTGCCTTCCAAATAAAGAAACACTTCAAACACACAACATTTTTAAGTAAAAGAATCAGAAACAAATAATGAACAGGATGGCAATGGTTCAGATGGGTTTTCAGAAACTGCCCCAGTAGCTTTGGACTATGCAGAAAGGCTCATAAATGGCACTGGACATGTTTTAAAATTCTAAGTATTTCACTAGTGCTTTGCAAACTCTTTCCAATGCAGAAGAGTCTAGTGTTTGAAAAGCATCGAGAACATAAAGAAAAAGGCTGACAGTTAGCTTTTGACCCCTGCTTCCCTTCCGTCTTTATAGCTACCTGGGGCGGGGGCGGAGGGGCGGGGAGGTCTGTGATTCCAAGTTTCCTCTTTGCTGTGTTTGCTCCAGCAGCTGTGTCAGAGCACCGGAGACCGACACTCCCCTGAGTCCCTGGGGTCTGTCCTGTCCGTGTCCCTCCCTCTGCAGGCTCAGCTTTCACCTCTTCCTCATTCCCCCTGGGCCTCAGATCCTCAGAGAAGATTCGCTCAGGCACATGGAAAGTGGCTGGGTTGGTAGCACCTCTTTGAAAAAGTGACAGTTTAACTGAAATGAGAATGATGAGGAAAACCCAGTCAGCCTCATCTGGCCCTAAGTTAGCAAGACGTGTCATCAGGTGATGGGAAAGTTACTGTCCCTGAAGATGAGTGACCGAGGAAAAGCAGGAGATGGGGACAGAAAGTAAGCAAAGGCCAGCTCATGTAAATAATGCCGCTTAACTCGGATGGGACACCCTGCGGGCTAGGGCTGTTTTTAGTGCCTGACATTAACTCATTGACCTAGGAACAGGCACCGGGAAGCTATGTTGCTTGCACAATGCCCCACACCTGGTAAATAGCAGAGCTGGGAGAGGAGCCCAGGCTGTCCTGGGAGTGTGTGCTCCTCATTGCCACATTGCACTTCTCATTTCTCTAGGGCCTTGTGGCCTTCGGAAAAGACTAGATTTTATTCCGGGTGCAGTAGGAATCCCTGATGGATTTCAGCCCATGAAGTTCAAGAGCTGAGAAGTGCTGGACACATCCCGTTTTGCTGCTTTATTCTGATTTCCCTGTCGTTGAGCGAGAGTGGCAGCAGGGACATGATTTCAGTTATCGGGTAGGCTGAGCATGACATGAGGTGGCTCGTGTCAGGTGGGTGGCATGGAGATGGGCAGGAGTGAACTGCTGGGTGGAGGCAGAGGACTCACGTCTGTGGGTGGGCTGGATGGGTGTGTAAGGAGCCAATGATGAGTGACTATGAGATGGCTCCTCCTCCCTTCCCCTCCTCTCTCTCCCTCCCTAACCAATTTAGGAGCCCTTCACCTATGTTCCTATGGTCCTCTGTGCTGTTACAGCAGTTGCAGCCAATACAACCCAAGATGAGTGTAGGCTGCAAGAGGCCTTTTTTCCTCCAACACATTGCCAGATTTAACCATTGCGTGTGTTGATTGAATAAATAAAGTGAACAGATGGATGCCACTGCAAATGACCTGAGGACTGGCAGAGTCTAGGCTCCACGGTTTTGTTACCAGCCCGAGAGCTGGAGCAGTGAAGGGCAGGGTGACAGAGGGGAAGGCTAAGCACATCAGGTGAAGAGGGAAGGTTTAGGATGGGATGTGCAACAGGGAGGCTTGGGCGGGCAGTGATGGGAGTGGGTTGCAGAGACAGTAGTAGCCAACCATTCCTGAGTGCAAGTTTAGATTTCCTCCTAAAAACAAAGAAAGGACTCCCATACTGAAACACATAAATAATTGATGATGTAGCTGCTTTACATGATTTTCGAGAGTAATGAATGTAGCCAACAACACTGAGAGATCTCTCCATGTTCTTGGTAAACCCATGCTTGCTTTTGAGAGCTGAAGTTAATTTGGAACTATTTTCAGGACAGTTTTACTTTTTCATTGGAGAGGCAAAGGGTGAAAAGCTAAGATCCACGTGAGACAGACCTGTAGAGTTCATGATGGGATATACAGCAGTGACTTACTGCTGAGTCAGCATAGATACTTTCATCCTAAGATTTTCATGAACAACTTGTCCTCTGTGATTCTTTCCAAGGAAAGAACATTGTAAACTGTCCTAACTGTGGATTAGCTAGCGTTGAGCTAGTTATTGTGAAATTCCTCTAATGGGAAGAGGCGGAGTCATGAGCGAGCGGGAGAAGTGAACTAGGTAGTGACGTCTGTCACTTCAGAGAGTGATGGAGTCCCTTATTCCCAATCGGACATCTGTTTGGCCAGTGTTTCCCTCTGTCTCCCTGTCTCTCTGCCTCTCTCTCTGTGTAGTCCAACTGTGCAGATGGACTTTACATCGTGCCTACTGTGCAGAACCTACTGACAAGAGAATGAGGGGGGAACTGACCACTCCTCATTTCGAGCTTTCTCCCTTCGCATACCTGTTCACACCACAAGCCATCTGGTGGGAACAGTGAACTGTTTGTTAGGATTAATCTTTACTGCTGCCACTGTCAGAGTTTCAGACAAGTTCTTGCAGGTGGCAGTGTGTCTTCAACATGCATAGTCTATAAACATCATACTCTGAGCTACTAGGTTTCTTTTTGAAAATGTTTAATCTAGTGAACTTAGTACCTGTGACCCAGGGAATTAAGATTTAATACTTAGAAGATTTGGCCTCGAAGGTTTTTGTCAATCTTGTCTTTAAGATTGGGCTCTACATGAATACATGTTTATGTCTGACAAAAGGTGTTAATTTTTTTTAAATTTTTATTTATTTATTTATTTATTTATTTATTTTTTGGCAGGCAAAGTGGACAGTGAGAGAGAGACAGAGAGAAAGGTCTTCCTTTGCCGTTGGTTCACCCTCCAATGGCCGCCACAGCTGGTGTGCTGTGGCCGGCACACCGCACTGATCTGAAGCCAGGAGCTTCCTCCTGGTCTCTCATGGGGTGCAGGGCCCAAGCACTTGGGCCATCCTCCACTGCACTCCCGGGCCACAGCAGAGAGCTGGCCTGGAAGAGGGGCAACCAGGACAGAATCCGGCGCCCCGACTGGGACTAGAACCCGGTGTGTGGGCGCTGTAAGGCGGATGATTAGCCTAGTGAGCTGAGGCGCCGGCCAACTTTTTTTTTTTTTTATCTGTCACACATGGAACAGTAAGTGGCCCTTAGGAAATGGCTTGTTGACATCATTCTGTCCCGATGTACTTTTTCCTGACAGCAGAGCTGCTGAGTATTGAGTGATCCTCCACATGACAGAAACTTCTCCCTGGGGTCGACTCAGCTGAATCCCATGTCTGTCCTAGGCTCCTACACTTTGTGAAAAGAACTGTAACTTACCAATAGGTATTAAGAAACTAGAAGTCGGCCGGCGCCACGGCTCACTAGGCTAATCCTCCACTTTGTGGCACCAGCACACCGGGTTCTAGTCCCGGTCAGGGCACCGGATTCTGTCCCGGTTGCCCCTTTCCCAGGCCAGCTCTCTGCTGTGGCCCGGGAGTGCAGTGGAGGATGGCCTAGGCCCTTGGGCCCTGCACCCCATGGGAGACCAGGAAAAGCACCTGGCTCCTGGCTCCTGCCATCGGATCAGCGCGGTGCGCCAGCCGCAGCGCACTGGCCGCAGCGGCCATTGGAGGGTGAACCAACGGCAACGGAAGACCTTTCTCTCTGTCTCTCTCTCTCACTGTCCACTCTGCCTGTCAAAAAAAAAAAAAAAACCTAGAAGTCATTTATATTAAAATATTTTTATGGAGGTAATAGAGGATTGTATAATTTATACCATAATTGAAGTTGAGGGGAAAGCTGTTTATTTTTCCCTTACAAAAGCAATATTTTATTTGTGCTGAAGTTAACATTCTAAATAATTTTATGAAGGACAAAGAAATTTACTGAAACATATAATAAAAGTAAACAGGAGATTTTTTTTTTATTTAACAGGTAGAGTTAGACAGAGAGAGAGAGACAGAAAGAAAGGTCTTCCTTCCATTGGTTCACCCCCCAAAAGGGCCGCTATGGCGGGAACTACACTGATCCGAAGCCAGGAGCCAGGTGCTTCCTCCTGGTCTCCTATGCGGGTACAGGGGCCCAAGCACTTGGGCCATCCTCCACTGCCCTCCCGGGGCACAGCAGAGAGCTGGACTGGAAGAAGAGCTACCGGGACTAGAACCTGTTACCCATATGGGATGCCGGCGCCGCAGGCGGAGGATTAACCAAGTGAGCCACGGCGCCGGCCCCATAGATTTTTTTTTTAGGTCACAGAATTTTTGCTCCTTCTCGAAATCCCTATTAGCAAAAATGAACAAATGAATAAATAAAGAAGGAAAGAAAGAAAAATATTTCTGTTGTTGCCATCCACCTCTTTGGGTCCAAATTCAAGGAATGTGAAACACATAGGGCTACTCTTAAGGAATCCCCTGTGAACCCTATGTATGGATTTACTGAAAAGATCACAAAACAATTCAAACATTTTCACTGCCAATAGTAATGAAATGATTATCGCCATGGGTTGGGTCCCAGTGTCTGACAGGAGCTGAAACGAAAGCTTGCTGTGTGATTTAGTTTGGGGCTGGGCAGACCGAGTGGGTGCTGAAGCTCGGAGTCCCTTGCTGGGCTATGAGGAGACGTGTGTTCCCGCTCAGCTCTGTCACCAGCCCACTGGGAGCCGGCCGCTTCCTCCCAGCCGAGCATCTCGGGAGGAGCTGGGCCAGTTTCCCTACAACGGTGGGCTCCAAATCAGAGCTTCTGTTGTAAGCCAAGGAGGCCATACAAATGGAATTATTCCCTTCCTGTTACATTCCAAAATACTAATTGTCTTAGTAACATTTAAAAGATTAACTTGCTGCAGCTAATAGCACACTACATTTTGCTTTTTGTTTAACCGTAAGTCCCTTAAATCTGCTTTGGACAAGCTACATATGGATTCATAAAATGATAAACAAATGCAGTGGCCATTTTACGTTTGAAATAGATTAGTGATTTCTGTCATAGATAGAACAAATGCAGTACCGTACTCATTATTTTATATTTATTTGAGTCATATGAAAGGTTTTTGGAGGTCAGTCTTAAGTTAAGAAAAATTTATTTATTTATTTTTGAAAGTGAGAGTTACAGAGAGAGAGAGAAATTTTCCATCTGCTAGACTCCCCAGATGATTGCAACAGCGAGTGCTGGGCCAGGCGGCAGTCAGGAGCCAGGAGCCTCCTCGGGGTCGCCCACAAGGGTGACGGGGGCCCAACCACCTGGGCCTTCCTCCACTGCTCTTCCCAGACCACTAGCAGGGAGCTGGGTTGAAAGTGAAGCCGGTGGGACATGAACCAACTCCTGTATGTTAAAGTTAAGTTTTAACCTTTAGTAATAGAGAATATATTTTCTGAAAGGATGTGATATATCCAATGTATCTTCCTGAAATTTTCAAAATGACTCACCCTTCACCAAATTCACAAGGTTATGTCCCCAGCCATCCCTTTTCTGATGTGTGCCCTTGTTGGGATATGTGTCACCAATGCTTTTGGCCACCAGCATGAAAAGTGTTAGAGACGCATCATTTTGTTCATTAAGAAATCATTTCACTTCAGCCAAAGGCCCCTGTCAGCTTGTTGAGCACCTGCTATGAAGCGGGCATGGCTTGGCATTGCTTGCTGGTGAACAGCCATTTCTGCTCTTAGATCACAGTCTAGCCCAACTGCTGGAGCCTGGAAGAAGTGAGGAGAGGTTCCTTCGGTGACTGGACACGCTCTTGCGTGTAGTGAAGATGCAGTCAGCGTTTCCTTTATCTTTAGAAGTGTAGGGCGCTACACAGAGAGACGTTTCACAGATGGTGGTTTTGGAGAGCTGGGTAGAGGTGACTGCAGCTGGATTTCGTCTTCATGATGAAAGCCATTGGCTCAAACACAGGACGAAAGAGGGTCCTTCAGATGTTAGACTCCGCCTTGCTCCAGTCTACTGAAGTACAATTTAAAAATTCTGGCTTGCTCTTTGAATTTTATTTCCATTTCCCCTGCAGTTATGGGACAGTCATCTTGACAGAGTCTTTTCATCTTCTGACCTGTTGATATAATCTTCACTGTTCACCTGTTCTTCCTAACCCTGGTCTGGTCTTGTAACTTGCACCACTGATTCTAGTCTGCCTTCCTCCGTCAGTCCCCAGTCACTTGTGTTCTTACAGGAGGTACTTAAAAAATTCCTGGGAAAACAGAATTAAAAACAAGTGGTTTTCTGTCCAAAAAGCATTGAAATGTATGTGTAGATTTTTTCCCCCATAAGACACACTTCCATGAACTTTTTGAATATCCTGCAAAGTCATGGATTGCTAAATGTTTTTGAACCCAAGAAATTTATTTCTCAATTTCATTTTCCGTGAATTTTAAGAAAAGATTTATTTATTTATTTGAAAGGAGAGTTACAGAGAGAGTGGGACACACACACACAGACACACACACACATTTTTCTATCTATTGGTTCACTCCCCAATGGCCCCAATGGCCCCAATGGCCAGGGTTGGGCCAGGATGAAGCCAGGAGCCTGGCACTCCATTTGGGTCTCCCATGTTGGTGGTAGGGACCCAAGTCCTTGGGCCATCTTCCCCTGCTTCCAAGGCACATTAGCAGGGAACTGGATCGGAAGTGGAGTGGCCAGGACTCTAACTGGCACTCACCTGGGATGCCCTTGTCACCGGCTATGGCTTAACACGCTGTGCCACAACATTGTTCCACCATGAAAATTTTTGAAGTATTCTCATACTTGCCCCATTTTATGTCTTATTTTGTTTGTATTGAACACTTACTTTTTGAATACCATACCCATCTCTTTGTTAGAAACATCGTTAAAATTGCTGCTGTCCTTATATATGACCACTCCATTTCAGTTCCTGAAGAAGGGACCAAGCCCACTGTGACAGTGTCTCATCTGTTCACATTTACTAGCAGGTGTTCCTGTGAGACTGCTAATGCGGTGTCTTCTCTGTCTTGCAGTCAAAGAGGAAAAGAGCCCCCCGGTCAAGGGCTCCCTGTCAGGAAGAGCCAGCTTACCCTGTCATTTCTCAATCATGCCCACCCTACCACCCAGTGACAAGGCCAGCGAATTCCTCCGCATCAAATGGTCCAAGATCGAAGTGGACAAACGTGGGAAAGACTTGAAGGAGACGACTGTCCTCGTGGCCCAAAACGGGAATATCAAGATTGGGCAGGACTACATAGGGAGAGTGTCCGTGCCTACACACCCTGAGGACGTGGGCGATGCCTCCCTCACCATGGTCAAACTGCGCGCCAGTGACGCGGGCCTCTACCGCTGTGACGTCATGTACGGGATTGAAGACACTCAAGACTCGGTGTCGCTGGCCGTGGATGGTGAGGCTTTCCAAATGCATATGGAGACTGTTGTCCAGGGTTTGCACCGGTTGGGGAAAACACGCATCTACCCAGCAGTGCGGGTGTTTCACTGAAAACACTCTCCCTCACTGGGCCATAAAGGCAGTTGACTTCATCAACTCAGTGTAGTTAAACAGGGTGGAATGTTCTTAAAATAATAGATGCCTCAGGAGATAGTGCAGTCCAGTAACCATGATTGTGCTATTGAGAACTGTCAGTGATGAGCTTTCGAAGGTGTAAAGGCTTGTACATTTTAATGTTTACATATATGCATGTGCACATAGCAAATACATATATGTATATACTCACATGCATATGTACATGTAAAAATGTGCCCCTTTTTTCTCTCAGTATGATTGTTAAAATATTTAGGTTTTCTTTTAAGAAATATGCCATTTATATTCTTCACTTACATTGAAGAAATAAGGTACTTAATGAACACCATGGTACATACCAAAGTGTCTTAAAGAGGCCAAGACCCAGCAGATATTTGAGTTGGAGCAAAACAAGACCCGGTGACGATTTGCAATAGACATTTTAGTTTTGCCTTTCTTTTAGTGGTGGTTTATGTGTCACTTGAATTTAAGTTGGGAGACAAAGCAAAGAAAAATCGCTTTAATTGGGTACACACATAATGCCATAGCTCTTGGAAGCATAGTGTTCTGGCAAGTTATTAAGCAAAATTCTAATACCCAGGCATGATGGAACAGATTTTCTTCCAACCCTACATTTCCCTATAAAACATTTACCTTCCAGAAATACATGCAGAGGGCTTTATTAAAACTCTTTGTTGTAAAGCCAAAAGGAAATACTTTGAATTTCAGATGCAACAAATTAACTCCCCAAGCATCTTTTTACATTCAGCTTCTTAGACCTATTGCACCCATGTCCAGGTATCCACAAAATCCCCTGGGCTCTTCTAACTTTTTCATCATTTACTTTAGTCAGCCTACAGCTGTACTGTTGTTCACTCTCTTTCTTACAGATACCATTTTTTAAAAATCCCCAAAGGAGTTTAACAACTTCTTGCAATTTTTCATCGTTAAAGAATTACTGATGGATTTGCCCCTTGCCCCTCTGAAACAATGAAAATCCTCCACTTAATCCCCTTAGCCCC
Organism: Sylvilagus floridanus; assembly: GCA_949820135.1. Classification (NCBI taxonomy): domain Eukaryota; kingdom Metazoa; phylum Chordata; class Mammalia; order Lagomorpha; family Leporidae; genus Sylvilagus; species Sylvilagus floridanus. The sequence continues at coordinate 6,754,989 of OX463246.1, forward strand.
ATGGGGTCTTCAAATTATTCCGACAGTTGTGAATACTTAGAGAGACTGATGTTCCCTGCCTTGGTCATGAAGGCCCCTTTGTGAGCCATTACTGCCAATCTCAGGAGCGCATGGAAGATTTTAAATGACCAGCAAGACTATTGGGAGCTTTGATGAAGTTAGCACTAATTTGCAACTGTTCAGTCTCCTGCTTAAGCCGGAGAGAGGGTTGTGTGCTCTCTCTGATAGTTTTATTTGTATTTTGAAAGGTCTTCCTTTGGAATCATGAAAGAAGGGAATGGCAAGATGAGTGTCGGAATTGTCAGTGCCACTCCTGGGCCTGAGCAGGTGTTGGTGTTCACACGGATCCCAGGTGCTTGTCTCTGAGACAGGCTACCATTGTCCTGCGAGTGTTTCCTGGGTGTACACCTGTCTTGGAAGAGAGAGACAGTCTAGGGTGGACATGTGAGAGACAGTCTGAGAGCCACAAGTCAGACTATGGCAGAAAAACTGTGGTGAACCCCCGGAAACTAGTAGGAATAAGAAAAAGTGATTGATATCTTAGAAACTACAACTCATTCCAAATAGCAACAATAATGGGTGAACTTGAATATCATGACTCTTAATAAAACCTCAATCATAAGACCCAGTGGTCCCAATTTCTATGTTACTGAGACTTCCCTAGCATGTTAATTTGGCTGATGTTGACGGATTATAGAAATGAGTCATGGTAATTACTCCAGTTAAAATTGGAAGTTCTCCTGTTGGAATGGGAAGAGAAGACCCAGCCCTCCACCCCCAGCTGTTATTTCCTCACTCCTGTGACAATTTCTTGAGCCTTGTTGCCCAGTTCTACGCCACCACAAAGAGAAGGCTGCCCGGCTTCTACTCGGGGAAGTCTGGAAAGGTTTATTTCAGGCCTTGTTTGGGATGAAAATTGTACATGTTGTCCCTCCCAGCAAGGACCCTACGCTGTGCTGGTCAGACAGAAAGCATGATAAACACATGGGCAGTCCGCAGTAGCTTGCTCAAGGTGTAAAAATGCTTTTAATTTGGTTGGCAGATCAATCAAATAATGCCGACAATGTTGGTTCTACTTTATAGGGCGGGACATTGAGGCTCAAGGAGCTTGATTTGTATATGAGTAGGGAACAAGAAGCCAGGAGTTAGCACAAATGTTCGTGCTCATACGCGATCCAGTGTCTTTTCCATCTTAGAGTATTCTTTGTGCAAGCAAAGAGCTTGATGTTTTTGGAGGAAGGGCATTTGTAAATATTTTCCTAGGGCAGGTGAATGTTGCATGCAGTCATGTTGGGTTGGCCCTGGGTAAAACTCAGGGGAGTTGATCTTCTGGCATCTTCCTTTCTCTGTGTTCTGCAGAGTCTCCTTTTTTGGGTGCCCAGTGTTCCCTTGGTAGCCTGCTTATCGCCTGTAGTGAGACCTGCCATTTACTTCTTGCTTTCATCTCTGTCTTGGGGTGTTCACATGTTAACAGGAAAATCCTGGCCAGGAAACATTCCAGTGGAGCACCAGGGGATATACCTAGATGGATGTCCTTGTTGGAGCTCCTCAAACCGACATGTAGCATAATGCTATATAGAGTAAAAATCAGAAACTGGCGAGATGCTATTGCTATGTCGCACATTAATTTGAACTAGTGCTCCCACGTGGAGCTGCGCTCCGGGCAGTAAGCGGCTTGACCCTGCCTGTCTCTCTCTTTGCAGGTGTCGTGTTCCACTACAGGGCGGCCACCAGCAGGTACACACTGAATTTCGAGGCAGCTCAGAGGGCCTGTGTGGACATCGGGGCAGTCATAGCAACCCCTGAGCAGCTGGCTGCTGCCTACGAAGATGGCTTTGAGCAGTGTGACGCGGGCTGGCTGTCTGATCAGACCGTCAGGTGAGGGTCCGGGGGCCGCGGGCTTGTTGAAGTCATTGCTGGGGAAGCGAGAAGAACACGCTGCTTACTTGCCCTGTATTTCCCCAGATACCCGATCCGGACTCCCCGGGAAGGTTGCTATGGAGACATGATGGGGAAGGAAGGAGTCAGGACCTACGGGTTCCGCTCTCCACACGAGACTTACGATGTGTACTGCTACGTGGATCATCTGGACGGTAAGACGCTTTCGCCTCCTCTCGCTTCATCTCCACTGGGAAAATTCAGGCAAGACCAGAGGCACGTGGGGATGGAGCAGGTCTGCGTGCGTGTTGACTGCAAACAGCAGCATTTTGGTTCGGTGACTGTATGATTTTGTGGTAAAATAAACTCTAATTAAAGTGGAAGGGGAAGGAGCCGTGTGTAAGTGGTTGTGCAGGTTAGAGAGGTCTAGGTTAATGGCAGGTTTGCTCACAGCCGAGCTGCTCTTGGCTGGCGTCCAGTCCACATTTGGAACACTGAGAATAGAAGGCTCGGAGGGCGGTACCTATTCTAGTGAGGACTTCAGGTAAAAATCCTGGGGACAAACCACTGGGATCCTAAGTCTGGATAAACACCCCCAGGGAGCAGTTCTGTCAGCTAGTGCGGGAGGGACGTCCGCGCTTCTCCTGGGTGCTTTGTGAGAGGAAACTCCTGCACACTGCGTCACACCAAAGACACCTACTGTGTGGCAGGTGCTCTGCTGGTGTCGGAGCCGTTCTACACCCCTCTCTCAAAGGCGCTCGGCATCTGGTTTTTTGGGTCATTTTCTCCTCTGCCTGAATTCCAGGCTGGGAGTCAGCTACGAATTCAACGGTGCTGATGGTTTTTAAAAGGCACAATGAAGTTTCGTTATAAAAACACGCAGAATAGGGGTTTCTTTGACCTTTGAATTGGATTTCCATTTGTGTTAGCAGGTATCTTAGGAGCCCGGATGCATAAATAGCAGCATTCCATTGAATCACACCTTGAATGTTGGCTGGGTACACATAGAATGACTGCAATTGTTTTTTATGTGTACAGTAAGGAGGTTGGACTAGATGGTTCCTCCCAACAATTGCATTCTCTGATTCTGATGTCTGTGATTGGATTGTTTTGGAAAGATATAGGTAAGATCTAATTGACCTAAGAGATTTTTACCAAAGACTTTGAAATTTTGAAATGGTAGGCGCTTAAGTACAAGTTCATGGCCTGACCTAGATACATGTAAACATCTCAAGTCAGACTCCTTGATGGCAAGTCAGGCTTGTCTGCTCGGGATGCCAGTGCCAGGAGACCCCAAGGAGAGCCTGCTGTGTGCCTGCCCCCAGTTAGGACTGACGAACCCCTAGAATATTCCTCTCCAAGGCTGTGGGCCCCCAGGTCCAGGACAGGTCTTTCAAGCCTGGGGGAGGCTTATGCAGAAGTGTGGCCAAACCTGGCTCTTTGTGAGTGCTCTTGGAGATCCTTGACTGCACCTGCTGGGGGCTGGCTCCAAGTTACACACCCCATGTCTAAGAACTGGGCTTCGCCGGAGGAGTAGCTCGGAGGATGTGTGCAGAGTCTGCTGCCAGGAAGGGTTTACTGGTCTGGCCAGAGTCCTTTCCCTCCTCCACAGGCATGGTCACTTCTCAGGCACATATGATATGTAAAACTAGTGTCTGTCCCCAGGGTCCCCAACTCTATGCGGTTACTTGGGATAAATGCTCTACGTATCGGATCGATGAGGAACTGCATGTGGAATACAGAGTAACTTTAGTTAGGGCATTTATACCAGATCCACAGATTTTTTAAAAAGATTTGTTTATGTCTTTGAAAGGAAGTGAGGGAGCGACAGAGAGGTCTTTTTTCCACTGGTTCACTCCCCAAATGGTCGCAAAGGCCAGGGCTGAGCCAAGTTAAAGCCAGGAACGAGAAGCTGCATCTGGGTCTCCACACTGGTGGCAGTTGGCCAAACACTTGTGCCATCTTCTGCTGCTTTCCCAGGCCATTAGCAGGGAGCTCAATCAGAAGTGGAGCAGCTGGGACTCGAACTGGTGCCCATGTAGGATGCCAGTGTCACCTGCTACTCTGTAACACTGGCCCCCAACCCCAAAATAATAGAATTTGAACCTTTTTGTTTCAATATGCAAACATAGGAAGAGAACGATGAACAAATCAGTACACTTGCATAGAAGTTTGACGGTTCTGCAGAACATTCAGTGTGTTTACAGCAGCGTGGTCCTGGGAGTCTTTTCTTCGTTGTTTCTTGGCTCTTGGAATAATAAGCAGCTTTTTGGACACAGCTCTTTTCTCTCTTCCCTTGAAACTGGACAGGGACAGGTAAAAGCGGAGCTTTGTGGCCAGTGATGTCGGAGGAAGATCACAGATCATTCCTCCAAGCTCTGTCCCATCCCTGCACATGAGCGAGTGTGTGCCTTCCCTTAGCAGAAATGACCGTGGCATCACTATGGATTGATAAGCATGCTCAAGGGAGAGTGGACTGTATAAAATTCTGCTCTTTCAGTTGTCCCACTACAGAAGATTATTTGGAAGTGCAGCAAAATTCTTCATGAGAGTTATTTATTGCTGCATTCGTGGGTCTAATGATTCCCACCCATGTGTTATTGCATTTTGGGGAGCCACATGCGTGTTTTTGTGAGATGTTGCTGTACTCAGAATGCATGTGATGACATGGACATATATGCAGTGGTCACGAGCCATGATGCAAACGAGCCATGATGCAATTACTTTAGATTAGATGTGACACGATTCCAGATGGTCTAATGGAAAAGTCAGCTAAGTATGAAATAAAACCCTGCTCAAAAAGGCGATTCATTTTGTATTTTAATTTAGTTATTTATCATGACAGATACTTGGTTGACAGAATGTCAACCTTCTGATTTTTCTCCTTTCTTTTTCTATATCCTATTTATCCCAACATAATGTGTTTCTTTATAAAATTAAATAATCACATTAAATCATATCATCAGTTTTGGATGAGATAAATAAATCCGCTTCTTTTTCTAAGACAGTGATTATAACACAGTTATGTAAATGCATACAGTATTCAATTCTATTTTTAGAAATACCTATCAAGTGTAAAAAAGCAATTAATTTAGCTGTATCCACTAGCGAGTATTTGTTTGTGGTTTTTGTTTCAAGTTTTCTTTAAAAAAATTTTTGCATTTTATTTGAAAATAAAGAGACAGATAGAGATGTTCCATCTACTCATTCATTCTCCCAAATGCCTGCAACAGCTGGAGTGCACATTAGCAGGAGCTGGGGACTCAGTTCAGGTCTCCTAAGTGAGAGTCAGGGACTCGCGTGTTGGACCGTCACCTGCTGCCTCCAAAGCTGTGTGTTTGCAGGAAGTGGGGTTGGGGTTAGAGCCAAACTGGATCCGAGGGACACCAGCACTGGGTGTGGGCATCCCCAACACTGATTTAACCACTGCACCAAACGGCCGCCCCCAGCTTGTGTTCTTAGAAGTGGACTGCCATAAACAAGAGTGTCAATTGTGAAATCAACAACAGGAGTCACTGTGCACCTGCTCCCCATGTAGGATCTCTGTCCTTAATGTGTTGTACTATGTGAATTAAGGGTATAACTAGTACTCAAACAGTACTTTACACTTTGTGTTTCTGTGTGGGTTTAGTCTGTTGAAATCTTTACTTAGTATATACTAAATTGATCTTCTATATATAAAGATAATTGAAAATGAATCTTGATGAAGAATGGGATGGGAGAGGGAGTGGGAGATGGGATGGTTGTGGGTGGGAGAGTGGTTATAGGGGGAAAAGCCTCTATAATCTAAAAGTTGTACTTTGGAAATTTATATTTATTAATTAAAAGTTAAAAAAAAGAGGTGGACTTCAGGTTATGATGACTTGTCAGACATGATTCAGTAGTGGAGTACCATTAAGAAATCAGTGGAACTAGGATTCTATAGGAATCTAGAAGTTCAGATATGTAAAATAATCCTCATTAAGATGCTTAATCTGTGTTTCCCCACACAGTAGGTTTGTAAAATGCTGAGAGAGTTTTCAAGTACAGTTCAGGTGACTAAATGGTGCCAAAAAGTAGGTAAAGGAATTTGAATTGTGGCTACTCCTCGATTTCTGATAGAGTCACATCCCAGTAAACCCATAGTAAGTTGACAGTGCGTTGAATGCTCCCGAGCCACTGGCTATCCTAGCTTGGCCACTCAGTGCCTGTGGGAGTGGGGCGTTTGCCCTCACGTGACAGGGCTGGCCGAGAGCTGGACTTGTTGCCATTGCTCAGCATTACCAGAGGATTAGCGTGAGTATCATCAGCCTGGGAATGATCAAACTCAGAATCCAAAACCTAGTTTCCTAATGAACACTTATTGTTTTCCTACCACTGTGAACTAAAAAAATCATCAAGTCCCAGCTGTGTCATTTACAGATTGTGGGATCCTGGGCAAAGCTTCAGCTCTGAGCTTGTAAGTTCTTCTGTGACATGTGCACGTTTCTTCGTCATGGTGTGCAGATCGAATGCGATACATGCCAAGCGTTGATTGTTTGTGCAGCACCAAGTATGTGCTCAATAAGTAACACTTGTCCTTAGAGTTTCTGGCTCTGTGGGAGGATTTTTACATGAATGGCTTTATTTCCACCGAATTCAAAAGAAGAAGGGAGTTAACAGTTGCTCCCTGTGAGTTGGACTCACTATAAGAGCACTTTTCTGACAATGAATATTGTCAAATGTAGGAAAAAATCCAGAGGCTATAAAATATGTTCTCTAGAGGTTTCTTTTTTAAAAATTTTTTTTATTTTAAAAGCAGACAGAAACACCCAGAGAGATTCCTCTTCCACGGGTTCACTCCCCAAATGCCACAAACAGCTGGGGATGGGCCAGACTGAAGCCAGGAGCCAGGAACTCAATCTGGTTCCATGTGGGTGGCAGGGACCCAACTCCCTGAGCATCGCTGCCACCTGCCATGGTGTGCATTCCCAGGGTGTGGGTATGGAGAGCAGGTGCAGGCTTCAGACCCAGGTACTCAGTGTGGGATGCAGGCGTCGGGCACCAAGCGGTGACCTGGCTCGGGGCCGAAGGCCCTCCCTTAGAGACTTCTGGAAATGGAATAGACTGGAAATGTTAGGAGAGCAGTGCTCAGTCTGCATGTGTCTGGGTTATGGAACATTGACACTTATAGGGGATGACTGGAAATGCCAACCTCCCCCCCGCCACGAAGGGCTGCTTTGAATGTGACACATGTAAACATTATTGAGGAATTAAAAATAACACCATGGGAAAATAAAAATTCCTGTGTTATCTCTCCTAAGTTTTTTGTGTTCTCTGATGATCGCTGTTGTCTTGTGTCATGGTGTTCTGCAGCCATTGAGTGCCTAAGAAGGTCACGGACACACAGAAGTGCCCATTGCCGCTGGAGGGCAAAAGTGTTTTTAGGAGTACTGTGTGAGCTCGTGCATTTCTGAGCTGAAAACTGGTTCTTTACTGGGAGGTATGTGTGTCCAGTTATATGCATGGCAAAAAAAAATTACAGGGCCTGGTGCTCTGGTACAGTGTGTGAAGCCATGTGTGCCTGCGATGCCTGCCTCCAATATTGGGGTGCCAGCTCTACTCTTAGCTGTTCTGCTTTCAATCCAGCTCTCTGCTAATGCACCTGGCAAGGCAACAGAAGATGGTCAAAGAACTTGGGTCCCTGCATCCTCATGGGAGACCTGGATGGACTTCCTGGCTCCTGACTCCTGGCCTGGCCCAGCCCTGGCTGTTGTAGCCTTTTGAGGAGTGATCCAGTGGATGGAAGATCCCTTTCTTTCCCTGTCCTGTCCCTCTCTCTCTCTCTCTCTCTGTCATTCTGCCTTCCAAATAACTAAATCTTTTTTTTTTTTTTTTGACAGGCAGAGTGGACAGTGAGAGAGAAAGGTCTTCCTTTGCCGTTGGTTCACCCTCCAATGGCTGCCGCGGACGGCACGCTGCGGCCGGCGCACCGCGCTCATCCGATGGCAGGAGCCAGGTGCTAGGTGCTTTTTCCTGGTCTCCCATGGGGTGCAGGGCCCAAGCACTTGGGCCATCCTCCACTGCACTCCCCGGGCCACAGCAGAGAGCTGGCCTGGAAGAGGGGCAACCGGGACAGAATCCGGCGCCCCGACCGGGACTAGAACCCGGTGTGCCGGCACCACAAGGCGGAGGATTAGCCTGTTGAGCCACGGCGCCGGCCCAAATAACTAAATCTTAAAAACATTTCTAGGCCGGTGCTACAGCTCACTAGGCTAATCCTCTGCCTTGTGGCACCGCACACCAGGTTCTAGTCCCGGTCGGGGCGCCGGATTCTGTCCCGGTTGCTCCTCTTCCAGTCCAGCTCTCTGCTGTGGCCCAGAAGTGCAGTGGAGGATGGCCCAAGTGCTTGGGCCCTGCACCCCATGGGAGACCAGGAGAAGCACCTGGCTCCTGGCTTCGGATCAGTGCAGTGCGCTGGCCGCAGTGCACCGGCCGCGGTGGCCATTGGAGGGTGAACCAACAGCAAAAGGAAGACCTTTCTCTCTGTCTCTCTCTCTCACTGTCCACTCTGCCTGTCCAAAAAAAAAAAATTTCTAGATAAGAGCATGCTACAAATCATGAAATACAGTGTAAATATTCCAGCTAAAAACAGAACTCAAACTTTCAATGAATCTTCAATTCCTTTTTAATGAAATTAATAGATTAACTACTTGGTTTTGTTTTTAAGAAAATATTTTACTGTTTTAGTTTGAAAGGCAAAGAGAAGGAAAGAGGGGGAGAGACAGAGATCCCATTCATCCACTTTTTAATCTCCCCAAAAGCCCACAGTGGGTGGAGATGGGCTGGGGCCAGAGCCAGGAGTTGGGAAGTCAACCCATGTCTCCCACATGACTGGTAGGAACACTGACATGAGTGCTGGCCTGTTGTCGCCCGGGATCTGCCTTAGCAGCAGCTGGAAGCGTGAGTGGAGCTGAAAATCAACCCAGGAGCTGCAGCGTGAGGCGCAGGCGTGCTAACCAGTCCCCTAAATGCCTGCTACCTCTTTTTGTTTTCTTATGGTAGCTACTACTTACAGGAAGAGTTGCCTCTTGCAGGCATCTCATTCTCCCTGCAGATAAAGTAGATGGTGGCAGTCAGGCCTCTGTCATGGTTGCCCTACCGAGTTCCCTCACGGATGGGTCCACACTGCCAGTCTTGGGCCCAAACCTGACCACTCATTTGTCCAGGAGCCCCTTGCCCTTCTGACAGGGTGGCCCCAGGGACTTCCATCCTGCCCTCCCACTGCCTGTGTTTTCTAGGTAGCCCTAACCTTTGGCTTCTACATTACCTGGATGAGTTGCCACCATGCCATCTGATTCCCAGGCTTTGACACATACTTCCTGCCACTCTGGGGTCAGTTGTTGATGTCGGATTTCCTCCCGAAGCCCCCTGGATCTCTCTTACTGTACTGCCTGAACCTTGAGTGTGTGAACCTCATCACCATCCTACCCTCCCTCCCTCCTACGGGGGTGTGATTCTGGGAGGGAAGGAGCCATATCAATTCAACTTTGCATCCCCAATGTGTCCTTGGCACTTAGTAGGTGCTCTGTAGGTGGAGTCCAGTGAGTGAGTGAAGTAATGAATTGATGTCCCAGGTGCCCACCTGCTCGTCTTGCTTTGAACTTGTCCCTTGCAAAGCTTGGACTTCTCCAGGCTTTGTATTACTCACTCCTCAGTTTTCAGTTGGTTCAGTTTCCTTACTAGTTTATCTCCCTTTGCTTTTGTTCCCTTCTATGTAAATTGCTCTGTAAATACCTTACGTGATGAATGGGGCACAAACGAACCTCAAAAGAACACATAAATGACACATGCAATTATCCGTGGCTAGCCTTGCCTGTCTAGCCCTGAACTCTCTTCTGAGTTCTGTACCTGTGTTTCTAGTTAATCCTTTTTGAGTCTGACCTCTGGTTTTGATTCTCATAAATAGTGATCAAGCCTTTTACTGGCCTTAAAAGCACTCAGACACCATCACCATGTCTCCCCTTCCTCGCTGCTGTGCCCTGGTTTTGTGGTTGTGGTTGTTGTTGTTGTTGTTGACAACGCCTTCTCCCCCAAGCACAAGCTCCGTCTGGTGTTCAAAGCCCTAAACCCTTGGGCCACCTGGTCTACCATTGAGCCTCGTTCCCTTCCTCGCAGCTGGCCCTGCACACCGGCATCCGCCCCTGCATAGGCCCTGCCCTCGCTGCTGCCTGCAGTGTTTGTTCTGGTCCTCTCGGGGGACACACACCCCTCCTCTTCCCATCACTCTATCTTTCCTGGGCTTGGAAACGTCCTGCTTCCCGGCTCCCTTCCTGGGCAGTCCTAGCTCACACTCAGCGTCTTCACTCCAGCTCTTACTTCGAGTTGGTTCTGTACACTTGGGCGTTTCACTGTTTTCTGGTTGCTTTGTCTTCATCAAATATGAGATGTTCTATGTTGCTGTTATTGCTCCAGAACTATGGTGAGCTCCTGGAAGAGGTCAGGCCACACCTTCTGTATCTCCCCCAGCCACAGCCAAGGGACTTGGCCTTGGACATGAAATAGTCACCCATAATTATTGGTTGTACTTGTGGAATTTCTACAACCTTTGTGTCTTCTACCACCACCTCTGCATTCTCATATTTGAAAAAAATGTTTTCCTTCGCACTTACTGTTTATTTTCCCATTATTAAATTACATGATTCTATTTTTCTCTTTGAATTTCTCCTTTTACAATTCTCCTCTCAACCTTTTTTTTTTTAAAGACTTATTTATTTATTTATTTGAAACTCAGAGTTACAGAGAGAGAGAGAGGTCTTCCATCCACTGGTTCACTCCCCAGATGGCCGCAACGGCCAGAGCTGAGCTGATCTGAAGCCAGGAGCTTCCTCTAGGTCTCCCATGTGGGTACAGGGCCCAAGGACTTGGGCTGTCTTTTACTGCTTTTCCAGGCCATAGCAGAGAGCTGGATCGGAAGTGGAGCAGCCGGGACTCGAACTGGAACCCATATGGGATGCCAGCACCACAGGTGGCAGCTTTACCCACTATGCCATAGCACTGGCCCCTCTCCTCCTAATCTTGATTTTAATTCATTTTATTTGGAAGGCAGAGAGAGAGAGAAACAGACAGACCGACCGACACAGAGGTCCCCCATTGCCGGTTCACTCCCCAAATGCCGGCAATAGCAGGGGCAGGGGAAGGCTAAAGTCAGGAGCCTGAAATTCCATCTAGGACTCCCAGGGAGGGGTAGGGATCCAAGTACTTGAGCCATCGCTGCTGCCTCCCAGGGTATGTGTTAGTAGGAAGCTGGAGTCAGGAGTGGAGGCTCTCGGATGTGGGATGCGGGCATCCCAAGTGGCACCTTAACCACTGTGTCACATGCTGGTGCTCTCACACTCTCTTCTGTTGATATCTCTTAGATCCCCCCCCCCCCCCATTGGATGGGTTCCCTTGCACCTGCTCACAGTCATAGGTGTGGGTCTGCAGTGCCCCCTGGTGTCAGGATCCAGGAGCGCTCTCTCACCTCTGTGATCTGTCCATTGCCTACCTGTCATCCTGTGCTAGGCCCAGAGCCAAAAATAACTTTCCCTTTTTGCTATCTTATGATCTCTAGATATGAAAAACTGACAATTTAATAGAGGCCTGAATTTCATTAAATAGATCTTACAGCAGAGCTCAATTATAGCTTTTCAGACACTTTGGACCCAAGTCAGATATCAGATCTGACATTGTGTGATTGCTTCTCTATATTCTCAGGTTGCCTTTTAATTTTAATGGCGTGTATAACATGTAATCTTCAGAATACTTCATGGATGGGGGTTATTTAACAATTAGCGATTTGTGTCTTTATTGGGCTTACTTGGTTAGGAAGTTTCGTGTGCAGAGCGGGCATTTGGTGTGACTTAAGACAGCTGTGTTCCACGTCAGAGTGCCTGCCTGGTTTGAATCCTGGCTCTTCCACTTCCAACACATCTTCCTGGTAATGAAAAGAAAAACCCTAGCAGTAGACGCCATGCCAGTTCCGAGGTGTGCATCCATATCATTGTGACTGAGCTCCTGCTGCCCACGTGGGAAATCTGGATTGGTTTCCTGGTGCCTGGCTTCAGCCCCAGCCATGTGCTATTGTGAGCATTTGCGGAATGAACTGGTGATTGGGATCTCTCTCTCTCTCTCTCTCTCTCTCTCTCTCTCTCTCTCTCTCTCTAAGAGAAGAAGAAAGCAAAAAGCCCCATGCTAGCCAGAAGAGATTCTTGAGTACTGACATTTAGCAGATGGTTGAACCATTGGGTCTGGGTCTGGCATTGTGATGAAACAGGTAAAGCTGCTGTCAGCCAGCATCACATGGGCACAGACTCATGTCCCAGTCGCCCTGCTCCCATCTAGCTCCCTGCTAATGGCCTGGGAAAAGCAGTGGGGGCTGGCCCAAGTGAGGCCCCTGCCACCCATGTGGGAGACCTGGGAGAAGATTCTGGCTCCTGGCTTTGGCCTAGCCCAGGTCTGGTCATTGTGGAATCTAGAGCATAAACCAGTGGATGGAAGAGAGAACTCTGAATCTCTCTCTGTCTCTGTGACTCTGACTTTCAAATGAACAAATATTGTTAAAGGATGTTGACTCTGGATTTCAGAGCTTCTGTCCATATCATCTGAGGTTGATGCCAGAGGTGCTGAAGACATTTTATTTGTCCCCTAGAACTCATGGAATCAGAGATCACAGGTGTGGCTACAGTGTCTACTGGAGGCTTTGGAAATGAACACACATTGCTAGGGATTTGCAACTGCAGTTACTTACTCTCTCTTTTCAAAGATTCGTTTATTCTAAAGGCAGAGTGATGAGAAAGAGACAGAGTCGCACACAGAGATCTTCCATCTGCTGGTTCACTCCCCAGATGACTGCAACAACAGGGCTGGGTCAGGTGGAAACCAGGAGTCAGGAGCTCCATCCAGGTCTCTCATGTGGGTGGCAGGGACTGGATTGGAAGTGGAGCAGCTGGGATGTGAAGTGGCACACCAGGATGGGTTGCTGGTGTCGTGGGTAGTGGCCTGCCCCACGCTGGCCCCTGGCATGCCTTCTCTTTGAGTGTGGGATGGTGCATTTGAGAGCCACTGAGGAAGGAGATGAATTGTGACTGCTGGCAGCACCCCTGTAGGACCCGGATGTCATTCAGTGTGGTGACTTCAGCAGACGGAACGGGAGGTGGTTCTGTGGGCGGAGTGAGAGAGGAACCACTGATTGCATGATTCGTTATTTAACATGATCCTTGTGAACACCTGGCCAGGCACTTTAAAAACAAAACCCATGAGGATGAGGCAGGCACCGAGAGGCTGGGTGATTGGCTTCGCCTTTCCTCCTGTTCACTGCAGCAGCTCACAGGGCCACTGAAGATTCCCCGGGGGAGCTCCAGGCAGCCTTGCAAGTCAGAGAGATGCAGAATACCCCTAAGCTCCCCAGATCTCTGATTCCTCACACAGAAAGCTTATAGTCCGTGCTGGAGTGGTGACTGCTTTACAATGATTGCAACTTCTAGGGAAAATGCAGACGGTTGCTTCACTTGGGGGATCTGCCAGGCTGTTTTCAGTGTGGCTGTCCCATGTTACGCTCTCACCAACAGTGCATTAGGGTCCAGGTTCCCCTGTGTTCTTGCCAACACTTGGTACTCTCAGACCTTTTGTGCAGCCTTCCTAATGGGTGTGAAGTATAATGCCATTATGGTTTTATCTCATGTGGATGTCTCTGATGGCTGATGGTGCTCAGAATCTTTTTGTTTGTTTGTTTTATTTTGTTTTGTTTTGTTTTTTGACAGGCAGAGTTAGAGAGACAGAGAAAAGGTCTTCCTTCCATTGGTTCACCCCAGAAAATGGCCACCATGGCTGGTGTGCTGCACCAATCCGAAGCCAGGAGCCAGGTGCTTCCTCCTGGTCTCCCACGCAGGTGCAGGGCCCAAGCCCTTGGACCATCCTCCACTGCCTTCCCAGGCCACAGCAGAGAGCTGGACTGGAAGGGGAGCAACCAGGACTAGAACCTGGTGCCCATATGGGAAGCTGGCGCCACAGGCAGAGGATTAGACTAGTGAGCCATGGCGCCAGCCTGCTCAGAATCTTTTAATGATACTTTTAATGAGGTTGTTGGTCATTATGTATCTTTGTGGAAATATTTCTATTCAGAACCAAGGCACATTTTAAATTGGGTTATTTGTCTTTTTGTTACTGAATTGTGAGAGTTCTTTGTATATTCAAGATTCCAGTGCTTTCTCAGGTATGTGATTTGCAACCTCAGCTCCCATTCCATGAGTTGTCTCCTGACTTTCTTGACAGCCTCTATTTTGGCAGAGTCCAGTTTATTTGCTTGTGTCTCTGCTATTGGGGTTTTAGATAAGGGAACACAGCCAAGTCCCTGGCCATGGAGATTTACCTCTTTGTTTTCCTCCCAGAGATTTAGAAGCCTCAATTATTTGATTTTGATCTATTTTGAGTTACTTCTGCATATGGTGTGAGGCAGGGTCCAAGTTCATTGTTTTCTATGTGGTTATTCATTTATCTCTGAGCCATTTGTTGAAAAGAGAATTCTGCTTCCATTTCATGCGGTTGGCACCCTGTTTAAAATCAACTGACCATAGAAGGGTTGATTTCTGGGCTCTCAATTCTATTCCATCAGTGTGTATGTGTGTCCTCTATTACTTCGTACTACGTTTTAAAATTGCAGAATTTCGGACCTCCAAATGTGCCCTGGTTTTCAAAATTGTTTTAGCTACTCCAGGTCCTTCGAGTGCTTATTGAAGTTAGGGTCACCTTGTCAGTTTCTACCTGGGAGCCAGCCAGGCTTCCAGTGAGGACTGCACTGACTGAGTTCATCGGCTGGCGTGCACCACCTTCCCAATGACACTGAGTGTGCTGATTCAGGAGCAGGGGACTTTTTTCTCTTTTGATGTTTTGTTTACTTTCATTTACCAATGTTTTGTTGTTCTCAGAGTCTAAGTTTTGTGATTTTTTTCATTAAATTTAGTCCAACATATTTTTCTTCATGCAAACATAAATAGAATTTTCTTAATTTGCAAATGTAAAGAATTTTGCAGTTGATTGTTTGTATATTGACCTTGCTGGATTTGTCTCCTAGTTCTAGTAGCTGTTAATGATTTCATAGGATGTTCCATATATAGCCTCTGTTGATTTATAATCTTACCTTATATAAATGTCTTGGCATAAACCCCTTGAAGCATTTGACAGTCACTGCTCTCAGGTCTTGATGCCAAGGTCTCCTGGAGCTCTGAATCCAAAGAGGGTCTTTGAAATACAGCATCCATTTACTTCCCAGCTGTGCCCAGCCAGCCACTCAAAAGGAGGCGGAGTCTGCTGCGTTGACCTGGGGCCACGCTGTGCCTGTCCAACCCAGTCACACGTTTAATCTCTTGTGTCTTTTGAAGACTCGGAAACCCAGCCATGCTTTAGGAGCGCTCTCACTCAGATTCACATCTGCTCTCTGCATAATGTTACATTTTAGAGGGGCTCCCGTGTCTTTAAACTCCTCAGATTGGCTCCCTAAGATCGTGTGTGGCAATACGCTTACCGAAATGCACATTCCTTTCCGAAAGCATGTGTAACTCACTCTCACAACACACCCATGAGCCCGCTGGAACAATCAGTGGGGGGCAGAAGCTGTCAAAGCCCCACATCTTCCAGCCACGTGGTGCTTCTAGTTCAGGCTGAGACAAGTGAGGGATCTGGAAGGAGCCAGCTTTGCTTTCTAGTCTCAATTCCCGCAGCGTAGAAACACTGCCAGCTGACCGCTGAGCCTGGGTTCCAAGGTGAGGTTGTCTTGGCACCCCGAGAGAGGTTTTGTCAGTACTCAGAGACAGTCAGTCTTTGTGCAGTTAAAGCACCAAAGTTAGAGCGATTGCCATGCTTTTGAATTACCTACAAATACTGGCTCTTAAGAGGCTGTGCAGCGGTGTGTGTTAGCTGCTAATGAACACGTATTGCTAGCTGATGCTCGGCATCTGTCTGCTGTGTTGGCTTGGTGTATGTAGATAGGCACAAAACGGAGAGGAAGGCGGTGGGAGAGAGAGAGAGAGCGAGCGAGCAGGAGGAGAGAAGAGGAGGTGGAAGGAGAAGGAGAGAGAGAAGGGGGGAGAGAGAGAGCGAGCGAGAGAGAGAGAACTCTTTGGAAAACTGTAATAGCCCAGTGCTTCAAAGCTAATAACCATGTTGAGTGCCTGTTACATGCTTGGCGTATTCAGTAAGTGGTTTTAGCGAGTGGGTGTTCAGATCCTTCCATCTGACCGCTCCCAGCCCACTTCGCACATCTACGGCTGCGTCGTGTATTACTTGCGGACAACTTTGATCCCGATAGTGGGGAAATGCGGAGTGTTTACAAATCTAGAGCTTTCCTAGTGAAAACAAACCAACCCACCAGAGAGATCTGCTCCCGTCATGGGCAAGGGGAATCCTGATTAGTTTACAAGAGCTGGTTTTCAGACCAAACAGCTCAGGAGGGTAGGGTTCTGAGCACAAACGAACACAGGACGCATAAACATTGATCACAGCACCCACCGCTAGTCAGCTGGAAGACCGTGGTGACGTCTCAGCTTCGACGCCGCAGACTGGAGCCCCGGACGGTTCCCCCAGTTGTGTGGGAATTGTCGGTGGGAGAGCAGGAGCCATTCCTGGCTTTGCTTGAGTGTCAGGCGCTGTAAGAGTTTCGCTGAGTGACTCCTGTGTAGCAAACTTGGCTTTTGACCACTGGGGGTCATTTTTAGTATTTTGATGTGTTTTCCTCATTTGCTGCTTCAGTCTACATCACTTCTAAATCTGCCAAGAAGTAGCTTTTCTATGGTCAAAATTACAATACCTCCCCCTTAAGATTTCTCATGGTATTAATTCCCGTGATTACAGTGAATTTGATTTTGGGAATGTCACCAGATAGTAGAGTCTCCCCAACAATATCTTCTAGTTTCTTCTAGAACATACCTGGAAAGTTGGAAAAAAAAAAAAAAACAGGAATAATTCAAGGCCACAACAGCATGTAACTTGAAATTTTGGAAAAACATGACTTGAGACACTACACATATATTTTCTGTGTCAATGTGTGGATTATTTTGTGTGTGAAATCCTGGTATGTTTTGTGCATATACTCACAGCTGAAGGAACTTGACTCTTTATCCAATTTTTCACTTCATGTATATGGAAGCTATTCTATATATTTCTTCATGTTTTATGTACTCTAAGTAGAAAAAAGTGAACTATTCTCTTACGGGTAGCCACAGGCATGTTCCAAGTGGGTGCTGTAGCAATAAACTTGACCTTGAGTGTGCTGTCGATGCAGCTGCTTTAATGCCGCTGTTCCTCCAACTTCACAAACTCTAAGAAAGCGTGGGAACCTGCACAATACTTGCAATAAATGACAAATACATCAAATTGTTCAGATCCACATGTCCAGCAGTGGAGAAAGAACTCAGCTTTGCTGTATGCTAAGAAAATGGGCATCTGCCCTCAGCCAAGGCTGTGTGTCCCCTTGACTCTGAAGGTGGCACTGTGATGAAACCAGGGAAGAACGTTGATTATTCCCACCGAGGTAAGAAGGTGCCTTTGAGGTAGGCTGGGCCAGCTAAGTCACACTGAGAGGAGACAGCTGCGCTGTGCTGCTGTCGCCTGTGTGCTGGACCAGTGGCTTTCTCTTCTGTTCCTGTGGCTCCTGATTCGGCTTTGGCCTTGGAGGGGAGATTTTATCTGTTCATGCATCTTTATGTGGCCTTTCACATACCAGATTTGCATTCCTGTAAGTGACCCACACTTACTGTGTGTCCAATCTGATTTGCTCTGCTGTAGTGTAGAACACACAGGGGGCCTTCAAAACGTTTGTGGAAAATGCGTATCATGAAAAAGCTGCAATTTCATTTTTTTGCACCAAAAATAAACTTTTCCTTAAATGCCACTTTTTAACAATGTTTTCAAGTATCTTATATAATTTGTAAATAATTCCAGACTTTGGATTCTGAAATTGAGAGTGCAGCTGAAGAAACTGAAAATGTTAGCATCTTGATTGCTTTTCTCAGTGTGGAAGTGCTGTTTTTAGCCTGAAATCTGCAGTTTTTTGTGGGATTTGGGGTTGAAAGACTTGCTTCTGCAACGGATTATTGAGGACAACACCTGCTACTTTTATCTGATGTGTAATGATTTACTTTTTGCAAAATATTTTTTTAACAAATAAGATCCATATTCGGCTTAAATTTCTGTTTAAAATATTTTTTAAAAAGATTTACTTATTGATTTATTTGAAAGATGAGAAAGAGAGAGAGAGACATTGAAAGAGAGAGAGAGAGAAACTGAAAGAGAAAGGGAGAGAAATTGAAAGAGAAAGAGAGAGGGAATTTTCCACCCACTGGCTCACTCCCAAATGGCTTAACAGCTGAGGCTGGGCCAGGCTGAATCCAGGAGCCAGGAATGCATTGAGATCTGCCGCATGGGTGGCAGAAACTCGAGTACTTGAGCCATGATGGTCTGCCTCCCAGGTGCACTAGCAGGAGGGGGGGGGGGCAGAGTAGCTAACACTGGAAGCAGGCTCCTGGAAGCGACGCAGGTTCACAGTGGTGGCTGAACCCCTGGTTACAGTGCCACCTCCCATGCTCACCTTAACTAAGCTCAGTTGATTCCTGTTGAATTGTTCTTTTTTTTTTCCCATATGAGTTGCATAAATCCAAAACGGCGATGTTTCTAGCAATACATTTTCAAGATTTTTTGCAACTTTGAAACGTTCTCACATATAAATGAAAATAGGAAAATAAATGGCCTTGGATGGCGGCATGCAATGAAAGTATGAGTGTCATTATTCTGTAGGTAACAAATAGATAAATAGAAATTGTGTCCTCCCAACAAGGAAGGTTAATCATTGCTAGTTTGCTACGAAGTCTGGTAACTAGAGTTTCTATGTAAAAAGTTCTGTAAGTGTTCTGTATTGATGTCATGATCATAAAGAAAGTCTCCCTTTAACCCGCCGACACCTTCTCAAACCTCTTTCCTTTGACTCCCTGCACATGTTGGCTGCTCAACCCTGGGAAGTCGCCTGTCCTGCTGCCGCTGTCCTCATCAGTGCATCCCTGAGGTCTTAGAGAACCTCATGTGATCCATCCCACGCCCCAAGAGCTGTTTGGAATAGGGGAGTGTTAACTGATTGCTTTTCTTTGCCCTGCTTGGGTTGGTTCATCAGTGGTTACTTCCAAGGATCAATGGTTTTGCCTCAAAGTAGAAGAATCTCCCAGAGCCCAAAAGTAAGGGGATGCTGTGGTAGCAAAGCCCAAGAACTGGGGGTGAGAAGGAAAACTCCTTTCTCAATAGGAATTTGAAATTCCATGTGCTTCACAAAGATCACTGGTGCATTTGAACTTGACTTGAGAAGGAGAGATTGTTCTCATGTGTGTGGGGGAATCTTCCGGAAGCTCATGCAGAGTGCGTGGGATGAAGAAACCTCGGGCTTCAAAATTTTTTTGCACCACAGTAATCTTTTATTTGCATTTTCCACAAATTTTTTGAAATAGCTTCCTCTCTGTCATTTTTTTTCTCCTTGTGCTAGCTCTGTTTGTCTTAGGTGTTTGATTCTGCCTCTGCCTTCCAGCCACTGTGCTCATCTGTGAGAGACATTACAGGATTTGCATTGAATTTAGTCCAGCAAATTGTTGTTAGTCATCTGAGTGAAATCGCCAGTTAACAAACTCTGGAATTTCCACAGTATTTTCCTGTGACATGTTCAGTGATCATGGCTGCTCCCTCTGCTCATTGTTCAGCCTTTCTTTGTTAATCAATTAGCAAGTACAAAATTCCCTTAATCCTAGGCAGAACCCCTTGCTACTACTCATGGTGTCTTTGTGAAGATTAAAACAACAACAACAAAAAAGCCTCCTCTGGACAGATTCTGAACTGTTCTGTCCTCCGGGCAGAGCGAGTGGAAAAGGAGACTTCCTCCAGAGGCCCATGGCTGCATGTGTGGGAGCTGATTCTGCCACGTATCCCCTTGGTCCCATGCTCCTGGTCAGCCTGCGTGACCCTCGTGGTAGCGTGAGACCAGGCCGGGGGGGCAGGGCATGGCATTCCAGAGAGCTGAACCTTCTCATCTCCAAGTTCTGGAAAGTTCCCTGGTTTCATTTGCTGACTTGCTGGGAGTTCCTCCGCCTTGATGGTGGTGCTCCGTGAGAAGGGGAGTCAGGGATTCCCATTTGTAGTTGGGATAAAATGAGATGAGCTAGGTAGCAGGTGCATACAGTTCTTCCTCACCAGCTTGTGGTACCAAGAACATCACAGGGTCTTTTATTAAAGAGGAAATCCACTTCCTGGATAGAAATCCAGGCAGTCACTTGGAAAGAGTACTTTAAAGAATTTCCTGTAACTTTATTTTGAAATGATACCTTCTATAGCCTTTGGGAATGCAGGTAGCTAGGTAGGTGGCACCTGAAATTTTGAAATTCGTGAATATTTTTTTTTCACACTGTACATGTTCCACGAAGTCAAAGACTACCTCCCTACCACGTGCTTGGATTTCAAGATCTTTTTTGCACCAAAAGAACCTTATCTTTTTAATCCATTTCCATGAGCTTTTTGAATTACCCTTACACATATGTATGTATATGTATGTGTGCATGTATATAGATGTGCAAATGGACATATGGACCTTTTCTGATGTGCAATTATCTGTTGATAATAGCTCTCACAAGATTAAGTAACTATCATCCAAACAAGAAAGCATGGCTCGGCGCACTCACGGTGTTTTTCTCCTTTTTCTCATTCCAGGTGACGTGTTTCACATCACTGCTCCCCAAAAATTCACCTACGAAGAGGCAGACGCAGAGTGTAAGCACCAGGACGCCAGGCTGGCGACGGTGGGGGAGCTGCAGGCGGCCTGGAGGAACGGCTTTGACCAGTGCGATTATGGGTGGCTCCTGGATGCCAGCGTGCGCCACCCTGTGACTGTGGCCAAGGCACAGTGTGGAGGTGGTCTCCTTGGGGTGAGAACCCTGTATCGTTTTGAGAACCAGACAGGCTTCCCTCCCCCTGATAGCAGATTTGATGCCTACTGCTTTAAACGTAAGTGTTTAATTCCTTTTTTAAAATTATAGATTAAGAAACCAAATGCTTGAAAGGCATGCTCTGATGTTTAGCCATTGGAATGCATTCTGTGTCTTGCAATATGTGCATGGGATGGAGATGGTGCAGTGGCCTGCAAAAGCCAGTACTCTGAACAGCAGGGATATGGTGAAAACTACAGGAAATTTGATGAATGAATTTTTAGAGAGCATGACAGAATATCAGGTGAAGGTCTTAACTGTGCCCAGTTGCACCCAGAACCCTAGAATGTGTTTCTGAGTAATTCTTTGAATGTTGTCCTTGAATGCAATTGATTTTGGGGACTGTGAAGCCGAAGCTGACTATGGCTGAGTTAAACCCCTGAATTCTGTTTATTTTGTCTTTGGGAAAGAATTTAAAGTTCAGTAATTGCAGGTGAGTACTTCGAGCTGACATTGATAATCACAGTGTTCTGTTCATACAAAAACTGAAAGTGCTGTCAATAAAAATACCCACCTATCTCGCTGTATTTCAAGTAACGAAAATAGCTACCTCCTGCTGAGTAGCTCAGTATTGAAATAATTGAAGTGCAGTTGTAGCATATAAAATAAACGAGCTAGTTTCAGTTAGGTTTGCTACTGAATATGACTTTTACAAAATATTTCCCAAGGTTTATGTTATAACTATTTGTATTTTCAAGTGTCTATCTTAGTAACATTAGGCACATGATGAGATAGTATCGTAAATTGCTTAATTAAACAAGCAATTCATTTAGAGTCTCTTTGTAGGATGTACAGTAGAGTCTACATTGTGCTGGCTAACCAGTTATCTCCCAGAATTTTGGGGAACCTTCTGTGTGTTCAAGACTGAGTCATGTTATTTTGAAAAGTAGTAAACCTTTTCACTAAGTTTCCAGTGTATCGTGTTATGGTAATAGACAAAACGAGTAGAAAGCACCCTCGTTTATTATGTAAAGTGAAATACAGGGATATTTATCATCAGCAAAGACACGGAGCTGTGACGTGTAAGTGGTCAGCATGAGAACTGAGGTGAGTGGAATGGAAAATTTGATTGTGTGCACTTGTGTCTTCCAGCTCACACACCTCAGCTGACCCTCAACTCCAGGTGTCAAACCACACGTTGTACATCAGCTTGATTCAAGCTGGCTGAGCCACAAGTGGTCATAAACACATTAACTTTGGTTCTCAGGCCCTGAAACAACAGAGAATGTCTTCCTTAGTCATTTTTAGGAAAATAATGAACGGCAATAACAAAAACCTTGCCCTCAAAGTAGGCAGGTAGACATTCCTTTAAGCCCGAGTCTCACAATAGTGATTTTCAAATTCCAGCTTATAGCTCAGTTTTATATATGAAGAGACAGATGAGACCAGATTGACAGGGGTGGGGTGGGGTTGAGAGGTTAAATTAGGGAAGGAAGACGGATCTAACCTAACTACCTTAGTGGTTAATGTTTTTTTCAATAACTGGCACCAGAAAACTTAAAGATTTTTTTTTGTCTCTGCAAGGATAAAATTCTTCTCTGCAAGGGTTAAAACAAGTCAGTCTTTAGCCTCAACGAGAGCTAGTTAAGAATTTCATCCTGCTGTGTTTATAAATTATTTATCTAAATACACTGACACAAATGCATGAAATAAAGTACTTAGATTTAAGTAAAATAACTACCTATTAAAAATTTTTGTAAAATGCAGAAAGGTTTGAGGATTTAGGCCTATCTGCTTGTCTCTAATTCATTTAAATATGTATACCTTGGAAATACAATGGATTAATATTTCCCCACTTAAGCTTGAGTCTAGATTTCTGCTATTTATTTATTTCCTACCAAAGACTCTATTATACTGAGAATTCACTCAGCAAATAAACTGTTAAGAAGGTTTAGCCAGGGGCCTGCATCCCTGACGTACTGGATTAAGCTGCCAGTTTGCGTCCTTTATCAGAGTGCTGGTTTGAGTCCCAGCTGGTCCATCTGTGATCCAGTTCCCCGCCAATGACCCGGAGAAGACAGCAGAAGATGGCCCAAGTACTGGGGCCCTTGGCACCCGTGTGGGAGAGCAGGATGGGGTTCCTGGCTGATGACTTCAGCCTGGCCCAGATCTTGCTGTTGCAGCCACTTGGGAAGCAAACCAGCAGATGGAAGGTTTCATTCTATCTGTCTCTCCCTCTCTGTCTCTCTGCCTTTCAACCAATCAGTCTTAGAAGAGAAGAAAGTTTAGCCAATAATTAAGGATTGCCCGTGTCACACACAGCGCCAAGAGCTTCCGAGTTTCTCGTTGATTTTACTAGGGTTCCCTTAATACATATTTTTAAAGGATTTGAAAAATGTTCTCAAAATGAATTGACTGGTGTCTGCTTTTCTCACATAGCCGAGTGGTGACTAACTTCTGGAGGGTGTCCTTTTTAAGAGTTGTGGTCTAAGCTCATTCCCAAAGGGGTTTCAGAGGTGTACAGCTGGGTGGTAAAGTAGAGGAAGTGGAAAAGATAGCCATATTTTTCTTGTTTACCAAATATAGAAAGTGATTTTTAAAGCCACTTGGTGAATGGACAATGCCAAATCTTACTTGGTTAGAATTCCCCTTCCTTATAAAGTCACTGACGAGAACCGATGCCTGGGAATAAAGACAACTGGAATCTGTTCTCGTCAAATGGGCTTGAAGAACAGATCAACTAAGATCTGTGAAGTAACCTTTGCGGGTGTATTTTCCCTTGATTATTCAACTATTGTGCACTTTTTACTTTTCTTTTCCTCATTAAACAAGTTCTGTGAATGTTAGAGTTATTCAGCACTTTGAAAGGTCACCCCATGTCCCCAGATTGAAGTGAATTAAAACCATTCCAGACTCCAGACAGTCTCTCTGAGTGCTCACCAGGGGAGGGAACTAGGACTACCACTGGCAGCTGGATTTCCTAGTGAGGGCCATCGCGCTAGACTTTGGGCCCCACTTCTCCACATCTGAATGACAGCCGTTTCCGTTGTCGAGCACAGCTGTTTAGTTGTCCCTCCACACCTTCCCGACTCAAACAGTTCCCTTGTCTATGAAATCCCAGTCTCATCTGTGTGATCCTGTGTTGAACAGTCATTGTTGGTTGTGTAGCTCTGTCTGATGAAATGTGCAACTAGAAGCAGTGGTGCGGGAAGGCTAAGGTACTTGCTACCACTTCCCGTGCTGGCTGGTGTATTTGTTCCCTTTGCAATCGGCCCGACTTCCCAAGCTATCGTTAGTCCATTATCTTTTTTGTGTCCTAGATCACAAACTGACCTTTTGTGCCAAAACGAATCCTTCCCTCATTGATATTTCAAAGGCGTTTCCTGCCTGTTGAATTTGAATCTGGTAGCATTCAATCACTCATAAAACTTGGAAAAGGTCAAATTCAAGTTCACTTCCCACAAGTGTGAACCCAGAATCAACCTCTTAGCTAGCTGCTCTAGTTGCAACTTCTTCCCATGCTGATACTTATTTTTGTATATCAAATTTGATATAGAAGAACCAATTTAAATTAGTCACCGCTCCATAATGTAGACAGTATGGGTATGCGCTAAATCCACTGTCATGCTGCTAAATGGGGTTTTATTTTATTAGGAAAATCTGCCTCATGTCTCCCACCAGCAGCATAGAGGAGATAGTTGATAGGACATAAAATGCCATAAGTACAGTGATGTAAAACATCTGTGTGGCAAGCAGCTGCAAAGGTTGGAAGGGAGATTTTGTGGGAAAAGCAGCAATGCTGATTTTTGTTGGCTTCCTCAGTAATGAAGCTGAAGGAACACTGGTAGTTTTCCAAGACCAAGCTTTCTCCGTGTGACTGCCCCTTCTGGGGGGACACTCTCAGGATGAGCCGGAGCTGTGTTTCATTTCTGTAACAGACCATTAGCATGGCGGTGCGTATTCCTAGGGTAACTCTTTGTGGATATTTGTGCTTGTTAAAATGATTTCCTTTTTTGGAAAGGCTGAAACAAATGGCACAGATGAGGAGATGCACGGAGTTATGATGGAAATCAGCTGTTAGGTTGACGAAACACCGCCCAAACCCAAAGGAAGTCTGAGGTTTGCCATTCCAAGTAGGAGAATTAATTAACTTAATTATAAACAGGTTTTTAAAACAGGGCTCCAAAGTTACTGGGAACCCTTGTTTCTGAAAAGAAAGTCACAAAAATCCCCATCTTGTGAGTGGACTCTGAGATACGCTGCTGTCCCTTTTGTGGGCAGTGGGACAAGGAGGGTCAGAGCAGAGTGTGCAGCGACAAACGACAGTGACTTATGCTTGTTCGGCTTTTACAGTCTGCGCCCATTTTTCAAACACTCTCAAAATGTGATTTCCCTGGCTTTGCGGAGAGTTGGTAACAGAGAGGTTGGGCTGGAAACTGGGAGAAGTGGATTCACAGGCTTTTTGTCCCTCATGCAAACTCACCTCCTTTTAAGCTAATTCCATCAACCGTGGAAACACTCAGAGGGAAAAAGTAAAAATAGCTTTTTTGTTGTTATTAGTAATAATATGATTAAGTTTTCTCTGATATGCAATCTGCTAAGAGTTCATGTTATGTTTCCATGGGAACTTGGTCCGTATGTATTTTTTACTATTTCCCCCAAAGAATCTGGTTAGAGGACAAACGTGAAATTTGGCCATTAAATGAGGTAACGGTTATGGAATTTCAGAGGATAGAGAATTGAATTAAAAGAAATAGGCATCCACATTTTGGGTCCATAAGTTGTTCATGTCAATCAAAATTGACCAATGCTTCTTGTTGGAAATGAGTGCAGAAAAGAGTTCTCTTAAAAGGGGGAGAGAAATGTTATGTAGCTTGGCTGTTCAAGACTACACCTCTTTGTTTTTGCTGTAGTTTTGTTTTAATATAAAGAGACAAGTGGTGGCAGGTTTCCAAGGATATGCAAATGTACTAAAGTGGCCACCATGTTTGCACTGTAACGTTGATGAACCTGGGCTGTAGCATGGTCTGGGAATGACAACAGCTACCAAGAGCTTAATGCAGACAAAAGAGGAACGATCTATTCTCATCCTCTTCTGGTTTCCGGCCCAGTGACCTCCCGTTGTTGTTTTTCAAGGGCTCCTGTTTGGGGACAGCAAGAAGACAGACACAAGGTGCTGGAGATCCTGTGTGCAGGAGAACCCTTGTCAGGAGGACAGCATTGCCCACAGAGCTAGCTTTCAGCCTAGCAGGCATAGCAGGAAGCTGACCACAGGTGTCCTCAACAGTTCCTTCTGAAGTCAGCCACAACTAGTTTTTTATTTTCTAAAATACTGATTAAAAAAAAAAAGTTCACAGTCTCTGCAGTAGGCTGCTGTGTTTTGTGTCCGGGAGGAATCTTGTTTACAACACTGGAACTTTTATAAACAATTTAAATTTCTTTAAACAGGCCAGGCCATTCTCTGTAAATTTCGAGGCATTATAACGTAGCATTTTATGATGACAGGTTACTTGAGATAGCTGAGCCCATTCTTTCTGATGCTCTGGGTTGTTCCCAGTGATTTGTAATTACAGACCTAAAATACAGCCTGTGGGTACCTGACATCCTGTACATTTGGGTCCCATGCTAAAGTAAGCCTGGAACCAAGGCCCCTCCGAAGTCCATGGTGTGCAGAACGTAGAGCTGATACAGAGCTCCCACAAGTAGCACCCAGCCTCTGCCAGACTTCTCCCTGAGGCTCCAGTCTCCTGGAAGATGAAACCAATGGCCTGCACCAGGAAGGAAGGGACGAATGGTACCACGAGGTTTCCTGTCCAGTTTTCATGAGCAGTCTCATGGTGTATATGTAACTCGGTCACATACACTGTGGCTTTTTTGTTGTCTTCTAATCTTCGGCATTCCCTCCCACCCTGAGATGGACACTCTACAGCTGAGAGAGGGAGAGAGCATGTGGGAAGAGCTAGAAGCAGGGTACCTAACAGTAGCTTCCTACAAGGCTGCAGGTTGCTGCTGTAGATTCTGATAAACTCTTGGCTATACCCAATCTCTGCATTTGTGGTTTTTTTGTAAGGGGCTTCTCCTTACATTAAACTATCTGGTGTTCATTTTCCTTATCTGAGAAGAGGCATTCATGCCTGTGGGTACAAACAGTGGTAATCTCACCAGAGGAGACGACTCATCAGTTGGTGACTGCTGAGTGTTCAATGCTCAGTCTTTGGGTTAGTTTCAATGTAACTTTTAGACTCATCTCCATCACAAAACACTTTGAAGTCATTCCAAAATACATAGAAGCACTGACCAAACACGGGGCATACTATTTTTTTGTTAGTGAATTCTCTAATCAACTCTTTGAAATTATTTTTCTAGCTAAACCGAATATATCAGAGGCCACAACCATCGAATTGACCATCCTCGCAGAGACCACATCACCCAGTTTATCCAAAGAACCACAAATAGTGCCCAAGAGAACCACACCAATCATCCCTTTAGTCACCGAGTTACCTATCCTTACAACAAAGTCCCCTCCTGTGGGGCAAGTAGTCAATGTTGAACAGAAATCCACAGCCCCACCTCAGGCTGTACCAGACAGATTAGCCACAGGGCCGCCCACACCTGGTGGGGGTACCAGGGAGCCCTGGGAAGTGGACTACTACTCACCTTCTGGCTCAGGACCACTCGGAAAGCCAGAGCTGTCTGATACAGAGGAAGAAGTGTTGCAGGGTACACGTGCCATCCCCCATCATGCCACAGATTCGTGGGATGGTATCCTGGAAGACACACAAACACAGGAATCAGTCACACAGATTGAACAAATAGAAGTGGGCCCCTTAGTGACATCTACGGAAATCTCAAAGCACACTCCTGCCAAGGAGTTCTCCGTAAGCGAAACACCTTTTGTATCTACAAGAATGACCTTGGGATCCAAAACCGAGAAGAAAACAGAAGGCACTCTTTCGGAATCCATGACCACAAGTCACGACAGATTCACCTTGGGCAAAGACAATGGTGAAGATGGAGCCCTTACAGCCAGGCCTGGCCCGGGCACCTTGGTCTTCAGCCCAATACCGGAAGTCGTTACAGTGTCAAAGATTTCGGAAGGCACCAGCCGCTCTCAGTTCCAGGACTTGGAGTCAGTCTCAGCCTCTACAGCTGTCTCCCCTGTACCGGTGCCTGACAGTGACAGACCCTCCACGGACAAATGCAGGGAGAAGCCCACTGATGATGCTGGCCAGTATGTGTCTGCTACACCCTTCCCATCAGTAGAATTATTCCCTTACTCTGGGGATAAAACAGTAGAGGAAATGCTCCCAGGGATGTATCTTCCTTCACAACCGGAAATGACCCAAGGAAGAGAAAGAACGCAAACGCCAAGACCCGAGAGAACAGTGGCTCACACAGGTGCTGGCATACGAGGAGGAGAGATCAGCAGAGCTCCAGGTGTGGGAACAGCAGAGGAAGAAGAAGGTTTCTCAGGAATGAAGCTCTCCACGCCTTCCTCAGAGCAAATTCCTTTTACAGAGTCTTCCGTGGCAACGACCAGAGCTTTTGGTGCCCCACCATTGACAACCCCGTCGAGTGTGGCGCCGATAGAAGCGAGAGACGGGGAGGAAGAGTCCACGCAAACTGTGACTGGATGGGAAGCAGATGGCTCTCAGGTGCTCACGAAGCACGATGTAGACAGCACAGCGGTGCGTTTGACCGACAGTACTTTCAATGTGGAGGTGGTCACGGTGTCCAAATGGCCCTGGGATGAGGACAACGCAACGTCGCAGCCTGGAGAGTCCACAGAACACGCCGGCTCTCCGGAGGGGCCGTCTGCTTTCCCAACCACGGTGGGAGTAAATGGGAAAGAGGAAGAAACCCCAAGTCTCACTGAAGATGGGGACGAATTCACTCCTGCTCTGGAAACTACTCAAAAGCTGTTAGAAAAGGTTACTGGGGAAGATGCTACCGATCATGGGAAATTCACAGTGAGATTTTGGCCAACGACATCAACTGGTCTTACAAAGTCAACTTTGACGGATTCTGCAACCACAGAAAGAATCCCACCCGTCACAAGCACAGAGGGCCGAGTTGTTTATGCAACTGTGGAAGGAAGCGCTCTGGATGAAGGAGAAGATGTGGACGCGTCTAAGCCGGTGTCCACTGTCTCCCATTTTGCACGCACTTCAGATGGGCGAGGATTGGCATTTGTTAATTATAGTAGCACCCAGGAGCCCACCACTTATGTAGACACTGCCCATACCATTCCTCTTTCTGTAATTCCTGAGACAGAGTGGGGAGAGTTAGTACCTTCTGTTCCATCAGAAGATGAAGTTTTAGGTCAGCCCTCTCAAGACATCAGTGTCATTGATCAGACTCACCTTGAAGCAACTGTGTCTCCTGAAAGAACAGAAATCACACAGCCGACCACTCGGCAAGAACAGACTACAGGGAAACGAGTTCCTGCCCTCAGCTCTACCGCAGGCACACCCGTGTCAACAGCAACCTTATGGGATGAACAAGAAGGTGATGGATCCACATATACAACCTCTGAAAACGGATTGGTGACAAGTTTTGGGAGAGTCCCGGTTTTAGAAACAACTTCGGTTGGGAAACTTGAGCACGATGTGTCTTACCCACCTGGTGCCGTCACTGAGCACAGAGCAGAAATAGAGGAAGTGGCAACCCTGACACCGAGGACCAGACCAAAAGTGTCTGAAAGTCCCGGGCCTGAGCAAAAGTACGAAATGGAAGGCAGTAGCCCTCCAGAATTTGAATCACCTTTGAGTCCCTTTAGCACTAGTGTGTCCCAGTTTATGAAGGAAACCACTACTAAGAAAAGGGAGGACACATCCCTGGATTATGTCGATCTAGGCTCAGGATTATTCGAAAAGCCCAAAGCCACAGAGCTTCCAGAATTGTTGACCATTAAAGCCATGGTTCCGAGTGACATCGCTGCTACAGTTGGTTCGGTAGACGGACCTCCATCGACCGCAACAGCCAAGCCATCTTCAGCACCCACGGAGAGACCGCCTCTCGTCGACAGGGAGCCCGGTGAAGAGACGACCAGGGAGGTGGTACTCATCGGAGAGTCTACATCTCACGTTCTCCCCACTACCCGTGAGGATATTGTGGCCAAGGAAACAGAAACCGATATTGATAGGGAGTATTTCACGACATCCAGTGCTCCTTCTGCCACACAGCCTACAAGACCACCCACTGTGGAAGGCGAAGAGGCCTCCAGACCTCAGGCGCTTTCCACTCCACAACCCCCGCCGGGGACAAAATTCCACCCTGACATAAATGTTTATATTATAGAGGTCAGAGAAAATAAGACAGGTAAGTCTCTGCTTTCTAGCCATGGCATTCCAGGCAATCGGCATTTTATCTTGAAAGTTACTTTGGGGGAGGAAAAAAATGAACCTACCCAATGCTACCATTAGAAGATAACCTGGAGTGTGAAAAATAAAAGTTGTAGCTTCATAAATTTTTACAAGAATTGGAAGACCATGTAAACAATTTGGAAGAATATTAGATACGTTGTTGTGTTGAAAGTCATAAGAAGCCCTGCTTTGTCATCTAATATAACCAAATCATCACTGTTACATCAATTCTGAACATGCAGAACCAAGCATTTTAATTTCAGTGTCTGTCCATGCATCACTACTCAAGTGTAGCACTAGACTGTGTTAACATTCCATTGGTCTTTAACTATTAACCCTTAGTACTTGCAATGTGGACTGTAAAACAGTTGTGTGTATCCCTAGGGTTGACAGAAAGACATCTAAAGGTTTGCTTTGGTTTCTCTCTTCCAGGATTTTGTAGATTTATTACAGGACCTGTGGAGTGTGCAATAGGTGTATTGGTTAACTGTTATTTTAATGCAAGATCTGTGTATTTTTAGGCTGTGGCTTTGGGGGTATTTTAATGGGGCGTAACTCTTTAGAAGTAAAACAGTCTAGCTCAGTTCTGGGCATTGCTATAATTTATTGCATCAAATATAATTGCAGAAAGTGGCTACATAAGCTCTATGCTTGTTTCTTAAAAGTAAAAACACAGACTATAGCTTTTATTACTTAATTGTCTTATCTGTGGGGATATTTGAGCTCTGGGAGGCGTCTTAAAAATTGTCTCTCTCCTTTGGTTAACGTTTGCCATAGTTTTTATCAAGCGTGACTTATTTTGCCTGAAAGTGAGACCACACTACCTTTCAAATCTGGTGGGCTGAGTTGAGAATGCCTAGCACATCCACGTCAGTAGACGGAGTCAGGCTTGTTTGTCTCTTTTTGGTTTTGAAGTTAACTGTGGGACTTTCATATAAGAATTAAATGAATGAATATTCACTTTTCTTTGACGTGACTCTGAGAAACTGGACTAGGAGAATGTTTTTCTATTAGGGATTCTCGCTCGCTCTTACTATCGATATCTTCCCATAAGGATATCATTTTTCTAAAGAGTGCTAATGCCCTCATGAGAGTCCTCAGGTGCACACCTATTCACAGCAAACAGGTGGCTGTCTTGTCAAGTCGGTTGGCATCCAGTGCTGTAGGGGCATGCATCGTGGCTTCTCTACTGTCCAGAATGTTCTCAGTGTTAAATCTTTGGTGTGGCATTGAGTGATAGAGACCACATCTCCGGAGTCCTGAAATTTATCTCCATTTCCTAATACAGTTGAAAGGATTGGACCATGATTTTTTTTTTAGGAAACCATAATGTATTTCCTCTCCTCTACATTACTTTTCTGTCTCTCAAAACTGGAGTGGGAAAGAGAACAAGAGTTGCCAAGAAGTAGGAGTGAGAAGAAGCTATTAGCAGGCTTGGAAAGAAGACAGGAAGGTAAAACAAAACAAAAAAGTAAAGAGAAGCAAAACACTTAATTTGAGGATTAAAAAATACTTGAGCAATTAACTATGGAGAAATATTTCTCAACTTATGCTACTGTTGTTAGTGTAGAGACTGCATTTAATGGAATACTGTAAAACACAATAAAAATGCTCTACATCGAAAAACTCTTCTGAATGGGGAATTGGGAGTTTAGGATGGGGTGATTGAATTACAGCATGAAAGGAGTCCCTCTCCCCAGCAGAATGGGCAGCCCTCAGGAAGAAAAGAACGAAGTTTATAAAGGGCTACTCACACTGGAGAGAGGGAACCCCTAACCCTTAAACTGCCCATACAAAAATGCATGCTTGTATGTGCGTTGTGGACTTAATTCAGCTGGACTTCTGGGACATACATGAGTGTTTCTTGTAGCTTCTGCTTTGAGAACATGAACCCGTGGTCTGCCCTCAGCCTGATTTTGTTTTGAGTTGATAATAATAGGTCAGGAGGCTGTGGGATCCTCGGTGGCTCTCGGTAGGTAGGATTCCAGTGTGTGTGTGTTGGGGCGTGTGTCTGCGGAGTAGTTCTCTCGCCCTCTCTGTCTGTGCTCTCTGTGGACTGTTCTATAGACGTGTTCTCCCTGAGACTGAAAGCGGTTATTATCTTTACGACCACGGCATTTACTCAGATTCAGCTGCCTACTTATCCTAATTGTATTTGTTTTCTTTGAGAAATTTAATTTTCCAACATTTTGAACTTTGGCAAAGGTAAACCCTACAGCAGATGTTCAATTAATGAGTGCGAAGGCAGGTGTATACATTAACAAGGGAAAGTGCCCATGTGCCTGGAAAACCAACCTTTTTTTTCTTGCATCAAGGCAAGATTTTCCAGACTGGAAAATCCTACACGCATGTGTGAACTCGTGTAAATCTAGTCACAAAAATAGAATTAGCCTTTACATATATTGTGTATTCAAGTAAGCAAAACTACCACCCATGCTACACTAAAACAAGGTATTCATAATTTTTTGCTGTCCTCAGCAAGTCATATAAATCTTGATTTTTTTTTTTTTACTGCAGTGAAACAAAACATCCTTCTCAGACATGGTTATGTTGTATTTGCTCAAATGGATCTTAATAGCAAGTTAGGCTGCAGTGGCTGGAAGGCAACTGTAGTTAGCAGTTAAAAAAAATCTGAAGGAACTTTTCAGCTCATAAAGATTTTATGAGCTGAAAAATGCTATGGGGTGTGTTTAACAGTGGTTCAGGGGATACTGAGAACTTGACTCCTATTTCAGGAGTAATTTGCACACCTGCATTTTGAAAAATTATTGAAAGATGTTCTTTGTGAACATGTGTGCCAGCTATAGGATTTGAAGGTGTCAGAAGAGTTTCTTCAATTTTAGAATTAGTTTTCTAAAGACGCTGTCTCTGAATCATTTGAAATCTTAAAAATTGGTACAGCAGGACTGCAAATGTTTTCATAAACTGGTTTACCAATATATGTAGATGATTTGGCAATTCACAGATATTAAAAACCAACATAATTATGACCAGAAATGCCCTCGGAGCTCTGTCTTTTCTGGGCTTCTAGGCTGCTGCTTTCATGCAGAAAGTGAGCGGAGCTGGTACCTGCACCTGTGGGTGGTTCCCTTCATGGGCTCCAGCTATGGCTCACAACAGAGGAGCTTGTTTCTTTGTGTAGGAAACTAGAATAGTGTCTCCCACCACTCACTTGTTTCTCAGTATCTAGAAAATCCCCTTCCACTACTCAAGGAAAACAGGAAAAGAAAGTTTATCTTCTTTTCCTCCTTTCTGTAGTATGAAGAAAATACTTGACCTTAATGTTTCCAAATTATTAATGGGCTTAGTACTATACCAGAGACCAAGGGTCTCTATTTAAAAAGTCCTTCACAGTGAAATATTTCACATGTATCACATGTCCGTACAGACACAGACATACCCATGTACACATGTAGAATCTGAACTTTTTAAATGTCTGTGGATAGTTTAATTAACCTGCTAACCTCAATGGGGAAAAAAAGTTAAGTGATTTTTTTCAAAGATGGAGGTGTAATACTGAAAGAAGCATTCTATGGCTAGACAAAATGGACTGTAATAGGACTTCATTGTCTACTTCCTAAAATGAACCAATGCCTGTTCTTTCTGACAGTAGCCCTTGCAGTTATAACTTACCATGATCAAAACCACCCCCGAGGCAGAAGCACTATCCAAGAACAAACCCCACTTAAGTACTATGGTGGCATTAACTTGAGAGACATGTGCCACCATCTTCCAGTAGAACACAGCCAGTCAAGAACTGTGTTCAAGTAAATCTACCACCTGCCTCAGCTCTCACAGTTACCGAAAAGGGGACACAGAATAACATAAATCTTGGCCTTTAAATGCATATTGGAGAACCATTACCAACACAATTAAATATAACCGTGGTGCAAGCACGCGCGCAAACACACGCACACAGCTAGGTAGGCAATGTTCTCTCTCTTTGTGTGACAGAGTGAATGACAGATGCAGTCAGCAAAGGAATAAATGAAGGGAGGAAGTTAAGGAATATCTTATAAGAAGGTAACATTGTAAGGCTCCTTAAACTGGAGGGGTAGATTAAAGAGAAATTACAGGAAGCCAGTTATTAGCCTGTCCCTTCCCAAACTAGGCCCGGCTCAGGGGCCAAGGAGGCCCGAGTGTAATGAGCTATTTCTAAATAGAGCAGGGATCACACAGAGGCCAGAGGCTGGCCTCAGAAGCTGAATGTCCTTCCAGGGGTCACCCAGGGGCCCAAACAGCTCTTGGGAGCCACACACTCAGCTGGGTTCCCCAGGAAGGAGTGTGCTCACCCCTTTGTGTACATCAGCGATTCTTCGATTTGGATAAAGACAGGGTCTTCTGTGGGTTAAGTAGGTTCAGTGTTTGGAAATAATCTTCATGAGTCATGAAGTACCATGATTCAGACTGACATATTTGTGACAAAGAAGGCACGGAGCTATTTTTAAAAGAGTACCTGCACACTCTGAAAGTTGATGCAAATGTTTATGATCCCAAAGTCAAAGGAATGCTGAGTCAGCAGGATTACAGAACAGGTGCTCTAAACTGGGAGGGTGATGTCAGCCTCTGCTTTGCTTATCTGCCATGTGGACCCAGAAATTTCTTAATTTACCTGTTATATATTTTTTTACTAGAAAATGGATGTTATTACACAGAATCATATTTGCTAAACTTTAACCCATACTCTTTCTGCAAAACACAGAGGCTGTGAAATAACAAAAAATTTTCATTTATGGAAAGTAGAATTAAAAGATGTTTATTTGGGCACAAAAATGTTGACATCGATTGTGTATGTGTATATCTACATATGCACGTAACATATGTTTACATTTTTTCTCATTTATTTGATATTTAAATAATTAGAGTACTAATCACATGAGAACTGGATTTTTTTTTTTAAGATTTATTTATTTATTTGAAAGGCAGAGTTACAGAGAGGCAGAGGCAGAGAGAGAGAGGTCTTCCATCCACTGGTTCACTCCCCAGATGGCCACAATGGCCAGAACTGTGCTGATTGAAGTCAGAAGCCAGGAGCTTCTGCCCAATCTCCCACGCAAGTGCAGGGGCCCAAGGACTTGGGCCATCTTCTACTGCTTTGCAGGCCATAGTGGAGAGCTAGATCGGAAGTGGGGCAGCCGAGACTCGAACTGGCACCCATATGAGATGCCAGCACTGCAGGTGGCGGCTTTACCCACTATGCCACAGCGCCGGCCCCTGGATTTTGTGAAGTACATACTATTTGGGGTGTTATAAATGAACACGGATAAGTGCTAAGCCATAGGAAGAAGCCATTGATATCATGGGAAGCACCTTAGGAGAGGGATCTGAGTTCATTGTCAGCATGGTGGTTCATTTCATCTGTTTGGTCTTGAATACATTACTGAACCTCTGTAGGTCTCAGTGGTTAAACCATTTCCAGCACCTAGTAATACTCCAGCCTCATGAGATTGCTGGAAGAAGCGTGTGTCTTGAAGTGCTCACCAACGCCAGGCACTGAGGTAGGCCCTTGGCACATGAATACCCCTGGCCTGACTGTGAGGCACCAAGCAGCGTGCCCCGCACATGGCGCCCACTTGGTGCAGGCTAATCCCCTTCCAGCTTTAGAAACTATTTGATTCTGAACCTTTCCATGTAGGAAAATATAGGTTGTTTTGTACTTAATAGGTTACAAGTTGAATTCTCTTAATATCCAAGATGGCTTATGCCATAAGGAGCCACATCTAACTATACTTGAGTGTCTGTTGGGTGCAAAGTGCGTGGTAACATTTTAATCCTCCAAGGGTTGTGTTTGGTTTGGGGGATGCCATTTTGGCATTATTGAAAATTTACATGTAGTATTGATCCTGTGGCCCTGACGAGACGACCTACTGGGATTTCTGCTCTTTTTCATGTGGAAAATAGGGCTTATGATTTTGAAAACTCCCAATTTAATTTTTCCTTGAAAAAAGAGATCTTTTTACAAAATCTTGTTAAATTTCCCCAGGTATCAGGCCTGGCCTCTTC
This sequence comes from Sylvilagus floridanus, assembly GCA_949820135.1. Classification (NCBI taxonomy): domain Eukaryota; kingdom Metazoa; phylum Chordata; class Mammalia; order Lagomorpha; family Leporidae; genus Sylvilagus; species Sylvilagus floridanus. The sequence continues at coordinate 6,791,179 of OX463246.1, forward strand.
TTGCATATTCATAGAATGCATGGGCATTCCCTGCTGTCTTTTTCTGGTTGTCAAGGAAACCCCCAGCTCTCTACACAGGGATTACATTCTTCTCTCTTAATAGCTCTTAGATCATTCATTTGTGCAATGAATAAAAAATGTATTCACAGGTCCAGACAGTGTTCAGAGATTGTGGGGGAAGGGCCGTAGTCAAGGGGGACGGCCGTGCGTGGTGAAGGGAGCGGGGATTAAAGCAAAGATAGGATCCCACGATGCTGTCTGAGATTGCGTTGCATGAAGCAAAGCTGAAAAGTTGAAGTTTTTAAGAGGACTGCCCAATTTTGCCAGTGTAAGAACATGGATAACATTGCTCCTCAGTGAGGCCTGTTGTTCGTGTACAAAAATAGTTGATGATGAAGTGGGCTCTTGGAGGGAGCAGTACCAAGAATGGGGCTGAGGTTGGTGGGGGCAGGGAAGGGTAGTGGTGATATGTTGCGGTGAAAACCATCGCATTTCTTTTTATTTGAATTTTTTCAGCCTAATCGAGGTAACAGGAAATACTTTAAACTATTCCGTTGCATTAAAACTGGTGTACCTTAGAGACATGGTATTTAGATTTTGTGAGTTGAATCAGGAGGGAGATGTACATCTGTTGGAGAGAAGAAGGATGTTAATTATTCTTAAAAAGAGGGAGTTGATCCTGTGTAGGGAATAAATTATGGTGGACCTTCCGAGTCCTTGCTAGAATGGAGTAATGTAACAGTGTTTGTTTAGTTTAGTGGATGTTAGACCACAGAACAGGGTCTCTGGAGTGAGGGGGAATGTTCGGTTGTATTTCGGAGTCCTTGTTGGTGAAGATCTGTGATGTGCTGTGCCCCAGTGCTCCCCAGACGTGCTTTCACACACGTGTGTGGTCAGTGCACAGGACGTGCCTGGCCTGGCCTTAGTGACGTTGCTCTGCCCTTTGTAGAGCGGCCCTCCTGTGTGGACGAGGGCAGGTGTGATCACCGTAGCCATCCGTGTGTAGCCTGTAGGAGGTTTCTCGGATGCAGAAAGGAAAGGAGACGCTCCGGTGTTTCTGGGGAGCAGCTGGAATGGAGGATGTTTGCCATCTCCTCAGTGTAGAAGGCTTACCTTGCTCTCTCAGGGTGGCCTCCCTCACTCTGCAGCTAAACATTTCCTGCCAGTCTCCTCACACTTGCCCCAGAACACATTTGAGAGGCTTGTCAAGCCCCTGTGTGGCAAGAGAAAAGGAGAGGATATAATGTATAGCTCAGCTGGGAAGGCAACTTGAAATAATTAGTAGGCAAGAGCGGGTAAAATAAAGGCCAACTGCTAGCTTTAATCAAAGGAAAATTAGAGGCCAATCAGATACAAGGAAGAAGCGTCTTGGGCAAGTGAAGTCTCAGGACCGACCTCAGAGGAGACTGTGGGTCTCATCCCCTACGGAGCACCCACCCGGTTTCCCCGAATGGTGCTGCTCACCACCCATGAGACTGCCCTGTGCCGGGTTTACAGGCCAGCAGGGAATCACCTAGTGCAGCACATGTTGGACCCTATGGGAGAAACAAAGGCTGTGTGGCTGCTGGGGAGGGGGCTGCACTGGGTCTTTGCCACCATAAGCAGCATATACCGATTTCAAGGGAGAGCAATTCCCTCTCAGGCTGCCCTGAGTGAGCAGGTGGCCTTTGATCGGATTTTGGGGCGTGTACTTTTCACCACAAATGTTAAATGGATCCATCAATATTGAGGAAAATCATATTATATATCATGGAAATACATCTTCTTAAAAGTCCCAAGAATAATCCCAATTGGCTCCGAATACTAGTGGAGGCCACATGCGCCCTTTTGCCATGGCCTTGTTCACTTCTTTCCGCAAACCTGGGAATTACAAGGAAATATTGTGACCTCTGGACTCTTTGCCTCTGCTGCCAGAGTGAGTTTGTTCAATGAACATTTACATTTGAGAAAATAGTGATTACTGCCGTGATAGAAGCCCATGGGGCTTTGGAAAGAAGATGAGTGATTAATCAAAAAAGAGCATTGAGATTGTACCTGAATGCTTACTTGGCCTGGATTTTTATAACCGCAGAAGTCTTTCGTGTTTGAGTTCTTTGTGTGATCCTTCATCGCTGTCATTGCAGCCAAAGAACACTTTCTTGAGCCCGAGATACAGATCTTTGGAAGGAAGAGTCAGGCCAGTGGAATGTGGGACAGGTGTTCTTCCAACTGAATTCCTGCAAGGGGGGCTGGGCGACTGGAGGAGGAGAGGGGGAGGGGCCTTGCGGGCTTCGAAGTCTCTTCCCATTGCATGGTGGAACATGGGATTTACTTAACCAGGTGAGACCAAAAGGGAGGCCCAGCAGCCAGGGAACTTATGACTGCGAGGCCATATGGCCAAAGTCCTGTAAGGTACACACCAAAGAGCTGGCCAGTTTGAGCCTGGGCACTTTAAATACTGCAGGGATGTGGACTTGCGCTGGACCATCCATAACCAGATGCGGAAACTCAAGGAGGATGCATGAAGTTTTCCAAGCTGGGGATGGGAGCGTCTTATGAACAACTCTGTGATGCGAATGAGGAAGACGCTGGGGGCGGGAGTTGCAGAGAATGACAGCAACAGAAGACTGGAGAGAAGGAGGAAGAGGCCCAGGAGTGTGGCTGTTTGAACATCCTGTTGAAGAGGCCAGGAGGAGGGGGTGAACCAAGGGGTGGCATAATTAGAAGTAAAATCGTGCTTGGTAGAGTTTAGCTTGGTCGCCATAATTTCAGGGGCCAAACAGGATCCATGCGTACGTATGGGGGTGCTATTGCTTTACTGTATTTAAAGCTTGTACCTACTTTGAAATTTCGATTTCTATTTTTCTGGTGTTAGGATATCTAGTAATCTGTCCATCATCTATCTAGCAAAGAATGTGACAGTTTCAGAGAACTAAAGTGAAAAAGAATAGAAAGCCAGGCTATGGCTATTTTTGTCCAGTTTCCCTGTTCTTAATCTTTTAAGGAAACGTTGAGAAACCTGTATAACCAGGCTTACTTTTTTACTCTTATTTAGTTCTTCATCTCATTGCTCAGAAGTGCTTGAATGTCCCCAGATTATGTGACAGCATCTCCTGGCAATCCCTTGCTTTGGAAGAACCGAAGGCCGTGAGTGCCTGGGGCTGTCAGAGCCAGCGGAGTTTGTGCGCAGTGCCGTCTCCTGCCGTCTCCTGCCGTGCCCTCGGACCGGAGACTGTCTGCACACATTCTTGCACTTGCAGGGGCAGCATTATTCTGGATTATCTGAGGTGGGGAGAAGAGATCCTCATCCATCATCCCGGTAGCGTGTCTGCCTCTTAAAAGATGCTGTTTACGCACACTCAGTGCCCTCGCTGGTGTAAAATCATGAATTGAGAAGCACCAAGCTCCTTCCAGGGCAGAGGATATGCCTGAAGGGCAAAGGAATGGGCCCCTGCCGCAGTGCTGAGAGGCTGGGACCGAGATGTGGGCCAGAGGACCCAGTGAGGCCTTTGGTCTTTCTGTCACCTCTAGGACGATTGGGCACTGCTGTAGACAGCACGTGCATTTCAATCCTTGATGCAATGAAGGTGGCAAGAACCCCTGGCAAGATTTCTACCTTGGTCCAGTGGCATCTTTGACCTGCTGGGTGGTCACAGTCGGAGAGTGTCTCAAATTGTGACAATGTTGGAGATTCGGGTTGTGTGAGATCCGTGGGGGGAAGGCCGCTGGAGGTGGTGGTCTCCCCTTCTGAAGGCGCGGACTGGTCTCGTGCTGCTCCAATGAAAGGGGAGGGACATCGGGACGTTTGTTGTTGTCTGGTTACTGGTCTAGAGCCCTGTGTCTGACAGCTTGAACATCTGAAGGGATTTTAAGCTTCTCTTTAAATTCTCCAAGTCTTTTCTCCACTGCTTCAGTATGGCTGTCTACTGGATTTTGAAATAAGGAAACAAAATCTTTTTTGTTACCTGTTAAATTAAATCCACTTTAATAAAAAAAGTGATCTAATATCTCTGCTGAGCACATTGGTATAACTTACATTTAATTAAAAGCTCTTAAACTTAAACTGTGAAATTCCCTGAAGAGAACATGAACTTCAGCCAGCTGCCTATGCATCATAGCAACTATGTTTTGTGTCTGGTAATAGTATGACTGGAGGACTTGTGCTATGTCTGCAAAACCTGCCATGAAGTACTTAAAAATACTTGGTGAATAATTTGAGGTCAGCTAGCAATAAAGCTTTGTGTGAAATGCCATTAAAAAACCTATTAACCACGGTACTAGTATATTCAAGTCAAGCTGTTAAAATACATTCGTATAAACATAGAAAAGATTATACATACACTCCGTAGAGTTCTGTGGTTTTCAGTCTTGAAATCCAAATAAAAGTTATATTACCCTTCGAGTGAAATTCTAAAATAGAGCAGTCTTTTATAAGGACTTGTTCATCCGAGAGCTTGGAATGTCAATAACTCTGTTAGGTTGTTCTGTTCATATGAAATAGAGCAGATCCTCATTTTGGAAGGAGATACTTATTTTCACAATAGTACAGGTGTCTCCCCCTCCCCCCCACTCCCTACAAAGGAATTTTTTCTGGCTTGCAATGGTTATAGCTGTTGCAATGCTGTCAGAACCTGTGTGGTGGTTCAGCATAGTGACAGAAAAGGGAGATGAAGAGCAATTTCAGCAGGTGGATCAACACAGAGGAACAGGTAGGACTTGGTGAGATACAAGGGAGCCGGGGCAGGAATTCTAGTGATGTGTGGGAGGAAGGCACCTCTCTCTGCAAAGATGGATTTCACGTTGCTGCGTCTCTGTGGGATACCCAAAGTATAGAAACTAACTAGCTCTGTGGTCCAGATAAAATGGAGATCAATATGCAAAGAATCTGTTGGAAGAAACATATAACTTCAAAGCTCAGGTGATTAACACTTCTCCTCATGTTAAAAGGTCCAGTCACACCACTGGAAATTGATATGACTTATTTAAACAAGACTGTTAGTTGCTTCCTTGTGAGATATTGTATTCCTAAAGAGGAAACCAAACAGTTTCAACGCTCATTTTGTGATCTTTGCTTTATTTAAGAATTTCTATTTAGTGGATTTTTTTTTTGAGATCTTATATGTAACATGAGGATGATAGTAAGATTTTACTAGATATTTTGTTAAATAAATAGATTTCACCTTCTCTTGGTACACAAAACAAGTTGCTATGGGAGATAACAGGTATGTTAATTTGCCTCACTATATATATCCCATAAAATCATGTTATAAACCTCATATATATTATAGTCTTTTTTAAAAGTGTTTATAATATAAATACAGTGAACACGTTATTTATAGATATTTGCTGTTCACTTGCACCTTACTGTGATGTGATGATGGTTCTCTGATTGACGAGAGCCTTTGGTTCGGACTGGAGTAGGGGCAGACTTGACGGTGTACATGACCCTCTCCAGTGACAAGCTTCTGCCATAGAGTCTGTAGCCTGATGGGTACTCAGTAAGTTTTGTGCAAGCAGTTGGCTCATAGGAAGATGCTATGTGGTCATGGTAGGGATTTTAATTTTTTTTGTGCAAAAAGCTAGTTTGAAACAGTGCTGTTTGTGTACAATGAGACATCCTGATATTTAGTTAGAAAATGAAATATATGACATCCAGCAGCTGCATTTTGGTGAAAATTCTGACATGATCTAGGATGCTAGGGAAACCTTAGTTGACTTGTAAGCAATAGGAGGGTTAGAGTTCTTTGAATGGAAAATGGACTGAAGTGTGTAGTCTTAATGTAAGTTGATAGTTAGCTAAATTATATGAATTTTCGACTTGAAAGTAGAGTTCTTTGTTTTCGAAGGTTTCAGTGGGTATCGTGGCCATCCATCGGTCTCCTCGTGTGCTGAATCTACACACTGGCTTGGTTGGGGTTGTCTCTCTCTGCCTCTCCTCCGCACTTTTGTAGAGCCACCACCATCATATTTGACAGACCCTCCGTCCATAGATGTGCACTAAGGAGATAATGGCTTATGGGCACAGGTGATTAATTTTAAGTTAGGAATTTATTTAAAACCTATATAAATCAATGATAGCAATGAGTGTTTTTACCCTCTTCATGGTCTAGGAGTTTATAACTGTACACAATTATTGAATTCCTTATTTATTCTCATGTCTGAAGAATCCTGAATGAATAGCTAGTTTTAACTCCAGTATTAATTTAAAAAGAACAAAATGTATAGGGATTCTTTATATAGTTGACTCTGGCCCTTGTTTCCTCTTTAAATTTTTTTCTGTCTATGGAAGATACTGTGGCATTAAACAGACATAGAGACACACTTAATGAACATGAATGTAATTCTTAATAGTGAAGTCTAGTTGTATTGAGGCTGAATGCAGCAAAATAAATGGGTTGCATATAAAATGATAGCATGAGAAGTTTAAGACATGGACATTTTTGAGAAGCAAACTCCATGAAATTGTGCAGAGTAGTTGAACTGAATCTGGCTTAATTCAACTTTACTCAGATAGTATTAGCAATGAGAGGTTTCATGATTTAGTGATTAAATAAAATTATTCATACACTCTTTGAAGAGATTCATATGTACAAAAGTGATTCATATGTACAAAGTTGAACCTTTTTCTTCACATTCGTGTTTCATGAAGCAAAGTAGACATTCAGTGTAAACTGTATTAAGGTATTGCTACCTTCTTAATTTATTTTATTTTATTTATTTAATGTTGTCTCTCTTAAAACACGGGCAACAACTTTAGTGGCCTAACTTTAATACATTTACTCTTTTGAATGATAATTTTTCAGAGGGCAAGGCATTTATTCGTTATCTTGAACTTGACAATTAAGAATAGTTGCAACAGATTTTATCAGAAATGATCCCTAATGATGTTTTTTAAGAATATGCTGGAGTTACGCGCTTGTTTTGCAGTGTCACATGGATTCCAGTGCCTTAGCTTACAGGATTGAGGAGTTGAATGTCTGGGGTTGGGTGGGAAGGAGATGTGAGACCTGCAGCGTAGTGGGTGAAGGTTACCTGGGAGGGACGCACAGTTCCAGGAAGAGTAGCCAAGTCTGCATGAATGATTTTCCCTGAGACCTTTTAGTGAGGATGTGGTGGCTAGCGAGTTTTCTTTTTGTTTTCATTAGCGTGAAAAAGATCAATGCAATTCGAGGGTATGTCTCCTGATTACATGAGAGTCTTGCGGTTTTTGAATTTTTACGTTTTAAAAATTTTAAGGAACTCCTGCTGAGCTTGTTGGAGGTTCCTGCACTTCTGTGTTTGTGTTGATGCATGATGGGCGAGGATACAAGCAGTGCCGATTCCACTCGGTTGGGTTTTCCTTGGCTGGTGTGACCGTGGTTCTAGATCTTGATCTCTGGAAAGAGCGGCTTCGTGCAGCAGGTGCAGTGCGAAGAAGGTAGCTGTTTCCTCCCCTGCAGGCGGGGTGGGTGTGTGTGGATCTGGGTGGGCTCTGTAGTAAAGGCTCCCCCTGTACACGTCCCTACATGGATTGCGCTAGGCTTGAAGACGGATTCTTGAAAAGCATTCCTGGGGCCAAGAGCGCAGGGCTGAGCGATCCATCATCTCCTTCCCGGGTCTGTGCCTCCGCGTCTGTTCGTGTACTCTCTCGCCGCTGAAGTAGGCCACTTATCGCGGCCCGACCCTGCTGCAGGACGCTAGAGTGCCGGTGCCCAAGCCGGCCGTTTGTGGTGACAGCAGTCAGCTGGACGTAGTCCTTGGTGCCATGAGTGACAGTTTTTACAACCCAGGGAGCGTCTGACGAGTCTGAGGTTTGCTAGCTGGAATACTTAGATGCGCCTGACTTAGAGGAGAACATGGCAGTAACGAGGATCCGCACGGATCCAGTTCACATTGTATCACACAAAGGATCAATGCGTGAAGTGCTGCAAACCTTTCCCGCTCCTTTCAGTGAGCTGGCCCTGCCCCAGCCACCCACCCAGGGCCTCCTGTTCTTGTGCTTGGGGTGTGTGTCTAGCCTGTGCCTCAAGGGCTCGGCGGGGAGAGCGTGCCATTGCGTCGCTGAAGAACATGAATACACTTCTCCTTTGCTTTCCCAAAGGCAGTTTTCTCTGGGGCAAATGGTGAAGAGGCCTGGAGGGTTCTGTTCTTGTCTCCTTATCCAGGAGAAGCTGCCCAAGCCTCTTCTCGTAGGTGGGACAGCGATCGATTACTTTGCACCTGGGATCTGGTGAACGGTCTTTATTTCTGCAGTTCCATGCAAGACGAATGCTCCCATGTCAAGACGGCCACGGCTATGTGATTCCTCGCTTTTTTTGAAGAACTTTGTTGTTCTGTTAATAAACACATTGAAGAGTTTTCATAGCCTGTGTGTGTCACCTTCAAGTGGGGCTTGTGTACTATGCCTATTGTTAATGTGCAGCCGCCGGTCTGAAGACAGAACCGTGCGTACGAGGGCGATTGCCCTGGGAGGTGAAAAGAAGTGACCCCTTTGTGTTTGAGAATGTGAGCAGCCTTGCTGTCGATTTCTTCTGTCATGCACTGCCAAAGCTTCTATTTAAGTGTTGTGAAAACTCTCTGTTTTTTTCAGGTCGAATGATTGATTTGGATGCCATTGGTCATCCAATAGATTCAGAATCTAAAGAAGATGAGCCTTGTAGTGAAGAGACAGACCCAGAGCACGATCTGATTGCTGAAATCTTACCCGAAATAACTAACCTAATTAACATAGATATATACCATAGTGAAGAGAGCGAAGGGCAGGAGGAAGAATGTGCGAACGCCACGGACGTCACCACCACCCCCTCAGTGCAGTACATCAACGGGAAGCACCTGGTCACCACCGAGCCCAAGGGCCCAGAAGCTGCCGAAGCGAGGCGTGGCCAGTTTGAGAGTGTGGCGCCTTCTCAGAATTTCTCAGACAGCTCGGAGCGCAGCCCTCACACGTTCGTCGGGGCTGAGATTGAGTTATCTACCGCCCTTCAACCCAACGACTCTGCAGAAACCACCGAATCGCTTGAAATCACGTGGAAGCCTGAGCCGTACCCTGAAGGTCCGGAGCAGTTTTCAGGGGGTGAACCTGATGTCTTCCCCATGGCCCCGTTCCAGGAGGGAGACACCACGGAGGGGGCAGCATCCGTCTCGGAGAACAGTTTTGAACTTGAAAATCTGGTCCCCGAGCCTACAGAAGCTCTACTTTTGCTTCCGGAAGAATCCTCGGGGGAGGCTGCCGTTGACCAAGCATCTCCAGAGATAGTCTTGGCGGGGGCTACCGAGGACACCTTTGCCGAAGGCACAGAGACAAGCACTTCTCTCACACACGTTCCCAGTGTGGTTCCAGATTCCACGGCAGCAGAAGGGTCCAGCAGCCTAACAGGAAACCCAGGGCCTGATGGCCCACTGTCTACCAGAGACAGCGGGGTGGACACGACCCCCAGACAGAGCGTGGAGCTGTCGGGGAGTTCTTCACCCCCAGTCTCAGAAGGCTCCGGGGAAGACACAATCACACTGCCAGAGCACATGTTCCCCGGGGTAACTGATTTGTCACAGAGTAACGCTACGGAGTCACTCACTACTTCAGAGGCTCACAAGATAACGCTTACAGCAAGCTTCACCAATGCGCCTGTGACCACCGTCTATTTGGTTTCTGAAAGAGCTGCAGAGATAGTCCCCACCCAGGCAGTAAGCGAAGCAGGGTCTTCTGAGGGGGTTTTCAGTACAGCTGCAGGGGGAAAGAACAGGGAGGAAGAGGAGGAGGAGGAGGGAGCCACCCGTGCAGGTGCCACAGCTGAGGTTCACTCACCCACGCAGAGGCCAGAGCTAGTAGTTTTGCCCTCACAGTCAGCAAACTCCAAGGCAGCTCCCACTGGCGATCCAGCTGCAAGGGAGAGTGTCGTGTTCTGGACGACACCCGCAGGGTCTGCCCTTGACTTGAGCGAGACGCGTGTTTTGGAAGATGGGGGGGCACGGGTCCCCGAGGACAGCAGTGGCAGTCAGGAAGGGCTCACCGCTCCCCGACAAGGCCCTGCGTCTCCGTTCATAGAGGAGGGCTCTGGAGATGCAGACGCCGGCCCCGAATCCACTACCATTCCTTCATTGCCCTTAGATGTCGAATCTGAAATTCCAACCGAAAAGGAAGCAGTTGGCACTTCGCCTGCCCACGTGGAAACAGGATTCTCCTCTGAGCCAACAGCACGAGTTTTGAGCCCTGGAATCCATGGAGAAGTTGCTGATGGTATCAGCCCAACACCCAAGGAGAAGCCGGCTACTGCAGGCTCAGGAAGGCCAAGTCCCAGGGCAGAAATGCGGGGCTTTGCCACAGGTGTTCCTCTGGAGGAGTTCAGCGGGGACTTGGGAGAGTATGCAACAGTATCTCATCCCCTCACACAAGAAGTGCTGGTGGCCGAAGGCTCGGGGGACACCGCGTTTGGCGATACTCTGACTTTCCCGTCTATAGTGCCTTCGTCAGCTCCTGTCAGTCACACACCTGCCTCGGCAAGACCCGGTAGCACCGACACGAGCCCTTCAGCCCTCCCTTGGGAAGAGTTCCTGGCCTCAGGTGAGGGCTCGGGTGAGCGACAGGTCACAGCCGGCAGCTCTTCCGACCCAGTGCTTCCCAGTGCGGTGGGAAGCCTCTCCCATACAGCTTCCCCACTGGTTGACCGAGCCCTGGGAGAAGTGGGTGCTGCTGGAGGAGTCAATGAGAGGACCACCGTTTTAGCAACAGCTGAAGGTACTGCAGCCCCCACAGCAGCACAGCGCGCTGTGAACATGGTCAGCAGCACATTTCCCACGGACTCTCCCCAAACGGTGGAGCCAGCCGGACTGTGGTCTGGGCAGGAGGTTAGTTCTGCAACACCAGGCGTTGACGGTGCGATGGCCTCCGAGGAGACCCAAGGACAAACGTCTAGGGAATTCTTCCAAAGCTCTCCTGCACCAGAACCAACAGATTTCGATTCACAAACGTTTACTGACATTGAACTCCAAACCACGACGTCTTCTGTAGCAACAACAGAGCAAGCCGAAGGCATTGACGAGGAAGTGGCAGAGAAAGGTGTTTCCTTAGTGAACACATCGACACCAGAGCCAGAGGCAGGGTACTCGGGATCTTCCACTGCTCACCCAGAAGCTACTGAAAAACCACATCTCTTCACAGCTTCTGCCTCCGTGACTGAATCGACACCAGTCATCACAGAGTTGTCAATCAAAGGGGAAGAAACTGTGACGCCATTCCCGAAAGACCCAGAGCCAGCAGTCGGGGAGTCAGATGCTGATCTCTTGTTCTCGGGACTGGGGTCAGGGGACGACGTGTGGCCTGCTCTCCCTACCGTGTCCGTGAATTTTACAGAAATGGAACAAATCATAAGCACTTTATATCCCCAGACTTCTCACGTGGAAAGTTCAGAAACAAGTGCCCCAAGTGATACAATGGCAGACCGCGAGAGGATGGAGAATGTGGCAAGTGAAGCTGGACCACTCGTTTCCGAAACAGTCATCCCTGGGGGTAGCGAGGCAGCACCCCGCACGGACTTCGTAGAAATTCTCAGTGGCCCTGGAGCGGAAAGACCCACCACGGCACCACTCCCTTTCTCCACGGACATTGACCACCCTCAGGGGCAAAGTTCTGGAAGGGCAGAGGAAATCCAGGCCAGGGGACCGCAAACTGCAACCGACCAGGTCTCCGCGACAGCAGAAGCTCGAAAAGCTGCAACCTCGTCCACCATTTTCCTCGCCCAGACGCCTGGCCTTGAAACGTCCTTAGAATTTGTGACATCAGCGCCAAAACCATCTCATTTATTTTATGAGCACTCTGGAGAGGGCTCTGGAGGAGTGGATGTACTCGATGTCGCCTACACTTCTGGAACTACGCAGGGACCCAGGCAAGGAAGCCCCACGTTTGCTTCTGATGGGTCCCTAGGGACGCCACCCCAAGTGCCAACCACTGAAGCCGTCCCTGCTGGAGTCCCAGTGGTGTCCGAGCTGCTGCCTCGCTCAGAGCACAGCGAAGGCGCCCCGGAGGCCACGAGCACACGGTCAAGTCCAGCGTTGTATGGGAGGTCCACTGAAGGGGCCGCCGCTGCTTTCCAAGGCCGTTTCCGGGGGTTCGAGGAGTCCACCGTGAAGCCTAACCAAAGAAAAGGCACGGAAAACATTTTCATCGATAACATCTTCATGGACAAAGAGGACAAGGATTTCATCGTGACGATCACAGAGAGTTCCATCCTTGAAATGCTGCCTGAGCTGACGTCGGATAAAAACACCATCATCGATATCGACCACACCAAGCCTGCGTACGAAGACATCCTTGGGATGCAGACGGACATGGAAGCAGAGGCCCCCTCGGGACCCCAGGGCAGCAGTGAAGAGAACGCTGCCGTTCAGGGGAAGCCCGAGGCAGCTCTAAACCTGTCGCTCGCCGAGGAGGCATCCGAGGGCTCTGGCGACACTCTCCTGGCTGTCCTCACTCAGGCCACGCGCGATCCCCCCAGGGCTCCCCACGGCGGAAGCCAGTTGGATCACAGGGGCTCTGCCCTCACGTCTACGATCCCGGGCCCCAGCACGGAAACAGAACTGGAGACTTTGCTTCCCACGGTGGCGTCTCTGCCCTTCCCCGGGGGGTCTGCCACAGCGCATCCGCAGAGGGGAGAGCCAACCGCCGAAGCCACATCCCTGGATGACACCTTTGAGTCCAGCACCCTGTCCGATGGGCAGGCCGTTGCGGACCAAAGCGAGATGATCGCCACTCTGGACCAAAGGACGCAGGAGGACTACGAAGAAAAGAAACACATCGGGCCTTCTTTTCAGCCAGAATTCTCTTCCGGAGCCGAGGAGGCATGGATGGGCCCCACTCCCTATGTAAGTATTGGTACAAGCCACCCCCTGGCTCAGAGTTTAACAGAGACACCCGGTGTGGCCGAAGGAACCGCGCCCCCGCAGAGTTTAACAGAGACACCCGGTGTGGCCGAAGGAACCGAGCCCCCGCAGAGTTTAACAGAGACACCCGGTGTGGCCGAAGGAACCGAGCCCCCACGGCATACCGATGGCACACCAGCAGCGTCAGCGTTTGCAGGGTCGACCCCTCAAGCGCCCTCATCCCCACTCCCTGTCTACTCAGGCAGCGGCGCCTCTGAACACGCAGACATCCTCCTGCCAAGTGTGCTTCCAGGCCTGGATGTCAGCTCCCTGCCCGCGTCCCCAGCGGATGCTTTTAAGGAAGTCCATGAAGGTATTGAAGTGACTTTCAAGCCGTCCAGTGAAGAATACTTTGTCGTAACAGAGCCTCCGTCCGGGCCTCCTGGCCGAGAATTAGAACTCTCCAAAGAACAAAGTAACCCCCAGTTACCGGAGGAGATGGATGCTTCTCCCACAGAGCTAACTGCTGAGGAAGCAGCTGAGCCCCCCCAGACCCCCCCAGAGAAAACCAGCAGTCGGCTTCCTGGAGAAGCGGTGACGGTGATGCCCAGCGCTGCAGCCCCTGAGGCTGGGACCGTCACTCCGGCTGCCAGTGAACTCAGGTCGGAAGGCGCTGCCCAGGGGCCCCGTCCTACGTCTGCATCTGTGGATTACGGGGTTGAGGCCCACGTGGTGCCTCAGCCCAGCCCACACACTTCTGAGGGGTCCACGGTTCCTCCTCCACGGGATACACACGCTTCCGTCTCGGGAGAGGGCGCCACATCAGCACCAGAACAGCACCCAGCGGCAGGAACCCCTAATGCCAATGCCCAGGCGGCGGGAAGCCCTGCAGCAGCAAACACTGCGCTTGCGACGCCTCCATTCCCCCTTCTGGAACCTTCTAACGAAACTGATTTCCTGATTGGCATTCATGAAGAGTCAGTGGAAGGCACAGCGGTCTATTTACCAGGTAAGATCACAGCATCGGTGAAGCTGTTTCCAGACCCAGAAGCAGTCCCTTGGTCCTCACCTGGGTGTGTGTCTATCTGGTTTTTACTGTGATGTCAAACCGACGGAGACTTTAACATTGTTCACGCACTGCAGGTCAGGTCACAGTGCTGAGTCCATAACGAGCTGAGAATAAAGTAAGTACAGACAGCTGCTGGGCTTTGTGGATATATTTTATGTTTTTCTGGGTTTAGAAACAACACCCGGTGGCAACATGGAAAAAAACAAAATTATCAATGGCCTAAAAATTTGATGCGATTATACAACTGTGGCGCTGCTTTGCCCTGTGTCCCTTATCCTTTTAGTTTTAAGAACGGGGCAAGCAGTCCTTTTTTAAAACTCTCCCGTCCGTGGGTGCTGTTGTGGCGATATCAAAAATCCACGGGGCCCTTCACATGCGACAGTGACAGCTCTAGTAACTTGCCCAGTTCGTGCAAGGCCAGTGGTCATTTCACACTTTCTTATAATGTTTTGGCTTGAGATGCTGTGAGTAATGCTCTCTACTTAGCACCTGGCCAGAGTGGCCATTCGCATGGTGTAGATTTGTGTTCTGCCTGCTGAGAGACGTTTCTGAGTATCTTCCACCATGACAGAACACATGCACGTGACGGTGCTTCATGGAGACCGTTGCTTTTGGTCTTCACAGAAAGGCTGGAGAGCACTTACTGTAGTCCCTTGCCAAAGGGTGGATTAGAGACTTGAGCAGCTTCCCCACAGTTGCACAGCCACATGACAGCAGAGCGGGAATTGAGCCCAGATGTGGCACATTCTGAAGTGCATGGTCTTTTTCCTGCTCATTGCTAGTTTCCAACATAGCATACAAATGAGCCATTGATATTCAATGATTGTACACCAGAAATCTGGGAATATGTAATAGTGTGTAGAATCTGTTTCCCTCTTGGTCTAGCCTGAGACTGCTGAGAATCCAGATTGAATGGCTTCTCCCAGCATGTTGTTATTTAAGTAACAGTGTCAGTGGAATCCATAAACACCATCACCACCCAGCAGCTACCTGGAAAAAGAAGAAAATCCGGGACTTTACAGCCTGTGTGGCTTGCAAATGGATGTTGTACTATGATGGATGTTTCATGTCATGGCTACTGTTAAGAATTTTTCTATCAGTCATATCAATATTATCCTTTATGCCACTAATGCTTCTTTTTGATGTAGCTCAGGAAGTAAAATAGGAGGTGTAACTTTTTATAAATGGCTTGAAGTGTTTTGTGAATAAAATTGATTAAAGGTGGTGGACATTGAATTTTTTTTCCTGTCACTCTGTATTTAATGTGTAACTGATAACCTAATAATGTGGCCAATACATATTGTTTTGTAATTTCACTGAAACATAACTCCAGTTGTTGAAAATACAATGTAGAAATAACTGTACATGTGCAGAGAGAGTTAAGTTTGACAAACGAGTGTACCAGTTATCCTGTGCACAATGTTTACCAGGAATTAGAGTTTGGGTCTTCATTGCAAAACAAATTGTCGCATTAGCCTGACTCAGTAAACAGCCGCTCATGTGGGATCGCCTGGCCTATCTGTTGCAGATTCAGCTTTCCAAGGTTAATACAAACTGTTTAGGGAAGAGTCAAATTAATAAAAACAAAACTTTTTTTTCTGATTGGAACCACCTCAAGTTCTCAGAAACACTCAGTTTCTCACCAAGCCCTTATCTTAGTCTCAGCCTGGTGTCTACCGTCCAGAGTAGGAATGAGAACAAGACTCTGTGCTTGTGTGGTGCATCAGAGTCTTCCAAACAAAGCACGTTCCCGGGATCTGGTTCTGCAGAGGGGGCAGCAGGTGGACATCATACTGACCGTGGCCTTGACGTCTAGGCAGTGTATGTTCAAGTGCAAAAAAGCATAACTTCCCAGGGAGATCTTAAATATTTTTGCAACTGAGGGAGAAAGTGCCATAGAAAAATTGGGCTGGCTTTTGGAGAAGTTGGTATAATCATCTGGATCAACCTAATTGTAATGTGAATCCCAACCTGGGAACGTGTATCTGTCACACGGGGTTTACCTAACACACAGGTGGTCCGAGCCTGACTTTGCTCAGTTGTCTTCTAGCAGCCCCTTGCTTATCCTGATGTCCGTTAAGTGCCTGTTCACAAGAGCTTAGGTGCCTTCTTTCCGTGTGTAATTGTTTCAGGGTTGCAGCACTAAATATTCCCTATAAGATCTATTTTATTTCATTTTTTTGGTAAAACTTCCTGCTCTCATTTGTATCCTTAGACCTAAGCGATTCTGAAAAAAATACTCCAAGAACAAATATTTGGAAGGATTTGATTAACTCAATGAGATATATTTATTCAAGCCATATTATGATAAAATATACTCTTCAAATGGTGTTAACATATTTGCCTTTAGACAACATATTTTTTTAAACTGCTGTTTTCATGAATTTATGTCTTTTGCCTTCACACTGATCTCTTAGGAGTGTCGGTTTTACGTGTATTTTAAAAAGAAAATTGTAATAGAAATGTGGGATTTCGTTTTAGGTGAGGTGTTTGTATTTGGGTTTGTTTTTGTGCAGTAGAGTTTAATCCGTGTGTTGCTTCTCTTCAAGTGTAGTTTAAAGGAGTACATTTGGAGCGTGTTTTTGGAAAAGGCATGTTAATTAGCAGAAGAGACTTCAGTGCCCACTTTGGAAGAGCACTAAGTGGTAAAAGGCAATAGAATTCAAACGATGGTAACCAGCAGTCTTCTAAAAAGAATGCATGTTCTGTGTATCCAGCCATTTCACATGAACTAACCTCGTTTAAAAGAATACATTTTCCATTCACTGTGCACATACGTGTAATCATTTTTGACTAAAATCAATTGCCATTATCATGCCAACTAAATCTGCAGTAGAATCTATTAGTTGCCAGAATCCATATATAAGTATTATTTCAAATAATGATTGAATCCCAGAAATGAGTAGATGCAATTGATAACAAGTAGTTATAATACCAAGAAACACTCCAGAGAGTAAAGTTAATTTTTAGTTGTAGCATCTGGAAATTCCTGTGGTGAAGCTTGTATTATGATAGCAAAATGTGGCGTTGTTTGCTAAGATCCATGAGAACTGGAGAGATGAGCCTAACTGCTCTGCTTGCTTCCCTGATGTGGTAGGAACTGATCGCTGCAAGACAAACCCGTGCCTCCATGGGGGCACCTGCTACCCGACCGAAACTTCCTACGTGTGCACCTGTGTGCCGGGATACAGTGGAGACCAGTGCGAACTCGGTGAGATGAGACGCTCTAGGCTGAGGGGGCGTGGTTCTTTCACGGTGATATATTGGGATAGAATTCCTGTTGTCAAATCCATCAAAGATTTCTGAGAAACCTGTGTGTACACAGAGTGTGTGTCCAATGAAGTGAAGCCTAGCCCCTGACATCTGTGTCGGTAATCAATTTAGGGATATTATTTTTTAAGAAATCTATAGTAGGAGGAAAAAAAAAAAACCCTGAAAGTGTGGGAAGTTTAGCTCCTGTGTTTGGGGATAACCTCCTCGCCTGCTGTGGCCTGGGAAGCCTCCTGCTCTGGTCCTCGCCGCAGCCAGCCTGGGCAGCCTCCACACCAGGAAGCTACGGGGCTGCTGCCCCCTTCTTATCCTCGGGGTCCAAAGGACATAACCAGCCTATAGTAGATCCCTTCCTTGTACTTCTGTGTCCTTGGTTAGTGTTCCTTCTCTTTGAAAATAAAAAAGAGCCCAGTTTTGGTTGGGCTACATATAAACCTCACCTCTGAGAAAAGAGTGACCTTGGCGAGATTCCGTGGAGGTGTGCCTAAGGGGACTGGGCAGAGAAAACCCACCCAAAGCTCCTGGGATGACACAGGAATGCCAGATGAAATCCCGGCGTTCCGCATGAAAGAGTACTTTTATAAAACTAGGAAAAAGGCCGCGGGATCTACTGAGCCGGTTAGTGAGGGTTAAGGCCTGCAGTGAATACCATTAATTGCATCTTAAATATCACATTTTCATCTGTCAAAGCACCTGACTCTGTTATATGTGAAAATCAAATGAAATAATTCAGTGAGTTCCTAGAACAGCGGCTGCCACTTAGCAAATGCCCTGGAAGTGTTTGTTCCATTTCTGTGATTGTATATCCAGTCTCGGAAATGGAGTCTGCTTCGTATACTCATGTCTTCAGTATCATTCTCATATAACGTGAACGTTAATCTTACACTGCCATTTCGACCTGCGATGGGAATCCATTCACAGATTTCCTCGGGGACAGTCCAGGAGCTCTGTAGAAAGAATGCTTTGGATGTAGGTCTTAGAGCTGAGGAGGGGAACGGGTGGCAGAAGCAGAGGCTGTGCAGTGGGGAGTGCATGTGAGGCCTACGTAGGGGTGTGTGGGAGAGCACACTGGGCAGAGGTGAGCTAGGAAGCCTGATGCTCCGAAGCCAGGAGTTCACATTGTACTCTGGTAAGAGAGACGTGCGACAGAATCAGCTGGGCGGTCTGGTACAATGCAGCTTTTTGCCCCCACCCCAGGGGACTTCATGCATTGCTCACAATCTCAGGCACCACACGCTGAGGCCCAAGGCCCTGGGCCGTGTTCAGAAGCGGTAGTGCAGAAGCCCTGTGACAGCAGAAGGGAAGATGAGCTGGGGAGGAAGGGCCCTGAAGCAGGGAGGCCAGGGCTGTGTTCTGGGCATTCCTCACGTGAGCTGACGAGAGCACACTGGACCCAGGGCCAGAGCTGGGAGACCTGGGATCTTGTAAAGCAGATTTAGGGCTCCTGTGTCTCATCCAATAGCGTTGGAGACAGTGACTCCGCTCAGCGGATCTGATCTGTCTTGGAGTGAGGAAGTCACCAAGATTCTGCAAATAAAAATTTAAGGTGGACAGTTAAATATGAGTATCAGATAAAAAAGGGACAATACTTAATACTTAGTGTAAATTAGTCCTGAGTATTGCAGAGGGCACCCTGACACTAAAAATTACATATGCTCTTGAGAAGAATCTTTCCAAAGAATACGACACTTAAAGAATGTCCTCTTAGAAGGTGTTTTAATATGAATCTTTTAAAAAGAATCCGATACTCAAATTTACCTGGTTGTCCTCTTACCTGGCAATATCACACTAATACTATTATTTGATAATATTAGTATTAATACTATAATAGTTATTTGAACCTTTTTTAAAGCTTATTTTTGGCACTCTTACCATTTCGTTTCAGATTTTGACGAATGTCACTCTAACCCCTGTCGGAACGGAGCCACATGCGTGGATGGTTTTAATACGTTCAGATGCCTCTGTCTCCCAAGCTACGTCGGGGTACTTTGTGAACAAGGTAGGAGCTGCTGCAGTACTTGCATAATGAGCATTATGGACTGTTTTTGGCCGCTGTGGCCGTGCTGCACATTCTGTCCTGCACAGGAAACCAGCCAAGAGCATGAATGCATTAGGTGTCTGGAGGCAGACTAGTGCGAAATGGTCTGCAGTGGAATGTGGCCTCACTGCTGGTGGCTCAGAATTAGAGGCAGGCGCACTGAGCTGACCAGACGGGTGCTGCTGTGTGCCTTCTTCCTATGAACACGGAGGTATCGTGTACACAGAACTATTGAATTCAATGTCAACCACCTTTAGTTTCTGCCCTAAGCACTTGAGACTCAATGGGGTTATTTCATCATCAAACATACCTGCGGAATTAGTTGATAGATGTGTTTGAGTACAATATTAGCCTCGGCCTGTCAATACTGCATAAAAAATCATGATGATTCTGGGCACCAGGAAATTTTCTTCCCTAAGAAACATCTACTTTTTCTGAATGGAAGAAGGGCCCAGATCCTCAGCATTGCTGTAATTTGCATTTGATGGCCACCCTAAGAGCATATTTTACGTGGCTAAGGGTAACATTTCTGAGTCCACCAGGGAGGAACAGCTTGCGTGCTCAGCACACTCCGCTTTGGAATGTCGATTTCCTCTCCTGCAAGTCATCCAGTGGTTTGGCTTTGAGAAGAGTGTTCTGTGCCAAGCTTCCATTCCACCAGGCAAAATGGAAACGGATTAGACACTCAGACACGTTGGTCTGGCCCCACACTCAGCTTTGTGGTGTTAATCCGGATGTCGCTAAAATTAAAGCAAAGCTAACAGTGGCATGCACCGAGCTCCCGTTCCAAGGGAATGGGTGATGGCTTAGGTTTTCCGTATCTTTCTTTTTTAATTGCACAGGGTGAGTCTGTTTGTGTTAGAGTTTTAAATATGGAAAGAGACCAAGCCAGAGCTTCTTAAATAAGTGAGTTGTCATTTGTTGAAGAGTGCAAAAAGCATGAGGCATTGAAATATGTCACAATGAGTCCAGCTTCTCTTAGTTCCAAGACCTAGAAATCATGCAAAAAATGAGGTGTTCATCCGGTATTTGTGGAGTATCTGCTGTTCCAGGCACTGTTGTGGTGTCGTGGGCACAGGAGAGAGATCTGTGAACAGAACCAAGTCCTCGATCGCATGACTTGATGGGGACAGAGGATCAAAGGAGATGCTTGGTCTTCATGGGTTAGCAAAGGCTGCTATGTAGGTGACTTTGCTGGGCTAACACAGCATTTCTGTGCATTGGCAGTACTAGCCATTGAGGCTCAGAAGGAAAAGTGGTGTGTTCCAGGTGTCATAGTACATTCTAGAATAGGATAAGTGGGTCTAAGTAGCTTACGGCTAAAGCCCAAGCTTTTGTCGCTGTCTCCACACCTCGAAAGTGACTCTCAAAGATCAACTTTGTATTTTCGTGTGTGTCTGATGGATGACAAGGAAGAGGATCTTGGAGGGACTTTGGGGCCAGGTGCCTTTTCCCGAGAGAAAAGGCTTTCGTGTGTTCCTTTCATTTCTGGTGCCACCTCACTTTCCGGCGCCTTCTATTTCATCTTCAGAACAAACGCAGCCATCATCCGCTCCATTCACAGAGAAGCATCCTTCCAGGCTGTTTACCCAACGCAGCTGTGCGCCTGTGATTTATTGCCAGGATAATGGAAGGGTTTCTTTTTTTTTTTTCCCTCCTCCTTTCAGGTTGCCTAAGAACAAATGTTTTCTGCATTAACAGCCATGTTGTCTAAACAGTTTTCTAGCCAAAGTTCAGTGATGACTGTGTCATTGTTTCTTTAGCTGACCTTTGCTCTGTGTTAGTAACTTCCAAGTCTCAGTTACTGGAACAGGGGCACATGACAGCAGACCCGAGACTCAGGATCCTTGGGATGTTAGGGAAACAGTGCTGCCCACAGATGGCCCCAGGCAGAGTCCAGGGCACAGTTTGCCAAGAAGGAGGGTGGAGGTGTTGATTTCTTCAGTTTGCAGCAGAGGCACTGATAACATTACCTGTATGGCATAAAGTCATAGTGAAACTGCATGAGAGAAAGGGTTCAGCCTGTGTGGTCCTGCGCAGGAGCAGCACACGCTACGCACCTGGGAGTTTGCGTAGTTACCTATGCATGATTAGAGCGTGCCTATCTCATCTGATTGTGTCAGATGAAATAAGGTTCACAATATTTTCAGATAAAGATTGAGATTTTAGATATAGCTTACACATATGTAATCTATAGATAGAGCTATTTTATTTTTTAATTGATTTATTTGAGAGGCAGAGTTAGTGAGAGAGAAGGAAAGTCAGAGATTTTCCATTTATTGGTTCACTCCCCAAATGGCCACAATAGCCAGGATTGGTCCAGGCTGAAGCGAGGATCCAGGAGTTTCTTCTGGGTCTCCCATATGAGTGACAGGGGCCCAGGGACTTGGGCCACCTTTTGCTGCCTTCCCGGACGTATTAGCAAGGAGCTGGATTGGAAGTGGAGCAGCTGGGACTTGAACCAGCCCCATATGGGAAGCTGGCACTGTAGGCGATGGCTTAACCTGCTGCACCACAGCACCAGCCCTAGATATAGATATTTTAGATGTAGGTTTAGACTTGGATTTTTGGATATTTTACATAAAGGTGTCTATGAACATACTTTATGCTATGACAGCATGAAGTTATTGACTGTTAGTAAAACAGTATGGTTTTACCTATGGCGCCATCTTAGGCTCTGGTCCTGTTGCCATTTTGTACAATAAGATTCATTCTAAGCCCAGCCTGGGTTACTAGAAGTCAAGTGACCAAATGGCCCAATCACAAATGTCAGCTCCGCCCCTACCCTAGTGGGATTTGCCACTCCCACTTCCTTACCTCTGCAGAGCTATGTAAGACCTGTTTTCCCAGTACATGCTGTTCTCTGTGTGCACGGGTAGGCAGCCTGTCGGGTGGGGGAACCCCAACAATAAACCTTCTGCCTTCCTCCGATGTCTGGTGTGTTTTGTGGTGGCCTTTCCTTTCACTGACCTTAGCAGGAAGTGTTGTAGAGATATCTCCAAGCCTCCTCTCCCAGACACTAAGCCCCTCCTTTGCGGCTAGGTTTCCTTCCCTTCCCACCCAATTCCAGGCTGGATTCTTGCAAGTGAACTCCCCGGAGGGAAACGCATGCATCCAGACACTCCCACTTTGCTTCCTTTCTGGGCACTGCGTGCTGCTTTGACACCAAACCATCTAGCCGTGTCCTGACTCTCTTCCTAGGAGACCTGGTGGTCTCCCAACAACACAGCTCAGAACTTCCAGGGCACGTTGTCTAAAACAGTTACTCAGCGCTGTAACTAAACAACACGCCTGATAGACTAAACTGCAAGCGAGCTTGCTCTCGGGGAGAAGCTGTGGCTGTGTGCCCATATGGTCGGAGTCACTGCAGCGAGGGGAGAAGAATCAGGCCTCCCAGATACACACCTCCCCACGGTTGCAGGAAAGGGTGCACTGAGACAGGAGCCAAGTGCAGTTCGCATTTGGCCACCGAGTCTACCAAGCATTTATTCCAACATGGTGGGGTGATGTTTCCTTTATCCATCAGTAAGATTAGGGGAGAGGATGCTTATTAGGTCATCTGGAAGGTTTTTCTTGATCCCTGAGGTTCTATAGACTTTGCAGTCTTGTTAGTTTCTACTTCTAAGTGTGTTGGTATGTTTTTGAGATATAGTTGGTGAAAGTCAAAAGTATTGCCATTGATACCGCTAGAGGTATCTACAGCCATTGATACCGCTAGAGGTATCTACGGCCTATAGGTAGGTGTGGCTGAGGGGAGGCCAGAGGGGAATACAGAGCTGTGAGCAGAGTTAATACAAGTGGCAGATGAGGAAGTGCCCCTGAAGCTCACTGCCAGTGTGCAGTTTAGATGTCTGTGAGCAATGTTCCCATCCCACGGGCACCAGTTATGGTGTGCTTATTGTTCAAGAGAAAACACACACACACACTCATGCACACGTATGTGGCTTGGTGGGATGGGGGTTTATTAAGCAAAAGAACGCAGATTATTTCATTTTTCTTCACCTTGAAATCTTTTTCCTTCCTTGTGGGGGAAGAACGGGCACAGTTCTAGCTGCACCCGGGGCATTGATTGCTGTGTAAGTCTTACAGAACAGCAGCCCGTGACCCCAGCTGTCTGTCGGGGAATACAGGACAGCAGCCCATGACCCCAGCAAGGAGGCAAGGACTGCTTCCAGAGGTTTTGGAGTTGTTATGCAAATACACTGTTCCTAATCCTATTAGGCCGAATTCTTATCTTGTCACTTGAGTGATTCTCTGAGAAAGGTTGCCCCATAAGGAATTTGCCCCCTCTGCTTCCTAAGGCAGCTCTGGCTGGCCCCTCTTCCAGCTTCCCCTCTGTGGTAACTGGCTTGAAGCAAGGAAGTGGCTCTCAGACACTGGCTTTTCAGTCCAAGATGTGCAGGAACCTCTAGCCTGACAAAGCATTCCACTGTGGCCCTGACCCAGCTGTGTGCATCAGTTCCTTGGAGGGGCATGGCATGGACGTTGGCTCTGGGAGTCCTATCAACGTGTGGTTGGGGGGAGGGACCAGGTTGACTGACAGGTGAGTGTGGTCAGCCTCTACCTCGTTTCTCCCCAGACACCGAGACATGTGACTACGGCTGGCACAAGTTCCAAGGGCAGTGCTACAAATACTTTGCTCACCGGCGCACGTGGGACGCGGCCGAGCGGGAGTGCCGTCTGCAGGGCGCCCACCTCACCAGCATCCTGTCTCACGAGGAGCAGATGTTTGTGAATCGTACGTACCGGATAGGCGTGGGCCCCGAGAAGCAGCCACCGGGGATGCGGCGGATTAGCTCCTTCTCCTGGGAGCTACCTCATCCTCTGGCCTAAGTGCTCCAGTGGGAGAATGCTGAGCTAAATACGGGGAGGCGTAGCCTTGGCTGCCGGCGGCTGTAGGTGTCACAGCACGATCTAAGTTGGACCATAAGAAATTGCTTTCATTTTTTTGACTTCTGAAAGTGGCCGTTTCTAATGGTTCGGCATAATCTTGGCCATGACTGCCTCCAGGGTCTCCGTTTTGAGTATTTGCATGCACTGTCTAACACTGAAGTTGCTTTCAGTTATTTTTAGCCTGCTAATTAAAACTGAATTTGCAGCATCCTCATCTTATCCTCTGGTTATATTGGTTCTCATTCAGGTTTCCAATTATTTTAGACCATAGAGAGTGAGGGCCACATTAAGAACAGGAAATGGTGGAGATTGAAAGCTAATGAAACTGGATACCAGAGCTGAGTGGTAACTCCCCAAACTATAGCCAGGACCAATGTAACAAATATGAAGGTGCTTCCAAAAGCTATGGGAAAGTTGAGTTAAAAGATAAATCAGTTTTGTTGCAGGGGGAGGCATTTGGCATACCGATGGAGATGCCTGCATCCTGTTCTCTGTTGCTGGGGTGCGAGTCCTGGATCCTCCACTTCTGATCCAGCTTCCTCCTAGTGTGCACCCAGGAGGCAGCTGGTGATGGCTGAAGGACTTGGGTCTCTGCCACCATGCGGGAGACCTGGATTGAATTCCCAGTTCCTGGGTTTGGTCCTGGCCCAGAACCAATGTTGCAGACTTCTGGGGAACGTTCCAGCAGATTGGAGGTGTCTCTCTGTCTCTCTCATTAAAACAAATTAATTTAAAAAATGAATTTATTTTGCTGCAAACAGTTGTACTGTCTAGGTTTTTCATAATACACATTTTCTGTTAAATTTTGGAGACTCCTGGTGTGTGGAAATCTTTTGCTCCAGAAGCATTGTTGATTCTCTATTAAATATATTCCTCTGATGCCTGTTATCTTTTAGAAGTTAGATTGTTAATTTGCAATCTGGACCCAGGCCATTTAGCTCTATTGCATGGTGTCTTTGCCAGTGACCCATGCCATGGTGAGGATAATTTTTCAGAACTCTCTTATCTAAGTGTTTACTATTTAAATTGCTTTAAGAACATGTGGCTTCCCAGCAGAGGGTAGCCTGGTAAGATATGGCACATTTCATTGAATTACCAAAATTTTTGCTAATGGAATAGCGTAATAAAAGATGTAAATGGAAAACTCCTATCATGAGTAAGCTTGAAGATGAGTATCTAGAGTAAACTACCAGGGAGTTTATTGTCTCATCTGATACTTTAATGTCTCACGGTCTTTGCAAATTAGCTTTATATTCTTTTAAAAGAATGCATTTATTTGAGACAGAGAGAGAGAGAGAACTCCTGTCTGTGGTTCACTCCCCAAATGCCTACAACAGGTCGGACTGGGCCAGGCTGCAGGCAGGAGCTAGGACACAATCCAGTTCCCCCACGTGCGTGGCAGAGACTGGAGCACTTGAGCCATCCCTGCTGCCTCCCAGGCGCATTAACAGGAAGCTGGAGCCAGGAGCAGAGCAGGGTACGGAGCCCCGGCACCCTGATGTGGGGCGTGGGCATCGGCGCCGTTCGGCTAAACGCCCACTCCTGCAAATTAGCTTTTTGGTTTAAAGCACCTTGGGAGGAACAGAAGACACTTTGATTAGGAGGGAGTTTTTATGGGTGACTACATAAAATTCTAGGAAGAGAAGTGTGTGCGTGAATCACCCTGAGAGTGATTGTGTGTGCTCGACGCTCACCGTCCGTGGGCAAGGCAGTAAAAGGTCTGTGTGGTTTCCCGTCAGGTCTGGGCCACGATTACCAGTGGATCGGCCTCAATGACAAGGTGTTCGAGCACGACTTCCGCTGGACCGACGGCAGCGCTCTGGTAAGACCCCCGTGCGAGCCACACCGTTCTGGCGGCTTGCGGCCTGCACTGTGTCTTCTTGAGGGGCTGGCGACTGGGGATCAGTGCCGGGACTTACTAGGATCCTTCACGAACAGGACAGAGTTGCAGGCTGCTGGCGTCTCATCAACAGATGCGCCTCTGTTTAGACGAGCAGCCCACAGATTTCCACTGGGCCACGTCAGGCTCAGCCGGTCTTTCCCATGCTCCCCTTGCTTTGTTGTACAGCTTTGGAGCTAAAAAGGAATGGAAAAATGCAGAAAGAGAGGAGCCGGGAAACAGGTCTCTCAAGCCACAGCTTACACACCTGTCCCACACAGGCTCCTTTTTATCCAAGCAACCATTGCTCAGTTTTCATCTTAAATAGAATTGCTGATTTGACTATATCTTAAAAAAAAGTAGGTGCTTATGGAGAGCAGTGGCAGGAATGCTGACCACAATTTAGTGTGGTCTGCAAAGGATCTTAGAACAAGTGAGGCTGTTTTGAGCCTCCACTAGTAAACAGACGAGCATAACTTTTTTATATATAATTTTTTAAAAAGACTTTATTGTTATTTATTTGAGAGGTAGATTTACAGACAGTGGGAGGGAGACACAGAAAGGTCTTCCATTTGCTGGTTCACTCCCCAAATGGCCACAGCAGCTGGAGCTGAGCCAATTCAAAGCCAGGAGCCAGGAGCTTCTTTTGGGTTTCCCATGCAGGTTCAGGGGCCCAAGCGTTCAGATCATCTTCTACTGCTTTCCCAGGCCGTAGCAGGGAGCTGGACTGGAAGAGGAGCAGCTGGGACTTGAACTGGTGCCCATATGGGATGCCGGCACTGCAGGCAGAGGATTAACCTACTGTGCCACAGTGCTGGCCCTGAGTGCAACTCTTTGGAAAGAATTCAAATGTGGTTGGCTATGTGAGTGGGACTCAGGACGGAGCACTCATTACAGTTGCCTGGGAAGTATGATTAAGACACTGGCTCTGTGGCCTTGACTCTGATACCTAACAGCAAGACCTCTAGCAGCTGGATTCTCGAGTGTTCCCCAGGAGGTTTTGAAATGCAGACAGACTGGGTATCCACTGGGCTAGATGATATGTGCACACTGGATTCTGAATTAAAGAGTGAGATTTGAAAAGGATTGTTAAGCTCCTTTCACACATGTGAAGTAGTTAGGGACTAGAATTCTCTTCCTTTCCTGCCACTCCTCTGGATTGATTGAACTTGGCCAAATACGAGGATCATTCTAGAGCAGGTGCCAGCGTCATCTGCCTGGTGTGTTCAGGCAGGCGTCCCTGTGCCTTGTGGACACGACGCTCCGTGGATCTGGGCCAGTCGCCATATTAAGCACTTGCACGTGTGTACTTCCTCCGGGAACTTTTAAGAGTAGCAGTTGGTCTTTCTTTACCTGTTTAACTGGTCAGTCGGTTGAGTTCTTTGTTCAGTCTCAGAGAGTTAAGCGGTTAATCCCTTATTCCATTTTCGCTTTGAGCAACCCAACATAAAGCCTGGCTGTCTGTCTGTCTGTCTGCCTCTGTCTCTCTCTCATCACCCTTCTTGTTTAGTCCAGCACTGTTTTCATTGTAGATTTTTTGGCAGCCAACAGAAAACATGGGAAAAGTAGGTCTTCCTTAAAATATGTTCGCAGTGAGATGTGGGAACGCCAGCCTCAGGATCCTGCTCTCACTGTCCTAGCTGGGTGTTGTATCTGCCTTTGTTGCATCCGTATGTTTTCATTTTTTGCTGTACCTAGGAAAGTTGGTGATGGCCCCTTAGATTAATAGCGGGTGTATCACATACATCCTTATATGTCAGTTTTGATTGAAGATAGACAATTTTGTTTTCATTAATTTAACTTATAAGTAAACGTACATTAAAACAGTCCTTTTATCTGTTACAGACTTTAATAAAGACTTTTTATAATTTCCCTATTGTCTGTTATATAGTAGAGGAATGGAATGAGTTTTCCTTAGTTGAGTGCTTGCTTCATTCCTGTTCATTAGGCTGGGTTTCTAGCCAATCCACTATTAAGTCTACCTCCTACGGATTTTCCCTTATAAATAGCTCTGTGAAAATGTGGTTCTTGCTAGCACCTCTCTGTATGACAGAGGTTAGAACACCCAGGACCTGAGGGTGCTGCTTCTGGTTGACGCTTATTTGTGTCTTACAAATCCAGGCCAGGATTTGTCTCATACTGTAGTTGCAGGCTGGACTCCTGTGTGTTCCAGCCTGAGCTTAGAATAGCTCGAGTTGTCTGAAAAGTCTCATTTCGTTCCACACTCACCTGTCTGAGCCAAGTGCCAGTCTGCTTCCAGTCTGTTATTGCTCTACAGAGTTGGTTTGGGTGTTTTCCTCCTTAGCATGGAGGTATGTCCTGTGTGTTGATTCTGCCCTTTCTGTTAGCAAATTACCTTTTCAAAGAAGTGGTTCACTTCTCTGCTTTTCTCATAGTGTGTAAGAGAAAGCCTTATCCCCATCCCTGTGAGCTTGGTTAGTGAAATGGAATGTTGCCTTATATCTGGCAGCTATGCAAGGATCTGTAAATACCTTAGGGAGTTTGTCTTCCCTGCCAGGTGCCATGGAGGTGAACTTGACTCATTATATGTTATTATTCCAAGGCTAACTGTGGAGTTTTCTGTATCCATGAAAAAAAACAAAAACAAAAACAAAAAAACGTTTTAGCTTAGTTATTTGAAAGGCAGAAAAGCGATCTTCTGTCTCCTGATTCATTTCCCAAATGGCTGTAATAGCTGCAGCTGGGCCAGGAGTCCAGCGCTCAGTCTGGGTCTTCCACGTGGGTGGCAAGGACCCAACCAGTTGAGCGTCACCTGCTAACTCCCAGGGTGTGCACTTGCAGGGAGCTGGAGCTGGAACAGAGCCAGGACGCAAACCCAGGCACTCCGACATGGAATGTGGAGCCCCCAAGCAGTATTTTAACGTCTAGACCAAGCACCTGCCCCGTGTCCATTAATTCTCAATGTAGGCTCACAAATACTGTGAAAAAAAAGTTGCCATTTCCAGAGTCTAGGCTGGTCCTACACTTGGTCTACTAGTGAGCACTGCATTTTGTCCGCAGAGAAATACTGATCTTCCTAAGATGGCCTGTGTTAATATGGGCGGTGCATTGAGTGAGGGTCTCAGGTTAAAGAAGGCAGCAAATAAAATATATAAGCAATCAGATTTTAGCAAATGAATGATCCCCATGTATGCACAAGCAACTCTGACACACCTCTGTTTTGTTTTTTTTTTAAGATTATTTTTATTTATTTGAAAGGCGGAGTTATAGAAAGGCAGAGGCAGAGAGAGAGAGAGAGAGAGAGAGAGAGAGAGAGAGAGATCTTCCATCCCCTGGTTTACCCCTGGTTGGCTGCAATGGCCAGAGCTGGGTCGATTCAAAGCCAGGAGCCCGGAGCTTCTTCCCGATGTCCCACGTCGGTGCAGGGGCCCAAGGGCTCAGGCCCTCTTCCACTGCTTTCCATAGCAGAGATCTGGGTCAGAAGTAGAGCAGCCAGGACTCAAATTGGCACCCATCTGGGATGCTGGCACTGCAGGCAGCAGCTTTACCTGATATGCCATAGCGCCGGCCCCTGTTTTTTCTAAAGTAACACAACTGTGCAAAGGAGTGTCCCTTGGGACGTTTTGGAACTGCAGAGGCCTCTGCCCAGCAGCCTGCCTCCCTGCCCTGTGCCTGATCCCTGGCCCTCCACCCTGCTTTGGTCCCCACTCTGTCCTCTCTCCGGCTCTCTGCAGTCCTTTTTGCCATCATTGTCCCCTGATGGCTTCCGTGTGTGCAGGCCTTTGAGTAAGGAGGCCTGCTCTGGTTCACGGTTTGCTCCAAGTGCTTGGTGATGTCCTCACCAGGGAGAACAGGGTGTGCTCACTCTGGGAAGTGGGGCTACCTGGAGCATGGGAGGTTTTGTGGACTCTGTGTTTTAGAGTGATCCTCTCCGTTTCTGCACCTTCTTTCTCCCCGTTGTTGGTTTGAAATTGTCAGGGCTTATCCGTCGTGGGAGGTAGAGCAGTATTAAGACAACAAGAGTGCTTAATATTTACCTTAGGCTGTCTTTTGATGTTCAGTCGTAGAGTTCAGTAAAAACAAACAAGTTGATATTAGGTCTCAATTCAATGATTGCTTTTATTGAGATAATTAAACTTTGCTTCCAATAAACTTGCAGTACAATTATATCGCGTTTAACAGAATCAGGCTTTGTAGCTAGACGAATTCCAGCCATATGTTTATACTAAATCAACGATGCTTTGTGGCCAAGTTATCCAAATTGCTTTTTTTCTTCAGGTTCTGATTCATTCGTCCCACATTATTGGCCTCTGTAATAGGATGTTGATAGCCTTGGGAAAATGCCAACTTCTTGTTTTTGTTATATTTTAAAAATCTGTCTTTATTTGGGATGTTGGCCTAATAAGTTTCACGAAATCACACTCATGCATAGCGCTGGGTCTGTCCTTTCTCTGGCGATTTATCAGAGGGTGCTTCAAAAAATTCGTGGAAATTCAGGCAATTAGAAGGTAAGTTTGTTTTGCAGAACATATTCGAAGTCCACGCACATGAAAGATCTTCATGGAGTCCCTGGAGAAACTGTGCAGGGACTTCAATGTTTCTTGGCACCAAAATAAATTCATCTTTGAAGTCCATTTTCCACGAACTTTTTGAAGCTCCCTGGCTCAAAGCTGTTTTTTCTTAACCCCCTCCCAGTTTTGGCTTTGTCCGGCAATTTCCCTGACTGGTTGGTTATTCTTTAACTTGGCTATTGATCTCTCCCAGTGCAGGGTACCTAGTGTGTCCTTACAAACCCTGACAAAGAACTTCAAGAATGAATCGCTCTGCTTGTCGCCCACCAAGTCATGTCTTCAAAGACACTAAGTTAAACCATCCGAGTCAAGTACACATCAAAGCTGGCGAACTTAAACAAACGTGGCTTATCTAATTTCTATACTATTAGCTGACTCCCAGTTCTTTCTTTAAGCAGTGGTTGAATGAATGACCAGCCAGAGTGCTTGCTCTCAGATCCCTCGTCTGGCACCTGTGACCTGCCCTCCCCTGGCTATGAATTCCTGCTACCACCTTCTTAAAATTCTCCAGTGTCTTGCCCTCGTTTTTAGTGTAAGTCAATTACCGGGGTAGCAGACAAAGCGTGTCCACTTCAGCTGCCACCTCCTGAGCCTTCGCATCTCACAGAGCCCTCTGTTTCTGGAATAAGCCAGGACTTCAAACCCCTGTGGGATTTTTAATATGGACTTACCCTGGTGCTTAGTGTGTTCTCGCCTCATGCCCTAATTCCATTCTGTCCAAAGACTCTGCAGAGCCAAGAGTCTTCCTCTTCCAGGAAGCCCTCCTTGCTGCTCTGACCAAGTTCTCCCACAGTGCCTTTGCCCCTTTCCCATCCTGGCACAGATGCCCGAGGGTCGGCTTCCTACATGGAGCCTTCTGAGGTCAGGCTTAACCTTCACGCCAATTTTGACAGCACCTAGCAAACCACTGACCTAAGGCAGATGCTTTAGGAATGATCCAGAGAATGTCAGTACACACTCAGCTCCGTATGAAACCCTGAAATGACCATGTTAAGTCTTCCGGCTGAATCTCTTCCAGACGTATCTTGTTTATCTCAATTAAAGACTTTATTTTAAGTAGTACCTGTATGAAAACCACCAAAGCATAATGGGTAGGTTCTCAAATGTGGTGGAAAGAAAGGAAAATGTTTCTCCAAGTAGAAGTGTGGCGGAGGGCACTTCAAAATGTTCACGGAAAAATGGGATTCAAGGATTTGATTTTGTTACAAAACTTTTTGACACCCAAAACGCCAGGTTTTCGCAAAACACGTTTTTCATGAACTTGGTAAAGTCTGTTTTATGCCTGAGCGTTATGCCTGCTGGCAACGTCATTAATTCAGAGGAAAACAAATGTTTGTCCTGGAAATGACGATGAATTTGTTCGTGGTTGTCCTAGGAGCACCTTCCCAGGGAACCCTGGAGATGAAAAATGGAAAGCTGAGTTCCGCCCCTGCCAGCCAGGCATGCTTTAATGCATCAGGGCTGGTTGTCCACAAAGCGTCAGGAAACCAACAGTTACCCCAAACCTGGGGGGAGGCCTTTTTTTCCCTTCAATTTACGCACATATTCAGTCGATATACTTTTTGAAGAAGCGACTTAAACCTTTTCCTTTGTATCCCAATGTAGTGAAACAAGCCCAGGAGGCTTCTCTCTGTGGCGTATCAGCTCATTTCCATTCTCACTGGTGGCTTAGCTAAGGCTGGTTTGGTTGCCTGAGGCTGGAAGGAACGTCCTCTATCTGTCCTCTATCCGTGCTCTATGGACTGCTCATCCCAGCCCCCAGGAAGCCAGCAGTCCCTGTGGATTCCTTCCTGGTTCGAGGTCTAGATGACTCCTGGCAACTTTGTTTCCCACTAAAGAGGGCAGTGTGGTAGCAGAAGAAGCTGATGAAGGAGACAGCAGACTCTCCAAGGGCTTCGATCCCACCACTCCGTGTAACGCAGTGCCGCCCGAGTGGTTTGAAGTCCGACTGTGGGTCTCAGCGACTGAGCGCCTGCTTTGCTGCTGTCTTTGATTCTCAGGAGGGGAACTCTGCTTGCTTTCCTTCGCTCCCTGAGCTCCGTCCCCAAACCCGTGGGCAGGGGAGGCCACTGTGCATCACACAGCTGCCTCTGCTGACTGTGCGCAGACCTAGGACTGGACAGGGCTGACCGTCCAGTTCCTTTCTGAAGTATCAAGGGGCTTTGGTAAAGTTTGGTAAAGATCTGATCTGTCTAACTGGTCGCGTGTTGTTCCTAAACGTGTTTAAAACACTTTCCTCGTCCCTGTCCCAGTGTTCCCTTCAGCTCTCTCTGCCGCGCCCGAGTACGGGGTCCACCGTTCCTGTGCCTCCCCGCAAGCAGTCATGAGCACCTTGTTCCGCTCTCTGGTTTACTGCAGGGAGCAGGCACACTCCCTCTCTTCTGGAATGTTCTAGAACAGTTTACCAAATCGCAGGTCCACCAGTTTCTCTTTTTATTTTTTTAAGATTTATTTACTTATTTGAGAGGCAGTTACAGAGACAAAGAGAGAGAGAGAGGCAGAGAGAGAGGTCTTCTATCCATGGCTCACTCCCCAAATGGCCACAATGGTCAGACCTGGGCCGATCTGAAGCCAGGAGCTTCCTCCTGGTCTCCCATATTGGTGCAGGGTCCAGCTTTGCTGCTTTCTCAGGCCATCAGCACGGAGCTAGATCGGAAATGGAGCAGCCAGGACTCAAACCCGTGCCCCTATGGGATACTGGCACTAGAGTCAGAGGCTTTACCCACTACACCACAGTGCTGAAAGATCCACCAACGTCTCGTTTTTCTTATTCCAGGCAAGTCATCTTGCAATTAATGGTTATGGGTTAGGCTACAGAAGGCCAACTGCTAATACAATTAATGGTACAATTAGCCTTTAGTACTTAAAAATACTTCTAGAAGGTCATTGAATCTGGCTTTTTGTTCCTTCGTCGTGTTGGGGGTGGTCCAGGCCTGGCCAGCTGGCACACCTAGCATGTGTGACACCGACTCCCTCTCCGGAGTGGATGCAGGAGAATGACCAGATTGGAGTGGATTTGCCTCGAAATGCAGAGGCTTCCTTTAGGCTTTCGTCAATAAACACATCAGTGTGTCAAACACAGCATTGCGAGGAAAAACAGCTTCACACAAAGGTAGAGAGAGTAAAGTCCCAGGCCTTAACCCAGGAAGAGGGAAGAAGAAAGAGAGAGTCCCCCTGGGGGCGCCTGGGGCTTCCCTGTGGGAAACAGAGCTTCCGGGCTTCTGCTGCGCCAGCTGGTGCTGTCCTGGTGCTGGGAAGAGAAGCCAGAATGTTCTCGAACTCCTCCCTGGGGCTTCCCAGGCTGCGGCCCGGGGTTCTGCTTCTCTGAGCCAATTGTATAGGATTGGGTAGAACAATAGTGCAGAACACGACCTACCTCAGAACCCCAGGGGGCTGCTTTTTCTACCTGGACGCATCAGGAGACTTTGTATGAAATGTTTGCAGACGGATGGGTGTCAGCTGTGCGGTGGCTGTGGCAGCCAAGTCGCAAGCTGCCTCTCTGTGAACAACACACTGCATATCAATAGTCATTTAATTACGTTCAACTCGCAGCCTCCTCGAAGCCAAGGAGAGCATATGCTCTCTGCTTGTCCTTTAACACATTCCTCCTGAGAGCAAGAATTCCCACATTCCCGTCTGCACCAGTCCACCCAGCTCGGCAGGAATATTTTGACTTGTGCTGCGGTTTAATTTGATTTGAAATCAAGAGCTGATTCAACGCGCAGACTTTCACGAGCCATAGCAAAGTCCTAGAGCCTGGAGCCCTCCTCTCCACCTTGGATCGCTAGGGGCGGGGTGCAGAGCCCCTCCCACGGTAAAATCATTTCCTAATTGCAAAGATTGTCCTGAAGCAAGAAAAGGAGACAGTGGCCAGTGCCCCCCCCCCCCCACAGATGCTGTTCCAACAGTGCTTTGGGAAACTTGAGAATCACACACAGACGTTAAACCTAATCGCTAATTAGTTTAAGGCAATGCCTAAACATGGAAGGGGCCTCTTTAAAGAGGTCAATGGGTTTGGCAGTTCCTGCTTGAATCTGGCTCCAGGTTTATGGCTGAAGACCTGTGCAAACAAGCTCTCTAGGGGTGCACGGATTACATGCAGGTTGCCCCGTGGGGCTTCTGCCCCAGGCCCCCTGTCTCCCAGAGCTCTCTCCGTGGGAGGAACTTGCATCCTTCTACAAACTGTGGGTAATTACTGCTTTGTAGGGCAGTGAGCTCACACTGTTAGAGTAGTGCTGTACTCAGAGCCGGCCAGATCCTCTCTCCCGCACGGAGCTCTGCCAGTGGGGAAAAAAACGGGCGTGCTGCCACTTCCACGGCTATCGGGAGACCCAGCGCGGTTTTTCTTCCCTTCTGCATGGTCCTGTCTGGAAGATCTGACTCTGGGCTGCCAGCAGAGGGTAGTGAAACAAAGCCGCTCTTTTCTTCTCTGTGGGGTCAGCAAATTACCTCGTTCTGCTAAGAGACAGCAGCCAAACCATAGCCTTCAAACATAAATAAATAAGGCTGCAGACCAGAGTCACCTTAGCAAGTATGGGCACGGGCAGAGAGACTGCGGACCTCGCAGGGAAGTCATTTACGGGGGGGGGGGGGGGGGGGGGCTCGGTTAAATAAAACAACGTTAAGTGTCGCCCCACAGGCTGCAGACAAATGCCTATTGTGCACCGCAGCCTTCTGGTGGGGGGAAAAAGTCATTTTAAACTTAGCAAATGTTTTCATTTCTGTCCTAAGTGGTGCTTGGAGCCTCCTCTCAGGGACCCGGCTGACCTGTGTTCTGGAGGGCCAGGCTAGCCAGAGCGGTTCTTCCCCGTCTGCAGCGTGGAGGGAAAGGCGGCTGCTTATCAGTGTCCCGTCCTCCCGGGACAGAGTTTTCCCTGCAGAATTTGCAGCTGTGTGCTTGCCATGGGCTCCGACTGGATTTGGCTGTGGGTTGCAGCTGCGTGGGACCGGCGAGGCCAGTCTCAGTGCCCAGCAGTGAAAGCAGTCGCCGTGTAGAGACCTCAGCTTTGGGTGCAGGGCCCTGTTTTCAGAACCCGTCTAGATAGGCCTTTTCCTGGGAGCCAGCTCGCTGGGAATCTGCCTGCAGGCGTTTCTGCTGTGTGCGCAGGTGCTGCCGGTGGGCTCTGCTCGCTTCTGCGGGTGTTTGGGTGGATGTTCTGGACTGGACGTTGCTGCTCGTGCAGTTTCACCATTGATAGCAACGATCTAGTAACTTCAGGAGGGAACGTACTATCAGGGATGAGCGTTTCATTCAGACAGAAAATTCAGATTACAGTTACCAGTGGTTTGTGATGGAACAGAACGCCGTTAGATTGGTGAGGACGGCTTAACTGGGGTCTGTCTTCTAGCACAGCGTTCTGTTTGCTCGCGAGGCTGGGAGGTCACCTCTCAAACAATCCCTGAGTCTTTTTTGCCACGTGGAGTAAGTAGTCATGACTGTTGGGGGGAGGGGTTCTTCTAAGGCTCCTTTTGTTACCTGATTCGTTTTCATTCCCAATACTGTAATAATGGGTCTGTATCTCCCCCTAGTGGTCATATTATGTTTTGCAGTTCAAAACCGCATTTCCAGCTCCACCCAGATCTTGGCAGTTATTCTGTGAATTAAGTTTCCGCAGCTTTGAATAGTTTAACAATTCAAGTATTCAGTGCATGGTATTGTGGACCTAGGGGTTACGTGTGAAACGAGGTGGTTTTTCAAATGCAGTGGGAAGCTGACCCATGTGGTCACCTGCTTAGTAGAATCTCAGCGATGTGGCTAATGGTGGGACCCATCTCTTCTGTACCTCTGCTTCAGACACTGTGTCAGGAGAAAGCAGAACGTTTTCCTTGGCTGGCTTCCTCGGCAGGTGAAGCCGGAGGGCCTTGGCGGTGTTGTATGAAACTGTTTCGTTGTGAATTACATTCGCGGTGTGAGGAGGGAGGTGAGCACGCGGTGAGCCGTTGAGGGGAAGCACGTGCTACGTTGCAGCTGGACTTGCAGTAGATGCTTGCAGCCGTTAGGAAAGAGCGTAAGGTGTCCTCGCATAGCCTCACTGCACAGATGTTGGCAATGCTTGCTAACCCATGGGATGTGTGTGACTGTTTAAATGTACCTGGCAGAGTCATCGTCGTTGTGAAACACAATCTTTAATTGGCCATCCGAAACCATCTGAATTACAGTGACCACATCAAAGCTGCAAGCCTAAGTATGTAGCTGACATGATAGAGACGGACTAGTAGAGTAAGCCCTTGGACGTGACCGACTCGAGTTCCAGCTATGACTGTCCACGGCATGAAACAGTTTGTGAATTCTGCTGCGGCACGTGTTTGGACTGTGCCCAGCGATTGCCTGGTGCATTGGAAGAGCTCTCAAGGACGCTCAGTGTTCCACGCCAGGGGTCATCGCTGTCCGCTCTGCTGGCCACATGGCTTCTCTCCGCCATGTTTTTGGCAGAAACTTGTCTGCTAAACTTGTCTATTTCCAGAGGTCTTAGCTCATCTTTCCCCAGTACCAAGAAGTACTGTAGAGGTGTGTGTGTGTGTGTGTGTGTGTTTGAGAGAGACAGAGGCAGGCACAGTTGGAGAGAGGTGAATCTCAAACTAACCACTGACAAAAAGAACTTCAACTCTACCCAACATCCATCAACTCTACCAAACATCCATGAAGATTCCATTTTCTTTGTATTTATATTGTGCTCTTTATGAACCCATAAAGATAAAAGAAGGCCAAAGATTCTAGAGAGTGTCTGACTCTGTGTCAATGAGCCTAGTGCTCATTGATCAGTTTTTTTTTTTAAATTTACTTATTTGAAAATGAGAAGTCAATCTCCCATACACTAGTTCAGTTCCCAGATGGCTGCAATGGTCCGAGCTGGGCCAGGCCAAAGCCAGCAGCCAGGAGCTTCATCCCAGCCTCTCACATGGGTGAAAGGGGCCCCGAGCCTTGGCCCAGCCTCTGCTGCTTTTCCCAGGCCCTTAGCAGGGAGCCGGATCAGAAGTGGAGCAGCCAGGGGCCGGCGCCGTGGCTCAACAGGCTAATCCTCCGCCTTGCGGCGCTGGCACACCAGGTTCTAGTCCCGGTCGGGGCGCCGGATTCTGTCCCGGTTGCCCCTCTTCCAGGCCAGCCCTCTGCTGTGGCCCAGGAGTGCAGTGGAGGATGGCCCAGGTGCTTGGGCCCTGCACCCCATGGGAGACCAGGAGAAGCACCTGGCACCTGGCTCCTGCCATCAGATGAGCGCGGTGCACCGGCCGCAGCGCGCCGTCTGTGGCAGCCATTGGAGGGTGAACCAACGGCAAAGGAAGACCTTTCTCTCTGTCTCTCTCTCTCACTGTCCACTCTGCCTGTCTCAAAAAAAAAAAAAAAAAAAAAAGAAGTGGAGCAACCAGGACTCAAATGGGTGCCCATTTGGGATGCTGGAGTTGCAGGCGGCGGCTTTACCCACCACGCCACAGCACAGGGCCCTCATGGATCGCTCTTTTTAGTTACTTGGCCAAGTTCAGAAAATGTAAAATCTCAGTGAAAAGAACTTAGATGGGCTACATATTCCGAAGGGCTAGTTACTAAGTTTGGATAAGAACAGTTGCTTGGAAAACTTCTTAGTCTTAGGGTACTGGTGAAAGGAATTAAAAATAAAAAAACACAAGATTTGTTTGAATATTCCAGGAGTTCTCGGAACTTGTATCTTCAGGGTTTTGATTTTTAAATTGGCATTGCCTCTTAAAGACTTCTTTAAAAGGCGTGGTGTGGCCAGAGCAAATACTGGATGCTACACGGATGGAGGCAAGGACTCTGCCACTCTGTGGCTTCCAGCCTACCATTCTGCCTTCCCCAACCCACAGATTTGCTGAAGGACCCCCCGGGATGTTCCTGTCCCAGTAGTCACTAATACGGATGGGACACTGAGAGCTGGTGCTCAGAGGTGAACCCCAGCAAACTCCTTTCTCAAAGCAAAGCCAAACAACAGAGTTTCTCGTGTGCCTGCAGAAACGCTGGGTTCCCCTTAGCAAGAGACCATTTGTGCTAAGAGGTGGATTAGTGACATTTTTGTCATCCGTTTGTCTTGCCGGTACTTTTGAGGCTGCTTATCTGCTGGAAGTTTAGGGCCATTGATCGTGGGCATGAGGTGTGTTTTAAAAGATAAACATCATCTAGTGTCTCCCGGACACTGTGTAATCAGAGACCTTGAACGGATGTGAAACCCTTCTGGATTTACGAGCTTATTGACAGCTTTCTGGAGCAGAGACCACTCCACACCCAGCACAGACTGGGAAGCAGTGAGAAGCAGGGGCCCCATGTGGCTGGTGGCGCCCTAGGGCCAGCGTCCCCTCTGCAGCCCAGGGTGTCGGCACTGCAGAGACCTGAGGAGGAGGCTGTTCTGATCATGTGACAACAAAAGTGAACAGGATTTGAAAGAAAATAAGCGTTTATTTTGGTAGACACCGATCGGGAACTCAGGTCTGTCTGGGTTTTCCGCCTCCGGCTTAGGAGTGGTTGATGGCAGCATCCCCGTGGGGTGTTGTCCTGGAGTTTTTGAACCATTTTATCATTTTGGCTGCTGATCTGCTTGAATCCAATTGGGAGGGAAAGAAAGCAAACATGAGCTGAAAAGTGATCAAATCCAGTGTAATAGAAATCGTTGTCACTTCGTGCACTGTATCTTTGCAGATATGAAGCGCTAGTCATTGAACTGGAACTTGGAAAATAAAGTAGTTTTGTCAAGCGGTATTTGGCATTAAGCAGTTTTGTGCTAGAATAAATAATTACCGCCAGAGGAATGCACAAAGACTCTCAGCTGGGGATGGATTTCCTCCGAATCCACTCTGAGTTTGATGTTGCAAGTCCCTCTGCTATGAGAAGGGAACGGAAGTGCAAAGCAAATGCAGGGTTTCCTTTCTGGCCCAACAGTGAGTCAGTTCCGGCCCCGGGGAGGCGGCAGGCTGTGGGGCTTGGAGAGGGGAGACACAGGCAGGCGTGCAGGGGCACGACCAGTATTTACCTTTGTCAAAGGAGTTAGGATGAATTTCCCATCCCCCTGCTGGGTCTTTGTAGTAATTGTAGTTTTCCCAGCCAGCTCTAGAAGAGGATTAGTTCAGGAAAGATCACCCAGGATGTTTGCTCGCAATTCCAGGAGAAGAAAGTTCAGTGCTGGGGTTCTGCTTATCCCAGCCATCTTTATTTCTGTATAGGCAGGGGCACGCCAACAAGTCCGTGGAAAGGAAGATTTTTTTGGGTGGGGAAAAAATGTGGAACAATGCGTAGTTGTTTCATAAGAAGCAGTTTGCATGGATTTTTGGAAGACCCCATGTGGGATCCGCTCCCCGTTTGGGAGCTGTGAAGCAATCAGAAGGAAGCAGGCCGGAGTTTCTTTGCTCAAGTCGCTTTGGCAATAACAAGGAGTGAAATCCAAGCAGCCCAGCCAAGATAAATCTGCACAATGGGGCTATCAGATATGAGGTAATCCTGTCGCATGCCTGTGGCTATCAGACATTCTTGTCAAAACCACAGAGCTCACTTTTGGTCCTGCTCCATTAAACCACAGCTCCACCACACAACAGCGGAAACACACATTGTGAATCACTGATGCCAGCCACAAAATAATTCCCAGCAAAGACAATGAAATCTTTCCCCCGAGAGGGGGCAGTTGAAGTTCCAGGAGCACCTTCAGCAGCATTCCGTTTGGATGCTGTCTCATGTCAACGTGAGATGCTCACTGCGCACACCAGGAGGAAGTGTCAGCCCTGAGATCTGTGACAGTCAAGGGACTTCCTCAGTGAGTAGTGCTTGCTGAGGTTACGTGCACTGTGGGTACCTGGGAAATCGCTAAGTCCATCCCGTCTGATAAATGCAGACATCCGTGCATAAGGTGCTTGCCTACTGATGAGAGGAATAACTCCTGCTCAACTCTAGACAACTTGGAAAATATTAAGGACTATATAGAATAAAATATTATCTATCAATTTCATATATTCAAATATGAAGTTTATAAAATTATACTGGATTTTATTTATTTTTTGACAGGCAGAATTAGACAGTGAGAGAGAGAAAGGTCTTCCTTCCATTGGTTCACCCCCCAAATGGCTGCTAGGGCCGGCGCACTGCACCGATCCGAAGTCAGGAGCCAGGCGCTTCCTCCTGGTCTCCCATGCAGGTGCAGGGCCCAAGCACTTGGGCCATCCTCCACTGCACTCCTGGGCCACAGCAGAGAGCTGGCCTGGAAGAGGAGCAACCGGGACAGAATCCGGCGCCCCAACCAGGACTAGAACCTTGTGTGCCAGCGCCACAGGTGGAGAATTAGCCAAGTGAGCCGCAGCGCCGGCCTTGGTTTTATTTTTATCTGTAAATATGTCGATCCTTATATATTTTCATTTGTCACTATTTACTATTTTCTACTTTCTGTCCTTCAAGGACAAAATGTTTACATAAAATTCTGTTTATCTACTTACATCATAATATACTGAACATAGGTTCATTCTGTAGGTTTAATCCTACTTCCTCCTTATTTTATTTTACATAAAATGTTGTTCACATATCTGATTCTTTTTTTAAAAGAATTTTTTTTTTATTTATTTGAAAGAGTTACAGAGAGAGGTAGAGCCAGAGAGAGAGAGAGAGAGAGATTGATCGATCTTCCATTCCACTTGTTCACTCCCAAAATGATCGACATGACCAAAGCTGAGCTGATCTGAAGCCAGACGCTTCTTCCAGGTCTCCTACACAGGTGCAGGGGCCCAAGGACTTGGGCCATCTTCCACTCCTTTCCCAGGCCATAACAGAGAGCTGGATCAGAAGTGGAGCAGCCGGGACTCGAACTGGCACCCATATGTGATGGCAGTGCTGCAGGCTGGGGCTTTAACCCGCTGCACCACAGCACCGGCCCCAACCCAGATTGTTTTCTTTAAAGATTTATTTATGTGAAAGGTAGAGTTAAAGGGAGAGACAGGCAGAATCTTCCATCTGCTGGTTCACTTCTCAAATGACTGCCATGGCAGGAGCCAGGAACCAGGAGCTTCTTCTGGTCTCCCACCTGAGTTCAGGGTCCCGGGAATTGGCCCATCTTCTGCTTTTCCCAGGGGTCTAGCATGGAGCTGGATTGGAAGTGGAGCAGCCGGGATGCACACCAGTGCCCAGTTGGAATGCTGGTGCTGCAAGTGGTGGCTTTACCTGCTGTACCACGATTGTCCCCTCTGATGATTATTTCTTTTTTAAAGATTTTATTTATTTATTTGAGAGGTAGAGCCACAGACAGAGGGAGAGAGAGAGAGAGAGAAAGGTCCAATATCCGCCGGATCACTCCCCAGATGGCCACAACGGCTGGAGCTGAGCCAATCCGAAGCCAGGAGCCAGAAGCTTCCCCTGTGCCTCCCACCCAGGCACAAGGGCCCAAGCACTTGGACCATCTTCTGCTGCTTTCCCAGGCCACAGCAGAGAGCTGGAATTGGAAGAGCAGCACCCAGGACTAGAACTGGTGCCCATATGGGATGCTGGCGCCACAAGTGGAGGATTAACCCACTGCGCCCCAGCACTGGCCCTGGTTTTAAATCTTTATCCTGCTTTAATTCATCTGTTTAAAACGCCTTAGTCACGTGTCAGCACCTGGCAGAACCTGACTTTGAGCTCTGTTCAGTGTTTGCTGCTCCTCTTATGACACAGAGACGCAGAGACAAGGAGGAAGCTTGGTGCTTGTGACACAGAGATGCAGAGACAAGGAGGAAGCTTGGGGCGGGGGGAGGGATGATGGTGAAGCAGGCAAAGCCAAGGGAAGGAGCACAGTCAGGGGAAAGGCTCCCCGCGCCTGGCAGTTGCCGGTTGCGGGACAAATGACCGGTGAGAGGCTGCAGGAGTGGGTGTGCTCCCCCTGCACCCATCCGAGGCGGAGGGAAGGAGGGAAAATCTGGGTGCCCTTAGTGCTACTAGAGTTGGATTGAAAGTGATCTTGTTTCTAGATGAGGCTTTCTCTAGAGAAATAAAAAAAAAGCAGTTTCATCAAAGACCTGATTTTTTTTTCTTTAGTCTGGCACAGATCTCTTCTCCCCCACCCTCTCCCCTATCAAAAGCAGTCAGAGGCTCTCTTGAGTTTGGCATGATTGAGGAGGGCCTTTACAATAAAACCAAGCAAAGAGATTGCAGGACAGTTGGAAACATTTCAGACTTCAGAGTTTTCCTTGAAATGTTTTGCTGAGAATCTCAGTTTTTACCATATGTAAAAGTGTTCCAAACCACTTTTTTCTCTGAGAAGAAAAGTTCCATTCTCTAGTACATTGGCTATACGTTTTTGTCCTTGAGCTAGAGTTTGTTGGTAAACAAAGCCGCTTATGATAGATGAAGGGGATTTCTTGGAAGCTTCTGTCACAGCAAGTATTGAAGATTCAGAACATAGAGAGGAACTATGGATAGTGAAAACACTGCCGAG
Organism: Sylvilagus floridanus; assembly: GCA_949820135.1. NCBI lineage: Eukaryota > Metazoa > Chordata > Mammalia > Lagomorpha > Leporidae > Sylvilagus > Sylvilagus floridanus. Next base: position 6,834,059 of record OX463246.1, read on the forward strand.
GGCCCAGTACAGTTCTTGGGTCAACAGAAAATAAAACGGGCCAGACACATTCTGGTCCAGGCTGACGCTGGGAGCCAGGAACTCCATCCTGCTCTCCCATCCCTGCACCTGGTCCATCTGCTGCTGCTTTTCCTAGGCCATTGGCAGGGGGCTGGATCAGAAGCAGAGCAGCTGGGACAAACTGGTGCCCATAAAGGGTGCTAGTGTACAGGTGGCGGCTTAAGATATGAATATGGCTCTGTTTAAGATATGGATATAAAGGTAACCAGTAGAAAAACATCAAAATAATAAACTTGTTTTCAGTTATTTGAACACATACAAAGTAAATATTTATACTAAGATATTTTTGAAAGCATCCCTTCTATATCAATATGTATAATCTGATAAATGTTCCTATTAAAAATAAACCAATTCTAGATTAGATCATAGAGTCCAAATGTATGATGAAGATAAGAATGAAATCTCAAACAAAATAAATTCTAACCATTTTATATAAAATAATGAACATGAGTATATCACAGAAACAAAATAGTACTGCAGTCATATCAGTTTTAAGTAACAAAGGAATTTTCATTAGAAACTATTACACTAAATAAGACAAATGTATTTTATAGTGCTAAATGTAATAAAAGTTTAAAGATTCTATTGCACTCTGATCACAAGCAGATACGTTCAGATATGCACAATTTTTCCTCTAATTTCACTTCTATTAAGTCTTTATAATGATGAAATTTCTTACACTGAGTGTTGATTATCTATTTAGAGATCTACGCTAACTAGACCCAAATTCCTCAGAAATTTCTCCCCACCAAGGAGCAGGTGTTTGTTGAGAAGAGACATTGAGACACAAATATTTTCCAGTTGAAAGTCGTCTTTTTTTGACCATCAAAATAATTTTGTCTGTGTGGTCCCACAGAAGTGGAATTCTTTCCAGAAAGACTGGGCTGTTGCTCTGGGTTACTTTAGCTAACAACCTACTTCCTGCTCTTTTACAGCAATACGAGAACTGGAGACCCAACCAGCCAGACAGCTTCTTCTCGGCTGGAGAAGACTGCGTGGTGATCATCTGGCACGAGAACGGCCAGTGGAATGATGTTCCCTGCAACTACCACCTCACCTACACCTGCAAGAAAGGCACAGGTAACGTTGCCCAGGGATTACCAGACTTACAGTGCAGTGCTGTGACCAAGGGCATTCCGGAGGAGGGATTACCAGACCTACAGTGAGTGCTGTGACCAAGGGCATTCCGGAGGAGGGATTACCAGACCTACAGTGAGTGCTGTGACCAAGGGCATTCCGGAGGAGGGATCACCAGACTTACAGTGCAGTGCTGTGACCGAGGGCATTCCGGAGGCAGGAGCCGCGTCCTTGGAGATACAAACTGGGTGTGTCGCATAGGTCATCTCCCGTGGCTCTGCAAGATTTTACTCTCCCCGGACAATTTAAAAGTCTGTTTCCAGTAGTGTTCTCACCTTCCACTCGGAGTGCTTGAAACAACAAGGGGGCATTTATGGAGGAAACCTGCATGGTGGAAACTTTAAGAAACGCATCAGCTGGCCCAAGGGGTCCAAGACCTGCTTACTTTGATGAGGAGAAAATAACACAATGAGTAGTCCAGTTAAAAGTTGGGATGTATATCCTAAAATAATCTGGATTTGGGGTTTGTTTAAAAAATATGAGGCCCTGGTACATTTGGGCTGCAATAAGGGTTGTCAGTGGTCAGAAGTACAGGAGCATCGTTTCTTGGCTTTTGGCTAAGGTCAAGTGCAGAAGGCCAGGGGCTGAAGCCAGGGCCCCTTTAGAGGGCTAAGATCAAGTGCAGAAGGCCAGAGGCTGAAGCCAGGGCCCCTCTAGAGCGTGCCAGTCCCCCGTCAGGTGCTCCTGGTTTGGCCCACCATCTGGTCTCTGGGGGCATTTCAGGGTTTTTTGATCAATCTTCTAGAAGTTTTCTTTATGCTTACAAACCCTGGGACAACAATGCCATCCCTCTATCCATGATTGAATGCCTTCAAGATATGATAAAACAAAAACAAGTGTAATTGGGAGTTCCATAGTGAGAATTGCTAGGTTAAGATTAAATAGAAAAAAATTAAGAAAATTCGTTTTTGAAAGGTGTTTTTTCTGTATATAATTTTCTGATGATATGTTTGAATTTTTTTTTTTATGTCTGAACTTCTAAGGCATGCTGTATAGACATCTTCCCTAAACAAACAGAAACTCCACAAATACTTTTAACAACGTTTTTGATCATGGTGTTAAAAACTTGACTGTGTAGTCTCTGGACCCAAGCTTTTACCCACATTAAGTAAGAGAGTATGGTACAAGTGCAAAAGATAAACCCGTTTGATTTATCCAGCTCTAATAGAAGGATAGTGAGCCTAGAAAGGCACATTCCATAAAGATTTTAGAAAGGTCACACACCGGTAGTCAGGCATTCTGTTGGAACAAAAAGAGGACTCTGAAGAGAGACGCAAAGCCACAGTCTCAGGGACGCTGGGCTGGCGAGAGTCTGTCTGTCTGTCCAGTGCTGGCTCTCGGGCAGGGCAGAGCTTCCTCTCCGGATCCTCGCTACACACCTCACTGCAGCACTTCTGCGATGGAGCTCGGAAAAATTGCAAATCCAGCGTTTGCTGTTTTCCTTTTCTCCAACGTGAGGAGTCTTCAGTGCGCTGCTTGTCTTGTGCAGATGTTACGTTTGCCTTCTTAGCCCTTAGGTCCTTGGAGCCACGCTCTCCGTCGTAGGATCTAAATGTTACTCTATGTCCTGCGTTATTTTTCCCCGTAGTGGGATTGCCCCACAGCACAGTGATTGAGAGTTGGGGTCAGATAATTCCTTACTGTGGGCAGCTGTCTTGTACGTGCTAGAGGGCTTAGGGTCATCCCTGTCCTCTAGGTAGGGAACACTGGGAGGTCCTTAACCTGTCCCCAGCCCCCTGCATTGCAACAATGGAAAATATCTCTAGATGTTGCCACGTGTCTCTGGTGTATCAGTTGCCACCTGGCTCTGGTGTATCAGTACGTTGCTAATCATTACTCCAGGAAATTTTATAAATGTATTCAGGCTTTGGTAAAAGATACACTTTTTCTTTTCAGTGTTTTAGACACCTATAAATCTACAGACCTAGGTAGTCCTCCTTTTGATTAATTAAATACTTGTAAGAAGGATTATGAGATATACAAAAGGCACTTAAAACAAAGAGCAGCTCAGTGCACAGTATCTGTGTGCCTTGGGACATCCCGTGGTTTCTTCCCCATTACATCCATTCACTGCCTGACTCCCACCAGAGGTGACGTCAGGGCCATGTTTTTCCCATTCCTGTGATCACGTACGCTGCATCCTTGGGAACACGGTTGAGTTGTGCATATTCTGGAGCTCCGTGTGCAGGCTGTGCCTTGCCTCTGCTGTCGTTCAGCGTCTGGGGTTGACCTGTGTTGGTGCGTGTGGCTGCGTGTTCTCCATGTTTGCTGCTGTGTATCTTGTCCTGAATGACGCCATCACAGTCTGTTCACCAGGTCTCCTGTCAGTGGACATTTGGGTTATATTCTGTGTTTTTGCTGCTATAAACAATATTTCTATGAACATTCTTGAACTTGTTCATGATAGACTTTTGTGAGTTTTTGTAGGCTATATTTCCAGGAGCGAAGTTGCTGAGTCATAGGATATATGTACCATCAAATTGACTAGAAAATGCCAAATTATTTTGCAAAGTGTTGTACCAATTTGCACCCCCACCAGCAGTGTGAGAGAGCTCCTGTCACTCCACATCTTCTCCAACATTTGGTATTATTGGACTTTGAAATTTTGGCCAATCTGGTGGGTATGAAATGTTATCTGTTGTGATTTAATTTCCATTTTCTTAGGTACTTCTTCTAAATATCTTTTCAAACACTTGTACCTCATTTATAGCTCTCTGTTACAAAGGTTCTATTTATGTCTTTTGCTTATTTTGAATATAAATAGGGTGCTTATCTAAAAAATATTTTTATTTTTGCATTCTGGTTACTAAGCCCTTGAAAGTTGTATATGTTACAAATACCTTCTCCAAGTTTTTACCTTCCCTTACTTTTAGCACTGTTGCATTTTTTAATGAACAGAATTCTTCATTTTGTTGAATTTTCCTTTACAGTTTAAACCTTCTGTTCTCATAAGAAATCTTTACCAACCTTAAAATCATAAAAACATTCTGTAGTGTTTTCTAAGTATTCTACAGTTTGTGTTTTATATTTATATATTTCAGTATCCAAAACTGATTTTCCGTGTATTCTCTGAGTAGGGAACCAGCTGTATTTTTCCATATGAACACCCACTTGTCCAGGCAATGAGATTAGCTTTTTCCCCTCGCTCAGCTGTGTTGCTTTTGTCAAATATCAAGCATATATGTGTGGATCTATTTCTGGTCTATTTCCTATCTGTGCCAATACCACAAGTATTTTAGTTTTTTACATATCTACATATAAGAATACTTGCAGAAGAAACCAAATAATTCTTTCCTCCCAATGATAACAACAACTTAGACTTTCTCAGCGTAGTCTAGAACTAAGTATATAAATTACCTAATTGGTCATTTTTAAATTTCTGTGTGCCTTTGTCTCTGATACTTGCTGGTATCTGGACCCTGGTGTAGGATCTTCATATCATAATAAAAGAAGTGTGTGGGTGTCGAGATGGGGGTCACACAGAAGTTAATTAGAGAATTTAGGTATTTATGTTAAACCCAAATTAGCTATTGCAAAATATAACCTTCTAAATGTGTTAATAAATTTAATACCTGTGAGTATTTAACTTTAGAACATTGACATCTAAACATCTTAGCACCATGTTTTCTGTAATCTTTGTCCCATTGGAGATTCACATGTTTTCTGAAGAATATGGCCTGTTCATGTGGTGTCAGAAATCTTAAAGTAAATGTGGATGGGAAACACCATTTGGGGAAAGTTAAGTTGTTACATTTTTACTAGAGATTTATAGCAAAACATAATCTATTAAAGATTAATTTTTAAGGTTAAGTGTAGCATTTAAAATGAGTACACTCGTGTTGACTAGAAGTGTTAACACAAATTCAGTTGCACCAATTTTCCCAGCTTCTTGAATTTCAAAATCAACAGATTTTTTCCTTTTCTTCCTTTTTTACTATTTCTGTTTATTGCTAGCTTTGTTATATTTAGCACTTATTCACTATAGATTTGAAATGACGGTTGAGTGTTTTAACTTTACCTTCATGCATTCTCCTCAGGAGTGCACATGCATATTTGTGAAGGTAATCACACAAGAGAGGCAAGAACACTGTGTCACGACAGAAAAGAGCAAATCAGTGCACATGGAACCAGGGGGACTTCATTTCCATTTCGTAGTGTGTCCCTATTTCAAAACTTTGAGGTCATTATAGATTGCAAGTTTTTTTCAGGGATGCAATGCAATAACTAATTCTTACACATTCATTGTTATCCCAAGTGAAGGTGGGTAATAAATAAAACTTTGGGCTGTTGATGAACCTACCAGCAAGTGACATGTTGACATGAAATTGGTGCTTTTTAAATTTGGAGTAAAAAAAAAAAATCACTGTACCACATGGATAGATGACCATGCAGCTGATTAGCTCTATGAGTCTTCACTATATAATACACTTCAAGATGACACAATCCAAGATTCAAACTAGGCCCAGAGCCTGAAAATTGGTTTTTCTTCTTGAGCGGTTCTGGATAAGTGCCTTTTAGTACAGTTCATGGTTTGACACCATAAACAGGGAAAGAGAGAGAGAGAGAGACTCATAGTAATTGAAATGCTTAGGGTATTTGGAAATAACCCAATGTGCTTTTCTTTAGTTGCTTGCGGCCAACCCCCAGTTGTAGAGAATGCCAAGACCTTTGGAAAGATGAAGCCGCGTTATGAAGTCAACTCCCTGATCAGATACCACTGCAAAGATGGCTTCATTCAGCGCCACCTTCCAACCATCCGGTGCCTAGGGAATGGAAGATGGGCTATGCCTAAAATTACCTGCCTGAACCGTAAGTGGTCCTTTAGAGAGAATGGACAACCGTGCTATACCAACTTCTAGACTCCCTCATTTTACGGCTGTGGTACCGGTCGTTTAGGGTATGGAGCAAGTAATATTGTTGTGTTTTCTTTCTTTCTTTCTTTCCTTCCATGTAGCATCTGCATACCAAAGGACTTATTCTAAGAATTACTTTAAAAATTCCTCATCAGCAAAGGACAATTCAGTAAACACATCAAAACACGATCACCGTTGGAGCCGGAGGTGGCAGGAGTCGAGGCGCTGATCCCTAACATGGCAAACGTGTGTTTTCATCATTTCAGCCAAAGCCCTAACTCCCTGTGCCTTTCCTATCACCTTGGGAAGTATTATCCGTTTGTTTGGACTACCATCCAGTCACTTTGGGTTGCGTGCTCCCGAAACATTTTCAATGAAAGTATTGGCATTCAAAAAGCAAGCAAGCAAAATGAAAGAACACAAGGGCATACAGTAACCATTTCCAGCCTATCTCGTTTCCTGTTCTCTATTTGCCTCTGGTGCAGATCGTTTCATAATGTATACCAGCCTACTGTACTATTTAAGAAGCTCAGTTTCAGCACCCATGGCCATGTAAATAAGATGATTTAATGTTGATTTTAATCCTGTATATAAAATGAAAAAGTCACACTGAGTTCAGGCATATTTAATGATGATTATGGAACCATAGAGGTCTTTAATCATTGGTTTGGCTGCTTTTATGTAGTTGTTTAGGCTGGAAATGGTTTCCTTTGCCCTTGGACTGTCAGCAAGACGGAAGACGGCTTTTTCTGGACAACCAGCAAACACCAAGTCTCGTGGGTTGTGGTGCCCGTCTCAGCCACAGGTGCCGTGGGCTTCCACGTGGTGCCTAAGCCCGGCTCACGGGCTCCTGCCGGAATGGGGACTCCACTGTGGAACTCTTTGCTGCATTCTTTTTGCTTCACTTACAAAAAAGGCCTGAAAGGAGGACTTTTCTGTGACCAGGAGCAATTTTTAGAGGTTCAAGTGCTAATGATTAACTCAACCAGGTCTACTTTTTAATGGCTTTCATAACACTAACTCATAAGGACACAGATCATGACATTTCCAATGGATACAGACCTAGGGCTCTGGAGGGCGGGGGGGATTGTGAAAACCACACCACACATGCAAAAAAAAATTTTGTATATATAACCATTTTAATCTTTTATAAATTTTGAATGTTCATGTATGGATGCTGCAGCTGTGAGGCATACCTAAATAAATGAAGTAAGCCATACTGATTTAATTTATTGGATGTTCTTTGCCCCAAGACCTAAAATGACCGTAGTATGCTAGTTCTTTTTCACTGGTAGCTTTTATACTTCCCTCACGCCGTTTGGAACCACATAATAGAGGTACTTTGTCCCGGACTGAACAATGTGATAGCTAGACTGCATCCAGTGTTCATTATGGAAAGAGTGGAAAAGTGCGTAGCTTTCAGCACATGCTGTTTGTCCACCTGCTGCAGAGCGGCTCTGTAGAGGTAGTGTAGGCGCCTCCCCTTAGCTGGAGTGTATATGTGACATTTCTCCCTGTTTCTTCACGCCCTGTTTTCTCCCTTTTGTTTGAATAAAGTGACTCCTGAAGACGACTTTGAATCATTATCCTCTTACTTTAATGTTGGAAAACAAAAAACAAACCTGTGATGCAAAGAAAGCATTCAGGACTCTTTCCATAACGTCAGTTAGAACAACTTTGAGAAGACTAGACAAGAAATGCAATGCGAGTGGAACAAGAGCAGAGGTTGGCTCAACATTGATGCTCTTTTGTGCATCCTCCCTTGGCGTTTAGAAGGAGTGACTTTCGCTGCAATCGTTCACAGTGTGTTTAAGCTGGGTCCCCCTGCTGGCTGCATTAAGCGTACCCCACCTTTGGGTGCTGTGCAGTAGAGAACAACCCTGCACATTATTACACTTTCCTGTATTTATATGATAACATGTATAGTGTGAAATGTGAATGCCTTTTTTTTGTGACTGAAAATCTAAAATCTTTGTAACTTTTTATATCTGCATTTGTTTCACCAAAGAAACCTAAAATCCTTCTTTCACTACTCTGACTTGTCTGGTTATTTACTGCTTTAAATCCCCATGCGCACCAACATTTTACATTGCGGTTCCATTGTGGAGAACAGGGCGCTGGCCTGGCTAAAATAATCTTGTGGCTCACAATGACGAATATCTGTGTGCCTACGACAGTTGAGATAATGGTTCTGAATACGTTTTCATCTATATACTATGCATTCATGTCAACTATGAAAGAAATTCACAATAGGGAATGTGATCACTCCTGTTACAGAATGCTTGGTATGATCTAAGCCGAGTGTTGTGCATGCATTATCTATGAGAAGCCTATGAAAGATGTCCCCCTACTCTCTGATGATGAAGGATTAAGAGAAGAGAGCCCAAGTTATTTGTCCAGAGTCACATAGTTAGCGTGTGGTGGAAACAGGTAGTCTCTATAGCCTGCTTGATATTCCAAAGAAGAATATGAAAAGTTTGTGCATGTTTGTCATCTTTTTAGGAGATTAATCTCCTGGCCAGATGATCATATTGAAATAATGATCAGAAGCTGTCAAAAATGTCAGTTCCCACCCATGCAGATATCCATTCATCCCTTCATTTTTCATTCATTCGCGGTTTGTTAAGGTCTCACTGTGTGAGGCCCTGGGGATTCGGCAGGGACTGAGCTGGCCAGGTCTTTGCCCATATAGTTTTTATACTGGATACATCCCAGTCTTACAGGCTACTTTGTTCCATATCTTTGTTGGTAATCTGGAAAAACAAAGACATTATGTGCTTTGCAGTCATAAAGCTGATGTCATAAAGGACACAGGTGAGTTGCAAACTATTTTGTGGTTTCTTTCTTGTAATGACAAAAATATACTATGAGTTGGGCATGAAAAGATCTGGAAAAGAAGAGATGGTTCTCTTTTCTGAGCTTGTCCTTTGAGTGCTCAATCTGTTACAGAGAACTTTCTAGAAAGCCTATCCCAAGGGAGTATGGAAGAATTTGCATTGCTTGTGCAAGTATACTCTTGTTAGAGTTATCGTCATTTTGTTGAGTGATTGATCTAGATACAAAAATGCAATCTGGAACAGAGTGGGAGGTTAAAGGAGACTTGTACTACTGAGTGTCAACAAGAGTTGGTTCTCCATCCATTTTTCAAGGCTGAGTGGCATATCAGAGGGAAGACTGTTGCTGCCATTGGGGACGGTTTAAGAGAGGTGATCTTCCAGGGCAGTTAAAATGGAAGACAGCACAGAGAGGTTGTATGGTAAGGGGTCTGTCATTTGAATGTGATGCTCAGTAGGAATAGGAATTGTGTTCACTAGGAGCTGTGTGCCCAGAAATCATATCCCATGGGCTGCAAACTCACGGGGCTTGGAGATGGAAGAAAAAATGACATAGCTTACAGAAATGCTCAGAGTTGGTTGTGTGCATGATCCGTGTTTCCCAAGAAAAAATCTGGGAGAGAAGGGCTCTAGATAAAGGTAAGAGATTTTATGGAGTGGTTAAAGATTCAATGATGACTTCAAAGCGTTCAATGTGTTTCTTTTAGTGTTTTCTAAAATGGTTTGTGTGAAAAGAATTCTGCATTGTTTATTTCTGCATCTTTCCTTGTACTGCGCTTCAATTCACGTTTGCTAGACGAGCCAGAATTTACCCAAATGATTCTTTTCTAAAACATAGCTAAACAGAAAGTTTATAAAGATCCTTGAATGAATCATTCAATGTATAATCTTTTCCCATTATTACTCATTTCTGTCTGTTTGGATCCCAGCTGGACAAGTGAGAGCAAATGCCAAAATAGAACAAGAATGGGTTTTGTTGCGGTGTTTACAGAACAAGCGAAGTCTGGGTTTTAATTGGAATTTAATTCAGAGTTTTGTCTGAGTTCATTATGTGGTCCGTGCCAAAGATTAAAATTTTACAGCCTTAGGCAGAAATTCTTAAATGACATTGGATGATCTAAAATAAATTTGAAAGCTAAGTACCCCTCACATTTTAAGTTCTCAACAAAATTGTTTTCAGCATAAAACTAAATAATTATAAGGGAATTTTGGCATACTTTATATATAAACATTCTAAATAAACATGTAACAGCACTCTTTTCAATATATTCAGTGAAATCTAAGTATTATAGTTTGATAACCTATTATTTTAAAAATACTTAACAAAAAAGTTTCAACAGTCAAATTTTATATATTTTTAATCTTTAGGTACTTTTTTCACTTAAATCCCCCATGGAATAGTATTCATAAGTTATACATTTGTATGATTGAAAGTCGTCTATTCGTAAAAATGGAACCAAAAGATAAGTTTATTTTGGTGCCAAAAAAATGAAATCCATTCATAGTTGCTTTGTGTGATACTCATTTTCCATGAGTTTTTTGAAATCTCACTCATTGACACCAAAATTTGTACTCAAATTCTGAACACAGAACTACAAAAGGGAGATATTTGCTGGATTGAGTTATCATTGTAACTTGCTGATGCACAGTTGACTAGAACATCATAAAACTCTTAAAATTTGAAAGATAATTATACAAATGATAGAATTTTGTTACAACGATATCTCTACAGGAGGATGATTAGCGCTGTTTTTCCAGTTCCTATTTCCATGGGTAAATAATGACTTAACACTAGACTGTGGCATGACTTAGGCACAATTCCAGTCCTAGTTTTTTTTTCCTAGCTTTAAATAGTGAGAAAATGTTTTTCATATAAATAGGCCAATGGAAACAATAACTTTACTAAGTAAGGCTACTCCGCTTCTTAAGCTTGTCCTGAATGGTACTCCAACATAACACATGACCTCTCAAAAGTGGTTTTCAAGTACATCTCCTCTGACCTCAGTGAAAGTCCTCCCTAGTTTTGTGTTTTTACATTCTCCTGGCTTGGTCCAAGCTGAGTCCCAGCATCTTCAGCAGCATTGGTCTCTGTGCTGGCGACCACCTGAAGACTGAGCGAGGGTGAGAGGCCGTTTCAAGTGGTGGGCGTTTTTGACATGAAGCGGGGAAAGGGCAGTTGTGTTCTCTCTGGTTCTCAGTGTGTTCCCCAACACATCAGCATTAGTGTCACCTGGGAGCTTGTAAGAAATGCAAGCCCTGGGGCTGGCTCTGTGGTGCAGCGGGTTAACGCCCTGGCCTGAAGCGCCAGCATCCCATACGGGCACTGGTTCAAGACCTGGCTGCTCCACTTTCGATCTAGCTCTCTGCTGTGGCCTGGGAGAGCAATAGAAGATGGCCCAAGTCCTTGGGCCCCTGCACCCAAGTGGGGGCTCCTGGCTCCTGGCTTCAGATTGGTGCAGTTCCAGCTGTTGCTGCCAATTAGGGATTGAACCACTGGGTGTAAGACCTCTCTCTCTCTCTCTCTCTCTGCCTCTCCCCTTTCTGTGTAACCCTTTCAAATAAATAAATAAATCTTTAAAAAAAAAAAAAAAAAGAGCTGCAATCCCTTAGACTCTGCTCTCCTGATTAGAGATCTGGGTGGTGGGCATGGCAGCCGGATTTTGCTAGAGCTTCGGGTGACTGATGCCTGCTGAAGTTGATGAGCATTGCTGCAAGGGGAGACACCAAAGTCACACTGGCAGGGTCCAACACAGACACTTTCTGAAGCCCTGGAGGGTCTAGGAATTGCTGTACTGTGTGTGCCCATGGACCCCGTGGAGAGCCTTGTGGTATTCCCAGGGCAGATGGCCCTGCTCTGGAGAATATTGCATTAATTAGCTAATTAATTTTTTTTGAGAGGCAGACACAAAGAGTGAAACAGACAGATAAAGAGATCTTCCATTGAGTGGTTCACTCACTCCCCAATGGCTGCAGCTTTCAGGGCTGGGTCAGGATAAAGCCAGGATCTGGGAACTCAATCCAAGTCTCCCACGTGGGTGGCAGGGACCCAACTGTCCAAGCCATCACTGGCTGCCTTCCAGAGCACACATTAGAAGGAAACTGGATCAGAAGCTGAGCTGAACCCAGTGTTGGATGTGGGGATGCCAAGACCACTGCTTTAAGATAGAGTCCTTAAAGTACCTTCAGACTTTTAGTACACCTTCCATCTGCATATGAGACATGTGATGAGTGTGTGTGTGTGTGTGTGTGTGTGTGTGTGTGTGAGAGAGAGAGAGAGAGAGAATATGAATGTGTTCTGTCTAGTGATGACTCCTTTCCAATAGGTGCATGAGTCTCTGGATTTGCAAGAAAGAAGAGAGAAGGGCTTTCCCTGTAGGGAGAACTGCGTTAAGCAGCATGATTTAATATACTTATTTCATAAAGACTGAGAAAGTATGAAATGCAGTAATTACGACAAGCTCTCAAAGTGCAAATAGCAGCAGAGCAGACACATTGGCGCCTTCCCAGCTGGGAGCAGGCCCGAGGAGGGGGATGCTGTTATCAACAGCACTGGCCAAATGCTTGTCCTTCTGGGGCCTGCAGTCTGGTACTGCCTGAGGTCTGCCGTGGTGAGAGCCTCCAGCCTTGGGTAACGCCTCGTTCTGTCTTTGCCTGGTTCCATTCATACCCATGACCTTGGGACTCCTGCACTGTGATTACGTCTGTGTCCAGTTGACTGGATTCCTTAGACACATGGAGCTCTACGTGTTCCGGATTGAATGATTATCCACCCCTCCCCGGCTCTCCACCTAGTTTTTTGGACAGGAATCATTACAGCTCCAGACATTTCTCATATTCATCCACTCTCTATCTCCACTCTCCCATATATCCCCACTCACATAGAGTGTTACTATTTCTTGATGTACTTTCCAAATTATCATCCACATTACAGCAATAGAGTCTTAAAAACCTGAAGATCAGGGCTTGTCATTGCCCAGTATAGAGTTCTCCAGAACCCATTTCCCAAAAAGAAAAACCCAGTTTGATATGCATAGACCTCACCCGTCCAATCTAATATTCTGCGCAACACTTCAGGAAATAAAAGCTGTTCTATCCTAGTGTGAGGCGCTGAAAGAGAAGAGAGAGTGACTTGGCAATCTCAGAAAAACTTCAAATTTCAGTTTGGATGTTTTTTCTTTTAATTCACTCAGCTTGGTTTCTGTTCAGTCTCTGATCACAATCAGACTGTCCCTGCAGCAGCAGCTTACAGAGACCAGAAGCATGACTGCACTCGGTGGATATGCGCTCGCTCTTCTCTATACACACTCTGCTCTTCTCCCACTCCACGTCTGGGAGGCTGATGGTGCAGACTGCTCCTGCAGGGTTCAGTGCGTGTGACCCCTCGACTCCCCAGTCTGGGGCTCGCAGGATCCCTGCAGTAGAGCCATCGGCTCCCGCAGGCAGGGTCCTCCTCACAGTCCCGTCCGCCTGCCTCTGGGCTCCACTGCTGCTCTTGACCTCCCAGAGCCTTTCAGTTCCCCACTGTTGTTGGCCCAGGGATGTGGCACCGTCAACTGAGCTTTCTTTAGACAACTCACTTTTAGAAATAGTCCCATGATCCAACTCATCCAGTTTGATTGCGTTGTGTTTCCTGGGGGTTCCTGACGGACAGTGTGTTTTTGGATGCTGTTCTTCCGGGAAGTTATGGAAATAACCCAGGGGGTGTCAGCCCTAGGCTGGGCACGCTGTGTTGCATCAGCCTGGAAGCCTCCACACTGCTTCCCTTGGGTTTCTCCCAGAGCATCCCATTGTGTGCTTTTTTGCGGGAATATCTTCACTGGCTTTAGCTTTTTCTTACAACCACTCACCATTAGCAATGGGATTTCGGTCATCAGCCATTCCCTTGCTTTGGCTATGCATAAACATGGCCGTGCTGTCTACTCTTGGTACTCAGGCTTCATATCTGGCCCCAGTTTCCAAAATACAACCAGTTCAGTGCTCAAAGCTTGCTTTGTGATCAGGAGTAAAGAAAGGAGTAGGATAAATGTGCATAAAATGTGTAAATGTGCATAAAAATCTCTCTGAGACCAAACCCCAATCGTTTTGGAAGTTTATGGTAATGCATCGGGAGAGTAGGACGGGAAGGTAAGGGAGGGAGCTATCTGAAATCTGCCAGCAGGTTTTGTATCTCCGAGACCATTGTTCCCTTGAGTTTTTGGAGAAGCCATTCCAAGGGGCTCTGGAAGTCACATGAAGTGAAGACCAAGTTCATCCTCTGGAGTCGCTGCTGAAAGAAGGGGTGATGTTTTCTTCTCGGGCAAGAGGTTGTATCTTTGTGATGAGACTTTTACTGGAATAAGTATTCTGTCGATTTTCTTGGGAGTCTTGATTGTAGGAGGTGCAGGATGCTCCGCAGGAGGCCGTGCTGCGCTGAAGAGGGAAGATGGTGCCGCCCCATGGTGGCAGGTGTGCTGAGGTCAAGGTCACTCCTAGTGGAGATCTGCGTGGAAGGAGTCTGACCATTGCATAGCTGCAATGCTGCTTAGCTCTGCTGGACTTCTTTCCACTCCTTCCAATCGGCAGGAGAGCTCTGTGAGGTCTCAACGACTCTTTTCAGAATTAGAAGATGGGCCGTGCCTTTGTTGGGAGTGTGAAGAGGTGGAGAGATTGGGAGCAGGACTGGTGAGCCAGGTAAAGATGGTCTGGAGTCCTATGCTTGGTACCGGAGGTGGCTGGTGTCATGATGTCCGAATTGGGTTTATGGAATGGGGCAGCGTTTGTTAATGGAATGTGCTAAAAATATCTGGGGAAAGGAATTTTCTGGAATTTTTGTTTCTGTCGTGTAATGTGTGGTCTTTGGAACACTATTTTAGCAATAAAGGGGAGTGCGACTTCTTAAAACTAAATGTGGAAACAGCTGTATTGCGTGGGTTTTCTAGTCAGTAATATCTGTACTGTTTAATGTTTGGCACTTCTTTGACTTGAGTCTCTAATTTTTAAAATTGTTATTTATTCAAGATGCAGAAAGAGTAACAGAAAGATGGGATCACAGAGGTGTGGATTCACTCAGTCTGGGTGTCTCAAGTGGGTGGCAGGGACCCAACGACTTGAGCCATCACCTGCTGCCCCCCAGGGTGCACATCGGCCGGAAGCTGGACTCGGGAATTGAGCCGACACTCTGATGTGATCCAAGGAGTTCCTGCTACATCAAATGCCTGCCCAGGTAAATTAACAGATACCTTCACATTGCATAAGGATATGTAGTCCAGAAACAGCAATTTTGGAATTTTAAAGTAGACATCATAAGTGGAGAAAAAAAGTAATGCAGCAAAATTAATAGAAGAAAATCAGCACAGTAATTCCAGAAGAATGAGGCTGATGCAGTAGCATCATGGTTTTAGCAAGAGAGTTGGGGGAGAAGACAACTTAGAGGGATTCTAGAGGCTACCCTGTGGAGGCTGTGTCCAAGCCTGTCCCTGGAGAGCCGGCCCTGGAATCTAGGAGAGTCTGATCATGAAATGGGGACTACAAACGCTTAAGTGTGATATTTTGCATACATAGTTTAGGAAGATAGAGATGCTACAGAGCATGCATGCCACAGTCAGAACCCAGCATTCCTGAAAACCAAGCAGTGTTGGAAGCTCTCCATCAAGAGCACATGTGTTGCTATGGGGCGAGAGAGCTTCTGATTGCACAAAGATGAAAAATTAGATCTACTTTAAGTGAGGTTTGAGGACACAAAAATACTCGTTCTATCGATTCCCAAAGCAGGAGGTTTAGAATAGCGATTCCACTAAAGGATGAGAGAGGCTGAAATGAGAGTGAGTGGGCTGTTCTGGTAGAGCTGGAGAACACTCATCGAGGTTGGAAACCCTGTAGGCGGTGAGTGTTCATGGAACTATTACCCACATCACAGCTTTCCCCATCAGACACCATGTAAACACTTTCTGATGTGTGTTAAATTATGTCATTGCCTTTTTTGTCGTTAATTTATTACCTGTGTAATACTTGTGTTGTAAGCTTGTTGGAAAATACACGACAATAGAATATTTCCTTAGATCACCATGTGGCCCCAAAGACTATGCGCAGAAGGTGCTATTTAGTGTGTCCAATGAGATGATGTTCATGACATCACCCTGAAACCAGGACAGAAACCCCCTACCTCCTGGCCACAGGTATCATCAGGAAATTATTCCATTATTCACTGAGAGGGTATCTTAACCAGCAACATCAGAAGCTGAGGACAAAATAGGAAGGATGTTACAAGGTCTGTCTCTCACCGTCTGCTCCAGCAGTATGTCGCCTGTAGCTGGCTGCCACCCTATTCGTGACTAAATGGGTTGGCAGATGAAAATTACACAGGCTGTTGGGAGTTCTAGAATAGAATAGAATAGAATAGATGTTTCTAAAAGTACAGGTACAATTTATGTCTACCTGAGCCTGCAGAGTCGGACTAAATACCAGTCATTTCATGTTGCATGTCAGTACATTGTGACTTTTGCTGTCACCTCTTTTACCAAAGTAAATGTTTGTAGTTACTGCAGAATTTCCACAGCTATTTCACTTGAGCCCAGAGATGAAGAAATGATTGCATGAAATTTACCGGTACATTCCACAGTCACCGGTGCATTTCTGTCCTGGGTCCTAAGAATGTTTACACGTGTTTATGAATTTTCTAAAAAGAATACAGACTGTATAAACCAATTCAACTCGGCTTTCGAAGAAAATGAGACAGAACAGCATGCGGCGATGCGCTGTAAGCTTTCATAACCCAGAGAAATCGACGTAGATCTAGGCTATACATGCAGAAGCACACATTCGTGTCTCTGTGCATTCATTTTCTTTTCATTAACTCAATAAATTGTTTTTGAGTAAGAATGACACTTTGGGAATTATGTTATTTTATCTCTTAGATTCAATCAGACTTTATTACATGGATAGTATAACATGACAAAACCCTTCTGGTTTTCAGTAACCTCCTGAAGAAGTCAAAGTGTCCAGTTGTCAGAAAGCAATCTGACCACATCCAAGCCTAGTGCTGACACACTGAAAACATTGTATGTTTCTCAATATTCAAGAGATGCCAAGGTCAAGCAAGCCTTGTTGCAAACTACAACAGCTTTTGAGCTCCAAACGAGTGTTCACGATGTTCGCGAGAAGGAAGATTTACATTTATAAAACAAGTCGTTGATAATAATTCTGTGTAACATGGGGACTCTACTGAAAATATCGCCTCAGTTATTTCGTTTACAGTCGTGTCTTCTGCTCTTCTGCCGTCTTGTGAGCAGGCTGACAATGTCCTGACATGGGGTCAAATGGCACTTCAGCGGAACTTGATGCTCTTGTGTCTCCCAGCTGCTTCTCTGGGAGTTGGGAACTTCGCTTTTGTGCAAGGAAGACCAGGAAGCCCCCTCGCATGCCCTGAACGGGTCGGCTGTGAGAAGGGTGCATTGTGGGGAGGGCATGATCGTCTGGCCTTGGGCAACAGACAGAGGAGCTGGCTTGAAGCTGTGAATCAGAGAATGCCCGTGCAGAGCCGGCTTCTCTCCCTGTGAGCTAAGAGCCTTCTTGAGACACAGGCCTGATGAGACTGTGTTTTCTCATATAACGAAGCTGGCTCTTTACTGAACTTGACGAGGGCTTAGGATGTGGTGCTGGGTAAGTGGGGAAGGGGTGGTCCTTAGGAATCCGCTTTGAGGAAGGCGTTTCTACAAGAGCTTTCAGAGTAGCAGGGAGCTAAGGGAAGAGGGAAATGTTTTAGCTGTTTTCTTTGTGTTCTTGGTAGAGAAATGCCAAGGACAGAGGCCCAACCCATCTACCTCTGTTTGAGACAGGGGCTAAAGGGGTTATGCCGCCAAACCAAGGCTTTCAAGGTGCTGTGCTTTGGGACAAAAGGGACAAAATGTGACCTTCAGCAAGAGGCGGGGGCACAGAAGGTTGAGTGGTTCTGGGCCAGTGAGAGCTGCAGGGACCTTACCAGGGCCCATGTGGGACTAGAGACCTGGAGAGAACCAGCGGCTGCTTTGGGCGGGAGGCTGCCCGGAGGCCATCAGCAGAGCTGGAAGTGAGAATCGGATTAGCGTGGTTCTAGCCGCTGCGATCCCCCTGAGGGCAGCGTTTGTGTTCAGTAGCAGGAGAGCCCTCTTTGCTTACAGCTAACCGACGAAGCAGAGCCCTCTGTTGAATCCGGAGGAAGCCAGAGGCAGCGTGTTTTTCCACTCCCCTAAGTCCTTGCAGTCTGCAGCCACGGGTGAGAACCTCTGTGGCAGAGTGGTGCCTCTCCCCTTGCTTTGGCGTGTTTATGAATGACCTGGGGATCTCTTCAAAATGCAGATTTCCACTCAGGGGGCCTGGGTTGGGGTCTGGGAGATCCTGGATGCTGTAGATGCCCCGCACTTGGAGCACTTGGTCTTGGGCCACTGGTCTCACACTTCAGTTATCAGCACAGTCTCCTGCTGTGCTCAAACACAGATTCCCACGGGATGTCTGGGGAGGGGCAGGCCGTTTGCATTTCTAATAACATTTCACAGATGATACAGGTCTGGCCGTGGTCAGGAGAGTCAGTGGTTCTCAAACCTGACAAGGACCAGCAAACTGGAGTCTTGGGAACCTCCACTGCTGCTACCCAGGTTGACCCTCTTCCCGCCACTCGCAGTGTCTGACCTCGAACCTTGTGGGTCTCCCCAATGCGCAGTTAGCTTTGGGAACCATTGGCAGAGGGCCTCATTGGTCACCCAAGGCCTTCAGATTTATTCTCAGGGTAAATATAATACTGGTTGTCTCTGCTTTCAGAATTAACTCTTCGTCGGACCAAGTGACGGCACAGTGACATCCTGACACCTGCACAATATGCCTTCCTCTCGACAGGCGAAGGAATCGTCCCCAAGAGGTAGCTGTCATCCCTATTATCTCTCTCATCACACACAGCAGGTGCTCAGAAAGGTTAGCCAGACAATTTTTTAACCTCTGTAGGGGACATGTAAAAGGGTATGCACATTGGTTCATTACGAAATCTACTAGTGCCAAATTGGCTACATTTCCCTTCCACTTGCTATTAACTTGGGTCTGTTTCACTATGGGTTCTGTGGGAGAAGCTAATTACTAGGCACCTGTAATTTGAAGTGACAGGTAATTGAAAACTGAGTTCCCCATGAAGATCTGTGTACTGCATAATCCATTATTAAACGCTAATTACTTACAACACAAATGAAGCCAAGTGAAGGCAGCTCCAGGAGTTGGTGGTTCACATTAAAACTGAAACTACAGATAATTAACATAGCTGCAAAAAGAACTCATTTCAAGCCAGCATGCAAAAATTGCTTCTTGTCATTTGGTATTAATTATAACATGCAAATATGCCCATTTTATTTGGGCCATACGCTTGCTTCATGTCCACTGGATAAAAAGCAGAAAGATGGTTCTAAATCCAAGAAAGGATGAAAACACCTTATTCCACACTTGCGTTAATATCTAATTTTCTTTACTGAATTAGTATTCTGAGGTTGTCCCCCATAAACTTCAATGGAAATGATAAGCCTTTTAAAGGAATATGAACTTAGAATTATTTCAAATGGAATGTTATTATTTTAAAAAATTTGATTTTTTAAAAGATTTTACTTATTTACATGAGAGGTAGAGTTACAGACAGTGAGAGGGAGAGACAGAGAGAAAGGTCTTCCTTCAGCTGATTCACTCTTCACATGGCCACAATGGCCAGAGCTGAGCCAATCCAAAGCCAGGAGCCAGGAGCCAGGAGCCAGGAGCTTCCTCCGGGTCTCCCATTTGGGTACTGGGGCCCAAGGACTTGGACCATCTTCTATTGCTTTCCCAGGCCATAGCACAGAGCTGGATTGGAAGAGGAACATCTGGGACTAGAAACAGTGCCTATTCCGGATGCTGACGCCACAGGCAGAGAATTAACCCACTGTGCCACAGTGCTGGCCCCAAAATTTGATCCTTCGACATTTTTCCTAAATGGAAAATGTCTCATTAGAACAATGGAGTGCAAATCACCAATAATGTATATATAACACTGAAATAAATATATATACTATATAAAAATACATTATATAACACATTACATGTTACATAATAAATATGTATACATATCTAGATAATATGGACTGTACTATCAATATATAGATAAATAGATACAATTTCCTTCCTGGTTTTGGTTCTGAATTTGTCCATCTGAATTTCTGATTTCTGCAGCAGCTATCCCATATGGGTCAACATATGTCAAGTTCTGGTTCAAGTCCCGGCTGCTCCACTTCCTGTCCAGCTCTATGCTATGGCCCAGGAAAGCAGTGGAGGATGGCCCAAGTACTTGGGCCCCTACACCCACATGGGAGACCAGGAGGACGCTCTTGGCTTCTGGCTTCAGATGAACACAGCTACGGCCTTGGCGGCCAATTGAGGAGTGAACCAGTGGATGGAAGACTTCTCTCTCTCTCTCTCTCTCTGCCTCTCCTCTCTCTGTTTAACTCTGACTTTCAAATAAATAAATATTTTTTTAAAAAAATTTCAACCTAGGTTGAAATAGTCACTGCTACTGATAAATTTACCTCCATGTCTCTCAAGAAAGATCCAAGAATTCTGCAGGGCGTATTTCTCCAGACAGATACGTCACACTGCTGTGAGTACAGAAAATTTTCGCTGCCTCTGCCTCCTATTTGCAACTTGAGGCATTCGGAGACTCTTGTTCTCATTCATTAAACTCCTTGTGGGGGCTTTAGAATCATCATCTTCAGGACTTAGTTTTCCTCCAAAGCATCCATCTTTAAGGCTTGTTATCTTTATGATGGAAAGAACCTTATCATAGGTGTAAAACTGTATAAAGATACTACAGATTTTTCTGACCCCAGGTCCTTCTTGCTGACTATTGAAGAAATACAATAAACTTTCTTCCTAGTCAAATTTTTGAACACATGGTAGAGACAGGGGTTTTCAGAGGGCCCTCGATCAAGGAGGACCCTGTGTGTTTTGGGCCAGGTAGTGTTTGACCTAGCTGATTCCTATCAGCTCCTCTGTGTACACTTTCTTCGCTGGCTTCTGGTGACCACGTTCTCCTGCATTTTCTTCTATGCCTTACGCATCTCCCTTGTTGGTTCCTCCTCACTTTTACTATTTACTTTGTTGACGTTATCTACGCTGTGACTGTAAATGTCATAAATGAGTTTACGATTGAGCCTGAACCTCTACTGCATTCCAAATATAACCAATTGCCTACCCCACAACTCCACTGGAATGTTCATGGGCATGTCACACTTAGGGCATCCAAATACAAACTCCTTTTTTTAAATATTTTATTTATTTATTTGGGAAGTAGAGTTACTGACAGAGAGAGGGAGAGACAAAGAGAAAAATCTTCCTTTTGTTGGTTCATTCCCCAAATGGCCAAAATGGCTGGGACTGGGCCTATCTGAAGCCAGGAGCTTTTTCCCGGTCTCCCACGAGAGTACAGGGGCCCAAGCACTTGGGCCATCTTCTGCTGCTTTCTCAGGCCATAGCAGGGAGCTGGATTGGAAGTGGAGCAGCTGAGTCTCGAACTGGCACCCATGTGGGATGCCATTTCCTCCATCCACCATCTTCCCAATCTCAGCAACACACCTGCCGCCAGCCTTGTCCAAGCCACGTTATCTCCTGCCTGTGTTACACAATTGCCTGCTCTTTGATCTCATGGATTCATGAGTCCTCCTTTGCCCCTCTGTTGTCCAGTCTCAGCAGAGCTGCTTGAGTGAGCCTGTTAGAACCCAACAGTCCATGATTGCATAGCCTCCAAGGCAGGTCCATGTCTCTCACATAATGACCAAGGTGGACCCATTGGGTTGGGGTTTCTCTACAGCCTGGTTCCCCACCGCTTCTCCAGTGCCCTCGGCTGCTGCTCTGCCCAGCCTTCCTGGTCTCTTCACTCTTCCTGAGCATACCAGCCCACTCCTCCTGTTGGAGTTTTATTATTTTGTCTGCCTGGACTACCCGTCCTCCAAATGTCCATGTGATTTCTCTCTCCCTCCTTCAGATTGTTACTAAAATGCCTCGTTTTCAGTGAGGTCTTTCCTGGACAGCAATTTCCAGTGGCAACCCTCCTTGTTACACCTTTCTTGGCTGCTTTCCTTGATTGGTTTTCCCTCTTATAGCATGTCATTTGCTTATTGATTTTGCTCCCATTGCACCGTGGGCTCCAAGAGGGTTGTTTTCTTTTTAATCTGTTTTGCTTTCTACTATACCCATCATCAGTGAACCTAAGAGTACCTGGCACTTAGTAGGCACTCACTAATGTTTGTTGAATGAATGCATGACTTGTTCCTGACACAAGATTCTTTTGAGTGTTGGAGCAATGGCTTGACTGATTTTACAGAACTGTGTCATATTGCTTATCCCTATTTCTCATTGCCTATTTGTACTAAAGGCTAGGGTTCCAATTTTTCATTCAACCAACACTTACTGATTGCTCGGTGTGAGGTTCTGAATAATACAGTAATGAAACAAACCTTAGCTCCATTATCAGAGAAAGACATTGGATGTATAATTGCAGGGTCTGAGTCCACCCGTACAGGATGGACTGGGTCCGAGGAAAGGTGAGTGCACCGCTCGCCCGTTCCCCAGCCTCCCGATCCCGGAGACAATCAGATGCAGCAGGGAGCCAAGTCTAGCAAGGACTCATTTATTCCGTGTGTAACCGAACCTTTTATAGCACAAAACTGCAGTCATTGGGGCAGGGCTTAAAGACCACCATTCACTTAAATGGTCACCTTACGGGGGGGATTTCTATAGGACTAGCCATATGTCTATACACTTGTTACTAGTCTTGTTACCTCCCCTGATGTTGCGTAGCCAATTAGCTTTTGAGTTCCGCCCATCTTACTTCCTCTGGGCGCCATCTTCTTTGCCCCTCCTTGGCGCCGCCTGGTCCGCCATGGCGGTGGCTGGGACCATGTGCGCACACGCCAGGTCCCTCCCTGCTCTGCCATCCCCAGGGCACCCACCGGCTGGCTCCGCGGGCCCTGGCTTGGGTTAATTTGCGGGCTTGGCTCCGCGCGGCTCCGTTCCGCGCAGCTTGGGCGGGGGCACCCGCGCATGCGGAGCCCTCGGGCCTGGCCTGGCCACACCATGGCTGTGCTCATGCCCCACATATAATAATACAAATGCATGTTGTACCATAAGTTGAGGGAAAAGCTTGTAAGGACAGAGGCAGTGTCTTGTGCAAAGAATGAACAGCAGAGGAAGGGTGGGTCATTTTGGTGGGATGGGACTGCCACCCTATGGAGGTGACATTCACGCTGAGGAGAAGGATATGGAAGGACCAGAAAAGTAAGCTGTAAAGACCGAGGGTGGAGGGCACATTCAGAGAAAGAAAAAAACAACCCTACGTGGAAATGCTGACTGAATGAAGAACATGACAAATTAGAGAAACCAGCAAGAGGCCAGGGTGGGTGTTTAACGCAGCCCACACCTGTGCTGGAGAGCCTGCACTTGGTGCCAGGCCGCAGCTCCTGATTCCAGCTCCCTGCCGAGACAGACCCTGGGAGCAGTCAGGTTCCTGCCACTACATGGGAGACCGCGACTGAGTGCCGAGCTATCGGCTTCCACCGGGCTCAGTCTTGACCACTGTGGGCATTTGGAGAGTGAACCAGTTCTCTATCCATCCCTCCCTCTCTGCCTCTCAAATAAATAAATTACAGCAATAATAATGAAGCCAGTGCGACTGAGGAGGGAGACTGGCAGTCTCTGCAGGTTCTACTGCACTGTGTAAGAGTTAAGAGCTTGATGCGCTAGACCCGGATTCAATCAGTAGATAAACTCTGGTCTTGACCTCCTAACGGCTCATGATATTTGAAAGGTGATTTTACTGTTCCTTGTCCCAGTTTCCTCATCTACTAAGTGGGGACAACCCTAGTGCCCATCTCACATGACTGTGTTACCAAATGTGTGCCGTTGCATCTTGGGTACTTAGCACAGTATCCATAATCCAGTATTCTATAATCTACTCTAACAAAATACCGTAAGTTGGATGGTTTAGAAACAACAACAGTGTATTTCTCACCGTTCTGGAGGCTTGGAAGTCCAAGATCATGGTGCCAGAAGGCTCAGGGTCTAGGAAGAACCTCTCTCTTGGAAGAGGTGGTGCCTGCTCTGTGTGTGGTCACCTGCAGAAAGGGGCTAGTGGCTCTCCGGAGTCCCTGTCTATCTAGTCATGATCCACTCATGTCCAAGGGTCTCACTTGGGGCTTAGGAATTCAATGCGTGAGTTTAGGAGGACACAAACATTCAGGCCCTAACAGTGGTATATGATTTAATATAAATCTGAATATGTTCCTGGATCCAATTGCTTCTTACCGTATCTCAAGATGCTGCTCTGGGAGGCCGGCGCTGTGGCACAGTAGGTTAATCCTCCACCTGTGGCACCGGCATCCCATATGGGCGCCGGTTCTAGTCCCAGTTGCTTGTCTTCCATTCCAGCTCTCTGCTGTGGCCTGGGAAAGCAGTGGAGGATGGCCCAAGTGCTTGGGCCCCTGCACCTGCATGGGAGACCAGGAAGAAGCTCCTGGCTCCTGGCTTCAGATCAGCGCAGCTCCGGCCGTTGTGGCCATTTGGGAAGGAAGACCTTTCTGTCTGTCTCTCACTACACTGTCTGTAACTCTACCTATCAAATAAATAAATAATAAAAAAAGACGCTGCCGTGGTCCAGGCTACTGTGATTTCTTACCCTGCTCCTAAACTTCATTCTCTTTGGTCTCTGTGTGTTCACTCCTGGTCCAGTACAATCCACCCTCCACACAGCAGGCAGGCCGAGTTGTGGTTTTTTTTTCCCTAAAGAAATTTAATCATCATGCCACTCATCTGGCTAAAGACTTTCCTAGATTTAAAGTAAAATGCACTTGGAATAAAGTACGGGACTTCATCCACGGCCCCCTGTGATCGGGCGCTTGCCTCCCATTCGACACTCATTGTAGAACAGGCTCCTGCCCTCTCTCTGCTTTTCTTCCTACGTCTCATTCCCATCTCATGGCTTTTAGACACAACATTCTGTGTGGTACCTGGAACGACTTCTCTCTCTTTCCTCGTGAATGGCTTGACTGATCGTCAGTTCATCATCAATGCTTCCTGTGAATCGTTTGCTCTTTTTCCTTTCATATTCTTTACCAGCTGAAATGACATTGCTTGTTTCACGGTTTACTTGTTTCCTGCTCATCTCTCCCAGTAGCTCCGAGCACCTGTACCTGTATCACCCTGGGGACTCCACGGGCACTTCCTGAATGAGTGGATGCTTTTGCACATGCTGAAAAATGAACGAAAATCAGCTGCACGTGTTGCATGGAGGCGGGGAGTTCCTGTGCTCTTCAGCCGTACGGGGGAAAGGCATCTTCGGAACTGCTTCTCTGTTCTCTGTTCTCAGCGATCACTGTCCAGCAGAGGCCATTGTTCAGTATCTAAAAACCACTGCTTCATACATTTCTGTCTGTTTTCTCTAAGTAGCTTAAAACAAAAGGACAAGTCATGTCTCTATGACTTTACCCTGGTGGGAACTGCACATCTCCACGTGTATGATTTTTTTTAATATGCATGGTTGGTTGCATTTTGCATGGTACTGCTTATAAATAGGGTGCTCCCCAGATAGATGGTGCATGCGCCTCATTGTGTGTGTCCTTCCTCCATTTTCATCCCAGGTCCTTAGAGCCCGTGTCAGTCTGCTACTCCTTTGGGACACCAGGCATGATATGAAAGATATTTGAATACCAAATTGAAAGGGCACACAAAGCATTTCCATGCTTTTTTCCTAGGGCTTGTCTCTGTTATTTCAGATCTAGTTGGTTTAATGAAAAATGGTACATTCAGGACAGACCCCAGGGTAGATGTTGCTTGAGACCCAAAGTTTAAGATGTGACCTACATGAAGCTTTGGACAATTCTTGCTGCTTTCTCACAGACTAGATAGAGTGTTTCATATGTGAATTCTAGAAAAAAAGGAACACACTGAGTGTGTGCAAGAATTTCATTTCTCTAAGAGTCAGCACAGGGTTTTTGTTATAAGATAATGTCCCTCTTTTACCCCCAGAAATGTATTTCAATGCTAAAATTGAATTGGTATGACACTTTATTCAATGAATCTACACTTGGAAATTCAGAGTGTGATTCAAAACAATAAGAAATATTTTCTATGGAAAATCAGGCTTCTATTACATTGATTTCTAGGCAGAATGTTTCAATTTAAGTATCCCAGTGTCGCCTTTCTACAAACTGAGAAGTGGATAATGAGATATGAATTCATCCACTCGCACTTCTATTTTCGATTTTCATTTAGAACAAGATAATTTTCTCCATTAGTTAAAAGGCTGAAAATGCATGATTTTTTATAGCATAGCAATCCTTTGTTACTTAATCCTTTGTTTAATGAAAGGGAAACGCACAAAGAATTCAGAGAAAGATGTTTCTGTTGGTGATGGTTCTGCCAATTCTCCCTTCAAACCTTGTTCTGGAGCCAAGAACTTATGCATGGATACTTTTAGTGTATTTTTAGTACAATTGTAGAAATAAGGCGTGAAAAATATAAAGGTACTATGGAAGTGGGAAAGAAAACTAGTTCAGATTGAACAACCCCTTTGACTGCAAGTAGGGCATATGAACTAGTTAATTCTTTTCCTTAGCAAATCTTGAGCTTCAGCTAAAAATAGAATATTGAAAGTTAACGTTACACATTACTGTGTCATCCTTACCGACGTGACATTGATGTTTGACTTTTAGGTGCTAACTTGGCTCAGAAAGCTTCGTGGAAGTACTTTGGCTAATGGGAACTTAGATCTGACTTGTGAAAACCTCCTGTATCAGAAATCTCTAAAAGGCCATCATTATTCATTGGTAAGAAGAAAGGGAAGATTATGAAAAGGGAGGAGGGGAAAAGTGATCTTTTCTGTCAAGCTTTTATAGACCAGGCTAAAAAGAATAAGTCTAAATTGCCCTAAAATGTATGTGGGGCACTGGGAGAAAATGCAACCAGACAGTCATGTATTCAACAGATGCATCAGTAGATACTAAGCAGGAGTGACTATCAGTCACTTTTCAAGGTATTTTGCAAATATTTGTGAATAACAATTTAAAAATCCTCTCAATTCCAGCCCTTGAAGAACTTAGGTCTTAGCAGGGAATTGATAGAACATGTCAATAAACACAAAAACAAGACTAACACATGGCAGAGAAGGGATAATGACTTCAGGGCTTAGAAAGGGAGAGGGGAGGGGACAGGCAAGATGGATGCTGGGAAGATGACACCGGGTAGATGTCCTGGACAAAGGAGGTTTCATCAGAAACCTAACGGAGAGGAAGTGATTCGTAAGCTAGTGTGGTACCAGGGCTGTTCTACGATGAACAGCGTGGTCAGTGCAGAGGCTGTAATGTCTTTGAGCCCTTGAACTCAGCCCTGAGCGTGAACAGTAGGGTGAGCCAGGGAAGCAGTGGTAGGAGATAAGCCAGAAGGCACTCAGCTGGGCACTTGGCTTCTACTCTGGGCAATACACGACTCCAAGGCACCACTCTAATCATCTCCCTGCTCTTAAAGACTTTAATTTTAGGGAACGTTTTCCTTGTGCAATTTTTTAAAGAAGAGTTTTATTTATTTATTTATGAGGTAGAGTTACAAAGAGAGAGAGGTCTTTGATCCACAGGTTCACTCCTCAAATAGCCACAATGGTCAGAGCTTAGTCAGTCCGAAGCCGGGAGCCAGGTCAGCTGCAGGGGCGCAAGCACTTGGGCCATCTTCCCCTGCTTGCCTAGGCCATAAGCAGAGAGCTGGAGAGGAAGAGGACCAGCCAGGACGTGAACTGGCACCCATGTGGATGCCAGTGCTGCAAACAGAGGCTTGGCGCTCTAGTTCACAGCACCAGCTCCACCTTCTACAAATTTAAAATTCATGGTGGACTTCGATCATTGAGGCAGAAGCTACACAACTTTTAATTCCAAGCTCTGGACCCCTATCTTCACCCCCTGGGCATTAGCATAACTTCTGATTTTTTATTAAGAGCAAGTTAGCAATTGAGTGAGAATCTAATGGCAATGCGGTTTTCTTAATTCCCATAATCATATTCCATTGTGCAGTGATGGAATAGGGATCAGAAACCTCCTTCTATCTGTACAAAGCCTGACAGTAAATGCCTTTAGCTTTGCTATGTACACAGTGTCTATTGCCAATACTCCAATTTGCCACGGTGGTGTGAAAGCCACGAGAGAGAGACTATGTTAACAAATATTTGTTCATCTATTTGTAAAAGCAGGTAGCAGGCAGGATTTGGGCCACAGGCTGTGGCTTGCAGATCCTGACGCTAGAACTGGAGAGGGGGGTGGTGGAGCGGGGGCCGGGCGGGTTGCAGCGCGGTACAGAAGAAAGAAGTGTCCTTCAGCTCTGGCAGCAGACCTGCCTCCGAGCTCGGCTCTTCTGCTTACACGAGGCACATGGCAAGGATTCAGAAACAGGAGAGTGTGCACCAGATAGCAGCCTGCAGGCAAACAGTGGAGCTACAGGACACCGAAATGACTTCAGAAACACGGGAGAAAAGGCCCCTACTCCATTCTCTCCACTCCTTCTAGTACTTCAGTTAAACACGTTTGTATTTTTTAACTATGCCTTGCACATCTGTTACTTTCTGTTCTGTTTCTTTTATGTTTATCTTTGTTTTTTAAAAAATTATTTATTTGACAGATAGAGTTAGACAGTGAGAGAGAGAGAGACAGAGAGAAAGCTTTTCCTTCTGTTGGTTCACCCTCCAATGGCTCCTGCGGCTGGCGCACCGCGCTGATCCGAAGCCAGGAGCCAGGTGCTTCTCCTGGTCTCCCATGGGGTGCAGGGCCCAAGCACTTGGCCCATCCTCCACTCCACTCCCGGGGCCACAGCAGAGAGCTGGCCTGGAAGAGGGGCAACCGGGACAGAATCCGGCGCACATATGGGATTCCGGCACCACAGGCAGAGGATTAGCCAAGTGAGCCACGGCGCCGGCCCAAATGTTTATCTTTTTTAACATAAATTTTATCTTCCTGTTCATTTATCCTGTCTTATACTGTGTTCAACCTGATGTAAATTCCTCCAATGATTTCTTGGTTTCAAATATAATATTTTTTCACTTTAAAGTTTCTTCTTGATTTTTTTTAAATGTTCAAGTTTTAGCTTAATTCTGTGTTTTTTTTTTTTACCAAATTTGACAGAATTTCTCTCTCACATGTGAATCATCTGTACATTACCTCTCTCTCTCTCTCTCTTTCAATGTCTGTCTCTCTGCATTTGGTAAGCCTCACCTAATGTTTCCTAGATATTAGCATAGCTCATAAATTTGGATACTGTGGATTTTCTTTGCAGCTCACTAGGCTAATCCTCTGCGTTTGGTGCCGGCACACCGGGTTCTAGTCCCGGTCAGGGCGCCGGATTCTGTCCCGGTTGCCCCTCTTCCAGGCCAGCTCTCTGCTGTGGCCTGGGAGTGCAGTGGAGGATGGCCCAGGTATTTGGGCTCCTGCACTCACATGGGAGACCAGGAAAAGCACCTGGCTCCTGGCTTCGGATCAGCGTGGTACGCCGGCCATAGCAGCCATTTGGGGGGTGAACCAATGGAAAAAGGAAGACCTTTCTCTCTCTCTCTCTCTCTCTCTCTCTCTCACACACTCACTCTCTCACTCTCTCACTGTATAACTCAGGAAGGGAAGGGGAGGGGAGGGGAGGAGAGGGGAGGGGAGGGAGGAAGAAAAGGAACTACGGAGACTCTGGTTGGTTTACTTCAGGGACTTTGTTTTTCTTACTTTGGTGGGCAGCTAGATCTTGCTAGATCCGTGGTTTACTGTAAGATTTGTCAATAACACTTTCGGTTTTGTCGGGTCTGAATGCCCCCATTTTCACCTTGCTCATCTTATTTCGCATTCTGCAGACCTGTGGCTTACCCCTACCTCTAGTGCCTACCTCCTCTGGGGAGGTGACTAAAATGTTGTGATTCTACTGATGCCTCTCCACATCCAGGGAGCTTAGACTCTAACATGTGCTTTCCCAGCGCTGCACCTGTGAAGTGTGTGACCAGGTTTCTAGCATCGTGGCTGCTCTGGGTTTGTAGAGGCTCACTCTCATCATGTGCAGCCTAGGTGTGGTCCAACAAGCTGCTGCACAGTGGAATATGTACATCACTTTCTGGGCTCCTTTTCTGGTTGCTCTCAATGTCCAGAAATTTGGCTTTCAAGTCTGAGGCCTGAATTTCAAGTCTGTCTCCTCACCCCTGCCAGACTTCCTCCCTGGGCCCTGTTTCCTTATGATGGATGTGGAAAACCACCTTAGAGATTAAGCCAGAGGACATGTGGCTCACCTTCTGCTGTTCTCTTCCTTCAGGGATTGTTGTACCTGCACTGCCTGCTCTTCGCTGTCAAAGAACTGCTTTGTGGATGTTGTCCAGTTCTCTTTAGTCCAGTGCAAGACGGTCTGTTGTGGTCAGAACCGGCTCCCTTTACTCTCCAACGTGTTGTGCCCTAATCCCCACTCTTGGTCTCCATTTAAAGTCCTCTTGGCAGAGTGTCCATTGTCATCCTCGGTGCTAAGGCAGTGGACTCTGTTCGGTCCTTACCCTAGTTAATGTCAGAGTCCTTGGACACAGTTCCCCATATTTGGCTTTCCTTTCACACCTCCCCTTTCGGTTTTCCTTCTGCCTCTCTGGCCATCTTTCCTCCGTCTCCTTTGCTGACTGACTGCTTTGCCCATCCTTTAATGCTAGACATCCAAGACCCTCTGGCATGAGCCTTAAGTGCCCTTTTCTCCATGCTCTACAACTCCTCATAGGCAATCTCATTCAGATCTAGGACCTACATTTCGCCTCCTTCTGATGACTGCCACGACATTCCAGTGTTGGCAACTCGCACTTGTTTCCAACCCAGGTCCCGCTGCCAAGCTTCAGATCTTAGATCTGATGCCCAACATCTCTGCTTGGATGACCTAGACACTTTCCAAACTTAACACAGCTGACACGGAGCCACTTCTCTGCTCTGTGATGACGCTCTCCCTACTTTCCCTTACAAGTTACTCATCTTAGCAAACGACATCATTCTCCCCCTGCCCTCAATGTTTCTCTGAAACACTGGGAGTAACCCTGCACGTTCCTCTCTGATCTCAATGCACAGGATTTCAGTACATCACCTTCTAAGTAGATTTTCAGCATTCTGAGAGTCTTGGCTGGCTAATGACCTTACTACGGCTTTGCTCCGGGCCAGGACCACAGTTCTGGTGTTCACCAGAATCTTTTTTGGTGGTGTGTTTGCAGGCATGGGGGGTGGGGGCGGCTATGAACTTTGAAATCTCACAGCCTCACAGCTTGGGATAAACACAGAAAAAATCATCCAATAAAGATGAGTTTATGTTCTCTGTGCTGTTTTAGATGTCCAGGATATTTATGATGAATTGTTGATGACTTCTAGGAACTCTAGAAATTTGAAAGATAGAGACATGGGCAGTAACGGATTCTATAAGGCTTGTCCTATGGAAAATCGATGCCATCTTGTCAAATTGCTGTTGTGATTTGCAAACCTGCTGCTAGCTGGATGGATTATCAGTGTATGTTATAAAAAGTTGTAGATTTTGTTTTGTCATGGATAACAGAGTTTTATATTTATGGTCCCGTATGACATAGAGTCTATTAAATGTCTTTAAAAATTAAAATGCGTAGGACCCGCACTGTGGTACTGTGGGTTAAGCTGCTGTCTGCAGTGCTGGTTCCCATATGGTCTCTGCTTCTGGTCCAGCTCCCTGCTAATGGCCTGGGAAAGAAGCAGAGGATGGCCCAAGTCGTTGGGCCTCTGCACCCACGTCAGAGACCTGGATGAAACTCCTGGCTCCTGTCTTTGGCCTGGCCCTGCCCCGGCTGTGGTAGCCATGTAGGGAGTGAAGCAGCATGTGGAAGATCTCTTTGTCTTTCCCCTCTCTGTGTATAACTCTGGCTTTTAAATAAATAGTTTGCAAATTTAAATATTTTCAAAAGATAATGATGAACTGTAGCTAACGAGGTCTAGATACAATTATGCCCTTATGTTTTGTGCTTCTGAATCGCTAAACACAGAGCAGCACCTCGTGACTCCAGGTAACCTGCAGCAGGCCAGTGAGCACCTGTCTTCATTTCCCGCATTTCTGAACCAGCCCAGCATGGAGGACTCTGCACCTGCGGCGGAGAGGCAGCACTGGGCACTTGAGAGGCCTCTGACCTCACCCTCTCATCTCGTTCTCACAGCCGCTCCTCCAGCCCAGAGCGAAAGGCCATCATCATCTGCGTTTTGCCTGGGGCTCAGAGGGGATAGTAGCTTGCCTGAAGCCACACAGCTGGTTCAGGTGGCACCGCGGGCTTCCTGTTCCTCACAGAGCGGAGTTACTGATCACCACTCTGAGATGCCGCTGAGCCTTCCAGCACTCTGTGGCACTAGACACCTGAGTGAAGATTTTCTCTGCATGTGTCTGTGACCGTGTTTCTGGAAGAGGTTAGTGTTTGAACTGGCGGAGGACGCTTGCCGGTGGGAGTGGGCACCGTGCGATTTATTTAGGGCCTGAGTTCTCCCTCTCTCTCTCTACCTCCCTCTCTCTGTCCAGCTCTTGAGCACAGACTCTGGAGTTTTGTTGCCCTTGACCTGGGACTTCCACCAGTGCTGCTCCTGGTTCTCAGCCTTCAGACTGGAGTTGACCCTGTAGGTCTCCTGGGTCTCTAGAGTGTAGAGGGCAGAATGTCGGATATCCCAGCTTCTGTAGTTACATGAACCAGTTTCTTATACTTATCTGTTCTCCCTCTGTGTAGCGATTGATAGAGACATACAGCTCTTTCTCTATCTGCAGATGTATAGGCATAGGTATGAGACAGGAGAGAGACAGAGAGAAGCACTCTATGGGTTCTATTACCCTGGGTAACCATGACCAAGGAAGCAATTAGATACTGGAAAGTAGTCAAGAATTTGGCCAGGCCTCTGCCTCTGAAAACTGCCTGAGGTTGTCTCCTTATCAGAGAGGGACATCCACGTTGCTTTCTGCACGCAGGCTGTGATCCGGTCCACAGCAGCACCTCAGTATTTGGTCTGTAGATGAACAGTGGGCACCTGAGCGGGTCTTCGGCTCACTGTGCCATCACTTTGTTTCAGGAGGCATTTGCCATTATAATAAAGACATCAGGCAACACCTAAGCCCTGAAGTCACCTCTTCAGCATTGTTGCCACTGAAACATGTCCTGGTTTCCCTTGGCAACGTGAAGTTTGGCCTCCCCAGACACAAGGTCGGTCTCCCCATGGTCTTAGTGTTGTGCAACTGAGTCTTGTTGTCAGATGATTCTTAGATGCCATAGTTGTTGACTTGCAAGATCTTCTGCACCTAAGGGTTAGGAAAGCAGGCCAAGAAGAAAAGGAGGACCTAAGGCAGCGAGGTGTTTTCAGGCCCACAGACTCTGTGACGTCTGTTGAATAACACGGTTTATGGCAGGGGGCAGGGCAGGGTGGGGAGTCATCTGCTTGGCCACTCAGGGACAAGCAAAGTCACTGACTATCAGTGCTGGGAAGGATAACACACAGCATCCCAGTCTGCAAATACGAGGATATGGAGGCCTTGTAGGTTCATTGCTTTGTTCCAACTCCCTTGATCACTGAGACTTTGCCAGGGAGAGCCCTCCTGACACCAATGAGACCCAGTTCTCCGAGCCCATCCGTTTGCTCTCTTCCTGTCTTTAAGTTCTGAATCCTCTGATTTCCTAACTGAGACTTTTAGAAGCCCAGAGCACAAGTAGTTGATGACTCTTTGGGCTTCCTGTCTTCTCACACCCTTCCCCCAAGGCAAGGAGCCTGGAATATGTGTTACAGGGGAGGAGGACAAGGAAAGTGGAACATGCTGGTGGAAACTCAGAGAATACTAGTCCACAAATCAGAGTTGTATATCTGAATAGCTAGGATATAGCAGCAAAATGTACTCCTCAAACCAAAGAGATGCAGAATCAGATGCCAACAATTGCATCTTATGGCAGTGAGCACTTGGGCAAGCCATCCTTAAGACTGAGCCAATTTTCCATTTCTTGCCTATGGAACACGTATCCTTGCAGCCACCAGCTCTCCTGTCTGAAGTGTCACTCTGAACGTGGTCTCCCACCACGGTGCAAGATGCTACCATGCAGGGAGTCTCTCTCCTTAATTTTCTTCCTTTTGCTGAGTAAGGAACAGTTTGATTAGGACAGTTAGACTTTTGGTTCTTCCTTATCATGGTGGACCGTGGCTTTAAGTGATTCTGGAAGCGCACTCCGCAGACAGAGAACCACCTAATATTTTAATCTCAGGGGCTCTCCAACAGGAGCATGGCCAAATTCCAGTGAACTATGTGAGTGTGGTGTTTTTCAGGGGTTGGCAGGACTAGACAGTACGCTTCTCTGACTTGGAAGGTGTGGTACAGGCGCCCAGCCACTAGATGTCTCAGGTTTGTGATGTCTGTAACCATTCCTGGGCTGGAATGACCACCGGTGTCTTGGCAGACACCAGCTGGGAGTGCCTGAGGTCTGTCTGCACAGCAAAAGCTCTGGAAGGAAACACACACGCTCCAGCCCTACATGTAATAAGGCCGGAGAAGCAGAAACGGTCTGGGAAGACTTGACTTTGAACTCTGGCGATGCCGGGTAAAAGGGACTGGGGCAAAGGCTGGGGACTCCCTACGCTCAGGGCTCTCTGCTTCTCACACTGATCGGTGGTCACCTGTGATGGGGTTTCCAGGGATCTTCAAAGTTCACTCCCAGCCGTTACCCACGAGGCTGTGTGCCAGGCTCTAGGGAAGCAGAGACAAAGAGTGGCAGACGCACCTTTGCCTGTAGAGCAATCAGAGGCACACTGTGTGGTGAGCCTCCCTGTAGCTCAGCCTGTTCACCCGGAAGTACTGTCCTTTACAGTGGTGTCTGTTTGCATCAATGCTAACATGCCCTCTATTTCATGAAATAGTATTGGTGGGTAGAAGCTTTTAATTTCATATTATCATTCGAAAAGCTAAACATGAGAAGTTCGATGTTTGGCATTCCGATGCACTTTTGGAAGATCTGCAGACCTCTGGAATCCCACAGTCTGGAAACCCTTGTGTGTTTTAGCCCTGAATGCCTATTTTCCTTCCCACTTCCATGTCACAGCCACCGCCACTGAAGAAGCCATCAGAGAACGCAGAAGGAAACAAACTCCAGACAAATGGGAGCTGAAGAGAAGCAGAACCGTGCACTGGGTAATGAACGGCATCAAAGCTCTCCCCAGGAAAGCAGTTTTCCTGAAGCACCACTGTTTGGCCAGAAGACTGTTGATATACGTTAAGTGTGCATCTCAGGGGTTGCCTTATGCGATTTGTCTCTGTTTTTTGTTCAGGATTCTCATTGGAATGGAACCTGTCCAAAATCCTTTGTCAATAGCCTAGTGCAATAAAACAGAAAGGGGATAACTCTGCCTAAAGAACCAACCTAAAATCAATACCTAAAATAGCAAACCCGACTATAATAACATCAGATTCTCTCTCCCTATCATAGTCCATTTAGTTTAAATGATAAAATAGATGTGTACTCATCAGTTGCAAAGGAAGTTTTAGTTTCCAGGAGAATAAAAATGGTACAGGAACATGCTAGAACTAAATTTGACCACGTTTGCATATGAGTGATAGCCCCAAGCAGGGACTTTGCTGCTTTTTCTAGAAATAAATGCTGCAGAAGTCAGAATATGGATAAATGCGAGGAAGTGGCTCTTTTTCTAGAATGGTGACAGGGAATTGGTGGAAGGGACGGAGACCTTCAGGAGTGGTATAGGCTACAGCCAGGGCAGATGCCAGGATACAGCGAACTTCATGATAATCACCCACGTGATGTCTGCAAGCAAGAGAAGAACATGGTGGAGCACAGTGCACTTGTGACTGGAGAATTCAGAAGAAAGCTGAGTTGGCTTGGGGTTGGCAAGGCAGTGGCGCAAGGATTCTTTGGGTACCAGATACAGCACAGTGTACCTAGGCAAGTGTCCAAAACAACAGAGCAGCTTCCCCCAAGAATTAGATAGAAGTGATTGACATGACAACGGGGCACCCAAATGGTCCTTCAAGGAGGATATTCCAGGAATAGTTAGAAGGTGGCCTTTGTCATGCTTTTGAGAAGTGACTCTCCTGCAGGTGTTGCCAAGTTGACCAAGGACCCACTCTTCCTAGTTTAGCCCACATCTGAGGACTGACCCATGCATATCGGCTCAGTCCTGGCAGCAAAATGAGGGCCAACGCTAAGGGGCCATTTGGAATCCAGAACTCCCTCGGGGATCAGCTGAGGCTGCACTGTGGTCTGAATGTTTGTGTCTCTGAAGATGCATACAGTGAAGTGATAGTGTTAAGAGGTGGGGGTCTTTGGGGAGTGATTATGCATGAGGGCTCCAGCCTCAGAAATGGCTGAGTGCCCTCCTAAAAGATGCCCGAGGGAACTGGTTTGGCCTTATGCCAACATGAGGCTACAGCAACAAGTCTTCATCTCTGAAGTAGAGAGCCCTTCCAGCCACCAAATCTGTTGGCATCTCGATCTTGGACTTCTCAGACTGCAGAATCATGAGCAATTGATTTCTGTTGTTTATGCATGACTCAGACAAAGGCATTTTGTAATTGCACCCCAAATGGACGAAGACATAAATTGATACCACGAGCAGGGTGATGGTGTAATAAATACTTCAGAATGTAGAAGCAGCCTCGGAACTGGGCAATGGGTGGATGACGGAACGATTTGGAGATGCCTGCTACAAACAGTGTAGCACATCTGGAGCACATGTGGAGATGTGCTGTCAACAGTGCACAACGCTGTGTGAGGAGAACACTGAAGGCAATCCTGACAAGGGCACTGAGGGACAGGTGGGCTAGAAGAGAGCTTCCAGCTTCCTGGGACACCTGAGAGGGACGGACAGAATTCTGGTAGGAGTATGGATGGCGAAGGCTATGCATCAAGTCTCAGATGGAAATAGGGAGCATCTTATTGGTACCTGGTGGAGAGAGGCCCCTGGCTGTGAAGTGACAAGGACTTCAGTGAATCTTGTTTGTGCACCAGTGCTTGGTGGAAGGCACAAGAAATATCTAAGCAAGTGTTGGGGGTGTGACGTGGCGTTTCTTGACTGAATAGTGCAAAGTACAAGAGAGAGGAATGAATTCAAGATGGGTTTTATACTCAAAAAAGAACAGAGCTACACATTTAGAAAGATCTCAGCTTGACTGTGTTGTAAAGAATGAAAAACGCTGTTTAGGAGAGAAGACCAAGGGTGTGGTCCAGCCACCTTTGCCAACGCAGTTAGTGTGGACAGATGAAAGTCGGACCCCTATTCGTCAAGAACATGCATGATAGGATCCTGTGGATCTTGTGCCTGCCACTCCCACCAGGGACTCAGAGTGCCAAGACCTGGGGGGAGTGATTGATGCCAAAAAAGGGGCTTTGGCACTTGGCTGTGCTGTGTTGCCTCAAGTCTCTGCTCCCCGTATTCTGGCACAGCACTGCTTGTCCTCCCTGCTGTGGCTTAAGCTGGACCAAATACACCTCAGGCCGCTCGTCTAGAAGGCACAGGTGGTAAGCCTGTACAGCGTCATCTCCATGGATAAATGGAGTGCATGGGCCATGAGGGCATGGCTCTGACTACCTGGATTTCAAAGGCTATCCTGCTGGGATTTGGGGCACAGGTGGAGAACTGTCATGGGGTAAGGCTACCACAGACACCTTCAAGGAGGCAGTGCTTAGTGCAGCCCTGAGGGTGGAGCCATCCTCAGAACCCAAGATCAGATACACCACCAGGGTGGAACTCCAGCCTGGGAGAGCTGTAGGCTTGAAACTCGAACTAGTACCATGTGTGGCTCGGGCTGTGCCCAGCAAAGCCATAGGAGTGGAGCCACGCAGAGGTCCCAACCTCAGCCCCAGTGTGTCCGAAAGCAGAATACGGATCAAGGAAGATTGTTCTCCAGCCTTAAGACTTAATGTTTGCCTTGTTGGATTTTGCTTAGGACCCATTACCCCATCTTCATTTTGAAATAGGAATGTCTTGGCCCAGCGTTGTGGTGTAGTAGGTAAAGCCACCGTCTGCAATGCTGGCATCCCATATGCGTGCCAGTTCAAGACTCAGTTGCTCCACTTCTGATCTGGCTTCCTGCCAATGGCCTGCGAAAAGCCGTGGAGGATGGCCCAAGTGCTTGGACCCCTGCTACCCTTGTGGGAGACCTGGAAGAAGCTCCTGGCTCCTGTCTTCCACCTGGCTCAGCCCTTGCTGTTGCAGCCATTTGGGGAGTGAACCAGTGGATGGAAGACCTCTCCCTCCTTCTCCCTCCTTCACCCTCCTTCTCCCTCCTTCTCCCTCTCCCTTTCTATCTGTAACCTGACTTTCAAGTACATAAATGAATCTTCAAAAAACGAATGAAATGGGAATGTCTGCCCTGTTCCTGCCTCGGCAGTGTGCCTCAGGAGCATGCAGGTTGTCTGGTTTCCCAAGCTTGTCTCCAGACAAGGTAAGCTGAGTCCAGTGTGTATAAAGACCAATCTGTGACACTGACATGTTGAGAGGAAAAAGGCTGATTGTCATGGCTGACTGGCCAAGGAGACAGGAGCCATGGCTTAAGTCTGGTGTCCTCACAAGAGACCTGGGACAGGTGTATGGGTTCAGTAGGAAAACCTGGTGTACAGAAGCTCTGATTGGAGGCCTTTGAACCAGGCCGCTAGGGTAAAGGTCAGTAGGTGGGGCTGCAACACTGGATTCCCGTGGTGAACACACTCTTCCTTTTTTTTTTTTTAATTTTTATTTTATATGACAGAGCTAGACAGTGAGAGAGAGAGACAGGGAGAAAGGTCTTCCTTCTGTTGGTTCACCCCCCAAATGGCCACTATGGCCGGCATGCTGCGCCAAACTGAAGCCAGGAGCCAGGTGCTTCTTCCTGGTCTCCCATGCGGGTGCAGGGGCCCAAGGACCTGGGCCATCCTCCACTGCCTTCCCAGGCCACAGCAGAGAGCTGGACTGGAAGAGGAGCAACCAGGACAGATCCAGCGCCTCAACCAGGACTAGAACCTGGAGAGCCGGTGCCGCAGGCGGAGGATTAGCCTAGTGAGCCACGGTGCTGGCCCCGAGCACACTGCTTCCTTAGGAACAGGCTCCAGTGTGGATGTTCTGGGGTCTTCCGTTCTGCAGGTTAGGAGTGTCCCCTTTTTCTGTACATGTCCAGGTGGCATGATTTGCAGGATTTTGGCTTTGTGTTTCCTCTGTGCCTGCACCTAAGATTTAAATAAAACCACTAAGAAAATGGAAACTTTAAAAATATGACATTGGGGTGGATATTCAGCCCAGCAGTTAAGACCAGTTAAGATGTACATGTCCCATGTCTGATAGCTGATCCGCTCCTTTCTTCTTCCTGCTAATGCACACCCTGAATGTAGCCATGATGCTTCAATAATTGGGTCCCCTGCAAGATGCTTGAATTGAGTTCCTGGTCCTGACTTTGGTCCAGCTCAGCCCTGGTTGTTGTTGGCATTTGGAGAATGAACCAGTAGATGGAAGTTCTGTCTGTCTCTCTCTCAGCCTCTAAAGCAGATAAATAAAACATAAGAAAAAAGAAAAACAAAAACATGATCAGACCCATTGTTGAATGTCAGGTGGGAGGATCACAAGAGGAGACTGCAGAGGGAGCCATCAGCCCCCCGGCGCCCGGTGAAGGGGATTGGGTCATTGGATCAATGAATGGCACCTGAGCCTCAGCCCGTGTGCCTTGGATGATCTTTAGATCATCTCTGGGCTTGGCTCTTCAGCATTGATGCTGGAACAGGTTAAAGTGTGGGAGCTGTTGTGATGAAATCAATGTCATTCAGTTTGGGGCTCAGAAAGGATAAAGAGCAGGGCTTTGCTGTGCTGCAAGGCCTTAGACCCCGCCTCGGAGTCAAGCTCTCTCCTCCTAGTGTTGTCCCCGCTCACCCACCAAGTGAGGGGGAGGCTCTCCCCGAAATGCTTCATCTGCCTTAGCCCAAGACTTGAGAAAGGGAACTCAACCGCCCTTCAGAAGAGACCACCCCAAAATATAACTGCAGGAGACCACAATAGGTCACCCCAATGCTGCCTCTTTGACAGGTGGATTATTTTGAGTGGCTGTATTGAGAAACTGTGAGCACATAAGTTCTCTTTTGTAAGAGAAATTCATAAAGGAAACCCCTGTTTATAAGGATCTCTCTCTCTCTCCCTCTCCCCCTCTCTCCCTCTCTCTCCTTCCCTCCCTCCTTCTTTCTCTGTCTCCCTCTCTCCCCCTCCCCCTTCCCCCACTCTCCCTCTCTCTTCCCCTTCCTCTTTCCCTCCCTCCTTCTCCCTCTCTCCTTCTCCCCCCCCCCCCCGTCTCTCTATCTCTCCCTCTCTGTAGTGAGGAGCGAAGGGTGACTAAGTCCCCAGGGACACTTCACCAATGGAGAAAGCCTCCACTTAAACCTAAGGAACAAACTTTCCCCAGGGCACCAGGTGCAAGGGCAAGTGGGCGGAGCATCAGTGAGTGCGCAGCCTAGCCGCCAGGCAGCGGGTGCCAGGAGGTCAGGGGACATCTTCATCTGACTCTGAGATGTGCCGCCTAGTTGGTGCTACTGTTTAGTTGTTAGTTTGGATTTTAACGGTCCCCTAAAGTCCGCGTTAAGGGTTTGGCTCCTGTTGTGCGTTGAGTAGGATGCGTTGCCCCAAAACTGCTGCAGCTGTTCGAACTCTGATGGTGTAATATTGATGATTGATGGATGACAGGTGGAGGTGGGGCTCGGCGGGGAGAGCTGGTGGGAGGCCTTGCGGTCACGGGGTCGTGCCCTTGGAGGGTTGTTCTTACACGAGGGTGATCTTTCCTTGAGTTCAGGTTCAGCCTTAGCTCTCCTTCCCTCTCCTTCCTGGCTCACCAGGTGTTTGGGCTCTGCTCCTGCCATGAGCAGACTCCACAGACCCCGGACTGTGGGGCACCTGGTACTGAGCTGGAATCGCCCAACTGTACACCGCAGCAAAGCTTCCCTTCCTCAGAAAAGCTGCCATCCAGTGTTTGAGTTAAAGAGCCCAAAAACAAACTGACAAAGGCCTTGAAGTCTATTGTTACTGGTACTAAGAAGGTGGAAACCTAACCCAATTACCGTGTTAGGAGGTAGGGCCCCTGGCCGGTGATTGGTTTGGGTCACTGGGGTGGAGCCCCCTGGTGGTTTATAAGCAGTCACGTAGCCTGGAAGCTGGGTTCTCCCTCTTGTCCTGGCCAGCTCCGAACGCCATCACCAGAGGCTGCACCAGTGGGGCCTGGCTGATCTTGGACGTGAACCGCACAAACCGTGAGCTTCATAGGCTTTTCTCTTTATAGATTTAGTTTTCTCTGGTATTTTGTGGTAGCAATGGAATGCTGCCGACACAGCTGGGTTTTGCAATTAAAGACAGAGACGTTGGTGAAAAGCCCAGACGAAAGGGGGTAGAGGAGAGAGGACTGAGGAGGAGAGGAGGGTTTGGGGGAGGGAAAGGGCTAGAGAGGTGGCAGGTTGGGAAGGAAATGGGTGCGGCAGAAGTGAGATGAGAAGAAACCTTGGCCCAGGGAAGAATCTGTGCCTCTCCGAGGTTCCTTTGGGTTTCTGGGCTCTGTGTTCCTTGTCTGCCTCGGTGGTAACAAAATCGCTTTCTGGCTCCAGACTGCAGGCCCGAGTTCCGTCAGCTCCACAGCTGAAGTCTGTGACGACCCCAGGTCTTGAGGGCTCGGGGGGGGGGGGGGGGGCTCTTTCATCTTTGCCGTCCCCAGCTGTTCCTCCTTGAGGAAGCCAACACTTTGGGTCCATTGGTTTTAGCTGCAAACTTGGGTCAAACCTGCACCTGTCTCTTGGAACGGTTGTGAGCGTTAAGTGAAGGCACACATGGGTAAAGTCCTCGGCTTGGTCTTCGGCACAGCGGGAGAGCTAGTAGATGGGGAGGCTTTGCTGTTGATTGGTGACTCCATGGTAAAAATCTAGCAGTAGCCTTGGCAGTCTCTGGGGAGAATTGCCTGTCCTGGTAAACTCAAAGGGACCAGGAAAGACCTGTGGGGCTCGCTGAGTTCGTGATGAGATCAGAGCAGTCGTTGCTGTTGCCGGCACGATGTCTGTTGTTTATATCTAACTGCTAACATCATTCTCCCAACATAGTGGTTTCTTAGGTTCAGCCTCTCAGAGAATGTTCTCGTTTTTCTGCATCTCATTTGCGCTTTCTCTTTTTCCTGTTGGCTTGCTTCTGCTCAATCCTAGTACTATTCACAGACATGAAGGATTGCAGTGGCCCTACGAATTTGAATTTAAGTGGCAACGATACCCTGAACATCCCCCAGCTCCTTCTCGAGGTCTTAACTCCTTTCCCTCCTACCCACTACCCTACTCAGACCTTCCTCCCAAGAACAGCTTGCTGCTCAGAATCTCAGCTCTTCAACTTCAGAGGCGTCTCCCTGAAGTCTTTGAGGAAACAGAGCCAACTGTCTCCTCATCAGCTTCCTTTGGTTGTTGGCCAAGTGCAACTGAAAATTCAAACGAGTAAGCGAAATACTAGGGCCTGCGTGATCCAAGGGGGTGCCACGTGTGTTTCCTATGAATGTATTTCCAGTTCTCCTCTGCTTGCCATGTGATGGGGTCCTTTGATGTGACACCATTTCTGAAGGTCCAGTGTGCAGTCTGAGGATTCTAGCACATTCTAGCCTGGAATGAATGTATGCATTTCAAGTGCCAAGGAACCTTCAAAACTATTTTAAAGGTGTGTGTGTTTATGTGCACAAACACATTTTCTGGGAGAATCATCGTAACTTGTAGTATAACCCCAAAGGCCACGCGCTCCAAAGTTATTTCTACTTGGTAAGACT
The DNA here is from genome assembly GCA_949820135.1 of Sylvilagus floridanus. Classification (NCBI taxonomy): domain Eukaryota; kingdom Metazoa; phylum Chordata; class Mammalia; order Lagomorpha; family Leporidae; genus Sylvilagus; species Sylvilagus floridanus. Next base: position 6,876,753 of record OX463246.1, read on the forward strand.
TCCATGGATGATATCAACCTTTAATTCCATTGGTTTGTTTTTTTTCCTGCTTCTCCTATTGCACTTGTATTATCTCTACCCCTAAGGAGTTTTTATCACAGAGTTATGCCTAAATGTCTCCAGGTGCAGCTGCGTGTCATATATGGGTGCGCGTGTGTTTTCATACACACCAATCGAGATGGAAAGGCAGATGGTGCGCAGACGGAGACCGTGTGAGAGCTGAGGAACCCAGAGCTGAATGCTAGAAATGCCAGTGAAAGTGTAGGGGGAGACAGGAGGACCTTTCCCTGAGAGGTAGAAAGGATTTGAATCTGTCAGAGGAGAACGAAGCCAAATTTGCTGTAGAGAGCATTCAATTCCATGATCATTGTAAGAGGCATCAGGAATACTGACCCTTAAACATTTCGTTTGCTAATTGAAACTGGGTGGTTTCGGCTTGTTTTATCAGGAAGTGTCTTGCATTTTGTGAAGGGCATTGTACGGAGCTGACAGGCTGGGCCACGCCATTATGTTCTATTGGAACCCTGCATTCACCGGTAAACATCAACTATAAAATGACTGTTTGTGAAAGGGGGTCTTCGTGTGCTTGCTTTGCATTTTAATAGGTTGCATGGTAGTGGATGTGTAATTCTGGACTCCAGTGGCTTGACAAATAGGACTACGTGGAATGCATGATGCTGATAAACACAGTATGCATGGCAGAGCCTGTACCCATGGCTATAAGACTAAACACTGCAGTGTGTGTGTGTGTGTGTGTGTGTGTGTGTAACAGCTCTTGATGAAAGAACCAGATGTGTGCCTTTTGCCTAGGGCATTTGGAGGCAGTTCACTTGTCAAATAAATGGACTAAATGGATTTTTAATATACTACATATATCAAAACCTGAGGATAATGTTGCAAATATCTGTAAATTGGTTAATGGAACAAACCACATGTGGCTGTTAACAGGGCCAGTTTAGAATCATTGTTTTAATTTGCAGGACTCAAGTATTTTTTAAGGAGGTCCTGAGATAATAAAATTGAATTAAATCTAGTAGTAGAGTAACTATGAAAATATTTTTGCTCTGAAAATGGGTTTTACCTAAGCCTTTTTCCATGATTTAAAAAAAAATTACAACCTGGTTTTCGCTTGTTTTGCTTTGGTTTTACTCCTAATATCTACTAGCTCTCTTCCCTGGGCATAATTCTTGTTTTTCCATTGTTCCCACTGATGACTTCATTAGGCATGTAGCTGATGCAAAGGCTTAAATAAAAATGAAGACAATTAAAAACCAGACTCTGGCAGGCAGGAGCATATGTGGTCAGGTTTGACAGGGTATCCCCAAGAACAGGGGCTGTTAGAAATGCGGGTGGGCTTTCAAGGGGACATGCATTTGGAAGTTGCTTTACTCCCTCCAAAACCTGCAGCAGTCTACAGGAAATGCCAACTCAAGGGGCCACAGAGAAAAGCCCCTGCAGGAGTCCTTCAGGGTGCACCATGTGTGAACCCCTCAGTGTTGGGCTTTGGCGGGGCTCTGGATGGACTGGATACAAACTTTAACAAGAAAACCGAACTCTGAAAGTAACCTGTTAAGAGATCTCTGCCTAGTTAGCCTGCACATATTAGGCCTACGGCCAAGATGGGTTGTGTTCGATGAAGGCAAGCCACAGATGGGGAGAGGCAGACCATGGAGGCTTCGTGGCCAGGACAGAAGCAAACCTGAGTGTAACTTTGTCCAAGCTTATCTCCTTGAAAAACTGGGGTTGTGTAAAATCTGAGGTTGGAAGATTTTAATGGGTTTGGGTACATTTAGAGGTAGACTGTAGATTTTGGCTTGGGTAGTAGGTTAAAGATACTAACCACTGGAGGTAGTCTTTTTCCTAAAAGGGCAAATATCTGCTCTGGCTCAGGTATGGTCTGAGTGTCCACCAAGGCTTCCTGTGTTAAAGTTTAATCCCAATTGTGAGGCATTCAGCGTGTTGTTTGGAAGTGGGGGCTTTGGGAAGTGTTAGATAACTATTGGATCCTAGTGACTTTGTTAACAGAGGGAGAGATGACACATACTTCACACACACGTGTGTATAAACACACACACACACCCATACTCACACACTCCCTCTATATGGCCAGATAATGTCTGGCATTGCCTTGGGACCTTGCCAGCAAGACGGCCATCAGGAGAGGAGGCCTTAAACCTTACGATTCCTGAACCGTGAGCCAACATAACCACTGTTTTTAACAACCCTGTCGTAAGGTACAGTAAAGAAAATAGATTAATACAATGCCTGTAGGGAAATAACTTGTGAAATGGTTTGGGGAGGAAGGTAAGAGTTCAGAGACAGCTACCTAAAATCCTGTAGTAGTGTTGCCCTCAGAATAAACAGGGACTTGGGGAGGAGCGCAGCAAAGTAGAGAAGCAAGGGCTTGATTAAAACTCACTCTGAAGGTCACTGCCATGGGCTCTCCATCCGGCTCACGTGGGTCAGTGCTGGCTGCCGTGTACTCCAAGGCTTTGTGAAATTGTCTGGAGAGCACTGGTCAGAGCCATGTGCAATCAGAGAAGAGATAGGTATATGCGTATGGATGTCCATTTGATTTATTTTCAATGTATTCACACTTGATCTTAGCCAAAAGGCCGAGAAGCGATGTATTCAAATGTATTCAAAAGGCAGAGAAACAGAGATCCTCCATTCACTGGTTCATTCTCAGCTCACAGCAGTCTGGCTTTGACCAGGCCAAAGGCGGGGCTGGGAATTCTATCTGGGTCTCTGACATTAGTGGGAGGGGCCCAGGAACTTGGACCATCATCTGCTGCCCCCAGGGGTGTGCATTAGTGGGAAGCTGGATAGGAAGTGGGGTAGCTGACACGTGTCCAGAGATCTCTGATACGGGATGCAAGTGTCCCAAGTGGCGACTTTACCACTGTACCAAACACTTGACCCAGTGTCCATTCTTAACCCATTTAGGTGCTTTCATACTAATAAGATTTTAGTCACAATTATTACATGCATCTTCACAGGAATCAAAATGATGATTAGAAGTTGTTTGCATCTTCACTTTGCTTTGTGAGTAATCTGCCAGGAGTCTTAGGCAGACATGGTCATGTAGAGGATTTTTACTCAGTATACCCAGTTAACTTTTGACACTGGCGCCCTACTTTGGCTGCATTAATCATTGGCAACATTGGTTGCCATCAATTTGCCCAGTTAGTGTAACCTCTACAGAGGTTTCTTATGTAAGTGTGAAATCACAATTTATGCTTTTATCTAGTGATTATTTACATAGAAAGAGTTACACTTTGCTGTAGATAAACTTGGTTACATAAAATTATAACATTATACACTAGGCTATATCACCATCCTCCCCTACCAAGAGAGGGAGAGAAGAGGGTGGGAGGGTGGGTGGGTAGGAGAGAAGTGGAGAGGGGGTGGGAGAGAGGGAGAGATCTTCCATCTGCTGGCTCATTGCCCAGGTGGCCGCATCTGGTGCGTCTGGGCCAAGCTGAAGCCGGCAGCTTGGACCTCTAGAAGGTTCTCCTACACGAGTGCCAGGGACCATGGTACTTGGGCCATTATTTGCAGGTTTCTCGGGCACAGTAACAGTGAGCTGAGTTGGAAGTGGGGCAGATGGGGCTCAGTGTGGCAAGTTGATGTTGCTACACCACAACACCAGCCCCAAATGCATTCATCTCCGTGTATATCAGGTGTTTTTAAATGTTTCCCTTTCAGAGTAATCTTGAGTTACTTCTGCATGTTTGTCGTTCTTTCACTTGTAGATTGAATCCCTTGGCTTTGGCATTTACTTCAGTGGCCACCCTGTAATATCAAATACCAAAGTCTTAGACAGAAATTTCAGATAGTATCCCTACTCAGAGTTTATATATATATATATACATATATATATAATGTGTGTGTATATATATATATATGTGCAAGATTGTTTTTAAGACTGAAAATACTTACTTTTAGTTGACCAATACTATTTCTTGAAGGAGGTTTCATCCCACAGGGCTACTTGCATAAATGCATGGTGTTAGATTTTTGTTTGAAGAGAAGGCATGAAAAATAGCTTTTAATAATCTGGAAAGAATGAAATCCTGTCTTGTGCAACAAAATATAAGCAACTGGAAACCATTCTGCTTAGTAAAACAAGTAAGTCCCAAAAAGACTAATACGCTTTCCCTGGTGTGTGTTAACTAATAGGTAGGCAGGGTCCAAAAAATGTTATGTAAATGAGCAAGACGGACCTTTGGAGATTGGATGACAGTTCACAGCCCTTGTCTATACTCTGGAAGTGTTTTTTTTTTTTTTCTTGTTTGAATTCTTAGTGGAAGGTTCATGTTGGGATTATAAGATAAACTGGAGGTGTGTCATTGTAAAAATTGAAAGAAAAAGCAAGGAAGGAGAGAGAGAGTGGGTGCGTGGGCGGGACGGAGGGTAGGGTGGGGAGGGTCCCTGTGCTCCTCCATCTGTATGTATTAGGTACATGAAATAAATCAGATTTTCTACTGCTGAAGGCTGAGGTGCACGAGACTGGAAAGCCAGTGGAAGCTGGAAGGGAGTGAACTTGGGGAGGTGGGCGGTCATTAAGGGCCTCACTGCCTGGGCTGGTTCTGCTGGGTTGAGTCGGGCAGGCCGGGTGCTGGGCTCCAGGGGCCTCCAGGACGGATGACTAGGGGCTGCCTGTCTCCCAGCGCTCTGCAGAGAGAAATTCATGGGCTGCGGTTTTTAACTTAATGGGTGGGGCCTGGTCAGAGGGTCAGGATTAGGTTAAAGTAACTTGGGTTGACTGAGCGAGGGGGAACCACGTGAGGGCTAGTCGGGAGCCTTCGGGCAGGGTGGATGCTGCAGGTGGCCCAGCCCAGGCAATCAGAGTAAACTAGGAAAGTTGCGCTTTGGGGTGTCCGCTCTCCAAACCTGAATGCGCTGCTGTCGATGTGGAGCGTGATTGACAGCAAGCTGAAGTGGGAGCGCCATCCAAGGATCTGTCAGCAGACGCGTGAATGAGCAGACTGGGATAGTCACATGACGGGATGCTGTTCAATGTGAAATGAAGGGAATTCTGACCAGTGCAGCTACCCGGGTGAATCTCCAGGACACAGAGCTACCCGACATAAGCCAGCCTGCGGGTTCTTGTCACCTTCCAGCTTCCAGTGCCAATGCAAAGTGGCCGCAAGTGCGCCTAGTGGGAGGTGTTAGGTCAGGACTTGCGGCTGGATTACTAACCACGACAGCCAGGGCTTTGGGAAGTGAATCTGGCCGCTTCCACGCCTCTGCCCTGCGCCCCCTGGAGGATGGATTGTTCAAGGCTCCATCTCCGGCTTCTAGCACAGACAGGGAGAGCATTGGGGCTGTCATCTCTCACTTCCCCATCTCCAGAGATGTAGCAATAAATTTCTGTCCCCTAGACAGGACCTCGCGTGGGCATTCTGATTTAGCAGCATGAGAGACGAAGGCAGCCAGTTACTAAAAGGCAAGTACTGTAGGGTTCCTCTTAGACGCTGTTCTCATAGTCCTCAAGCCATGGGCACAGAAAGCAGGACGGTGGCCGCCAGGATCCGGGTGAGGGCGGGGGTGCTTCGTGGGGAGTTACCGGGTAAGGATGCAGAGTTTGCAGATGGAGCTGGATGGTGACGGTGACACAGCCGTGTGGATATACTGAGTCCCGCACATGGCTCAGATGGTGAATTTTATGTTACGTATATCTTGCCACAATTAAAAAAAAAAACTTTAAAATTCTCAAACCGTATGGTTCTATTTATACAGCGTTCTCAAAATGACAAAATTAGACAGGGTAGCGGTTGCCAGAGATGTGGGATGGCAGGAGGGGGTGGAGGGAGACCACAAAGGAACAACTGTTGTGTACCCTGATTTGTGGTTACCTAGATCTACACAGAGGATGAGATGACACAGGCCTATGTGAAACTCTGTTTTCTACTGTGCTGTGAATTGTGTGAGTTGCCAACATTGATGGAGACTGGGTGAAGGGTGCGTGGATCCTCTCTATGCTATGTAACTGCTCAGGTTTGCCATTTGGAATGACCTTGCCATTTCAAAATGAAAAATGTAAGGGAAAAAATACAAGGAGAAAAGCACGAGAATTAATAGAAATGCCCCTAAACCCTGTCCATGATTATTCAACGGAGGTGCTAGCTCTCCCTGCTGGTGGAAGTGTTAGCTGCTGCAAACGCCCCTCTGAGCCCCTCACTGGGAGTCTCTGCTGCAGAGACTTCTCCCTAGAGCCCCCCAACCCCTCCAGATGGCTCGGGGCTGGGGACACACAGACCTAGCCACCTTCCTTCCATCTGGAAGACCCTGAAGACGGATCCTGGCTCTAGGGTCGCTGTAGGGTTGGCTGAAGCGCCTTCTGCCAAGGCTATGCATCCAGGTACCCCCTCTGCCCCAGCCTCCTTCTCTGGCTGCCTCACAGATGCGGTGGAACGGGGTGAAATTCCACCCTGGAGAACGGGGAGGTGATGCAGAGGACTGAGCGCAGTTCTGTGGGCTTTGTTGAGAAGCTGAGACGGAGGGAGACGGGTGTGCATAGGTGTTGGGTGGCCAGGCAGCTCTGCCTTACCTGGCATGGCTTGGCACCTGTGTTGGCTTTAACATGCAGCTGGTTGCCTTCCTGCAGAGTAGCGGCTGCCAAGTCTTTTTACTTTGCCGAAGCTTCCTGGCCGTGCAATTCTGCTGTGTAATTTAGGTTTCGCTGAAGGCATTGTCAAGACCAAAGTGCCGTAGAAATCATTTGCTCTGCTCTTGGGCCGTTGGGAGGTGCTGGGTTTTCTGCAGCTTGGTCACGGTTCCTAGTGGTTCATTTTCACGGGGATGGAGAGACGGCTGCCGTTGGTGGCCCTGGTTTGCTGCTCCCTGAATCGCCACTGCTGCAGTGGCCATAGCGATGGCACATAGAAGGAGCTCATGCACTGCTGGAGTGACGTTGGATTTGATTGAACTTGTAAAGAAAATCCAGAGTAGATGTAAATGTAATCTGTGTATTTTTTTTTTTTTAGTTTTACATTTTTTATTTTTATTTAGGATATAAATTTCCAAGGTACAACTTGTGGATTGCAATGGCTTCCCTACCCATACCTCCCCTCCCCCCCCGCTACCCTCCCCCCTTACCCACTCCCTCTCCCCTTTCATTCACATCCAGATTCATTTTCAATTCTCTTTGTATACAGGAGCTCAATTTAGTATGTGTTAAAAGATTTTAAACCATTTGCCCTCACATAGCATCACCGAGTGAAATATACTCTTTGAGTACTAGTTGTAGCATTAAATCACATTGTACAGCACATTAAGGACAGAGATCCTACATGACATTTTTTTATATTGATTTTTCATGTAACTTCCAATTTTTTTCCAATTATCTTTATATACAGAAGATCGATTCAGTATATACTAAGCAAAGATTTTGTCAGTTTGCACCCGCGCAGAGACACAAGGTGTAAAAATACTGTTTCAGTACTAGTTACTGCATTACTTCACCTTGGACAACACATTAAGGACAGATCATACATGGGCCGTAAGTACACAGTGACTACTGTTGTTGATTTAACAATTTGCCACTCTTGTTTATGGCGTCAGTAATCTCCCTAGGCTATAGTCATGAGTTGCTGAGGCTATGGAAGCTTTTAGGGTTTGCCGACTTGGATCTTATTCTGACAGGGTCATAGTCAAAGTGGAGGTTCTCTCCTCCCTTCGGAGAAAGGTACCTCCTTCTCTGGTGGCCCTGTTCCTTCCGTTGGGATCTTACTCGCAGAGATCTTTCATTTATGTCTTCTTCTTCTTTTTTTTTTTCCCAGAGTGTCTTGGCTTTCCATGCCTAAAATACTCTCATGGGTTCTTGAGCCAGATCCTAATGCCTTAAGGGCTGATTCTGAGGCCAGAGTGATTTATTAGGATATCTGCCATTCTATGAGTCTGCTGTGTATCTCGCTTCCCATGTTGGATCAGTCTCTCCCTTTTTTAGTTCTATCTGTTAGTATTAGCAGTCACTAGTCTTGCTTGTGTGATCCCTTTGACTCCTAGACCTATCAGTGTGATCAATTGTGAACTGAAATTGATCACTTGGGCCAGTGAGATGGCTTGGTACATGCCACCTTGCTGGGGTTATATTAGGTTCCCCTGGCACATTTCTAACTCCATTGTTTGGGGCAAGTCCAATTGAGTTTGCCCAAATTGTACATATCCTCCCTTTCTTTTTCCCTCTCTCATAAATTAACACGGATTGCTTTTCAGTTGAAATTTAAACACCTAGGAATAATTGTGTGTTAATTGCAGAGTTCAACCAATAGTACTAGATCAATAACAAACAACGTCAAGAAGTACTAAAATGGGAAAAGATTTACATTGTATATCAACCGTCCAGACAAGATTTGATCCAGTCATAGTTTCTCATAGAGTTCATTTCACTTCAACAGGTTTGGTGTTCAGTTAGTCGTCGCCAATCAGGGAAAACAAATGATATTTGTCTTTTTGGGACTGGCTTAATTCACTCAGCATGATGTTTTCCAGATTCCTCCATTTTGTTGCAAATGACCGGATTTCATTGTTTTTAACTGCTGTATAGTATTCTGTAGAGTACATGTCCCATAATTTCTTTATCCAGTCTACTGTTGATGGGCATTTGGGTTGGTTCCAGGTCTTAGCTATGGTGAATTGAGCTGCAATAAACATTAGTGTGCAGACGGCTTTTTTGTTTGTCAATTTGACTTCCTTTGGGTAAATTCCAAGGAGTGGGATGGCTGGGTTGTATGGTAGGGTTATATTCAGGTTTCTGAGGAATCTCCAGACTAACTTCCATAGTGGCTTCACCAGTTTGCATTCCCACCAACAGTGGGTTAGTGTCCCTTTTTCCCCACATCCTCTCCAGCATCTATTGTTGGTAGTTTTCTGAATGTGAGCCATTCTCACCGGGGTGAGGTGAAACCTCAATGTGGTTTTGATTTGCATTTCCCTGATTGCTAGTGATCTTGAACATTTTTTCATGTGTCTGTTGGCCATTTGGATTTCCTCTTTGGAAAAGTGTCTATTGAGGTCCTTGGCCCATCTCTTAAGTGGGTTGTTTGTTTTGATGTTGTGGCGTTTCTTGATTTCTTTGTAGATTCTGGTTATCAACCCTTTATCTGTTGCATAGTTTGCAAATATTTTTTCCCATTCTGTCGGTTGCCTATTGACTTTCTTGACTGTTTCTTTTGACATACAGAAACTTAGTTTGATGCGATCCCAGTAGTTAATTTTGGCTTTGAGTGCCTGTGCTTCTGGGGTCTTTTCCAAGAAGTCTTTGCCAGCACCTATATCTTGCAGGGTTTTTCCAGTGCTCTCTAATAACTTGGTGTTGGGTCGTAGGTTTAAGTCTTTAGTCCATGTGGAATGGATTTTTGTGCAGGGTGAAAGGTGTGGGTCTTGCTTCATGATTCTGCACATGGAAATCCAGTTTTCCCAGCACCATTTATTAAATACACTGTCTTTACTCCAGGGATTAGTTTTGGATCCTTGATTAAATATAAGTTGGCTGTAGATGTTTGGATTGATTTCTGGAGTTTCTATTCTGTTCCATTGGTCTATCCATCTGTTTCTGTACTAGTACCATGCTGTTTTGATAACAACTGCCCTGTAGTATGTCCTGAAATCTGGTATTGTGATGCCTCCGGCTTTGTTTTTGTTGTACAAGATTGCTTTAGCTATTCGAGGCCTCTTATTCCTCCATACAAATTTCAGCATCATTTTATCCAGATCTGAGAAGAATGTCCTCGGTATCTTGATTGGTATTGCGTTGAATCTGTAAATTGCTTTTGGCAGAATGGACATTTTGATGATACTGATTCTTCCAATCCATGATCATGGAAGATTTTTCCATTTTTTGGTATCCTCTTCCATTTCTTTAAGGTTTTGTAATTTTCATCATAGAGCTCTTTAACGTCCTTGGATAAGTTTATTCCAAGGCATTTGATTGTTTTTGTAGCTATTGTGAATGGGATTGATCTTAGAAGTTCTTTCTCTGCCGTGGCATTGCCTGTGTATACGAAGGCTGTTGATTTTTGTGCATGGATTTTATATCCTGCTACTTTGCCAAACTCTTCTATGAGTTCCAATAGTCTCTTAGAGTTCTTTGGGTCCTCTAAATAAAGAATCATGTCGTCTGCAAAGAGGGATAGTTTGAGTTCTTCCTTCCCAATTTGTATCCCTTTAATTTCTTTTTCTTGCCTAACAGCTCTGGCTAAGACTTCCAGCACTATATTGAATAACAGTGGTGAGAGTGGGCATCCCTGTCTGGTACCTGATCTCAGTGGAAATGCTTCCAGCTTTTCTCCATTCAGTAGGATGTTGGCCGTGGGTTTTTCATAAATTGCTTTGATTATATTGAGGAATGTGCCTTCTATACCCAGTTTGCTTAGGGTTTTCATCATGAAAGGGTGTTGTATTTTGTCAAATGCCTTCTCCGCGTCAATTGAGATAATCATATGGTTTTTCTTCTGCAGTCTGCTAATGTGGTGTATCACGTTGATTGTTTTGTGAATATTGAACCATCCCTGCATACCAGGGATGAATCCCACTTGGTCTGGGTGGATGATCTTTCTGATGTGTTGTTGCAGTCTATTGGCCAGAATTTTATTGAGGATTTTTGCATCTATGTTCATCAGGGATATTGGTCTGTAATTCTCTTTCAATGTTGCATCTTTTTCTGGCTTAGGAATTAAGGTGATGCTGGCTTCATAGAAAGGATTTGGGAGGATTCCCTCTGTTTTGGTTGTTCTGAATAGTTTGAGAAGAATTGGGGTTAGTTCTTCTTTAAATGTCTGTTAGAATTCAGCAGTGAATCCATCTGGTCCTGGGCTTTTCTTTGTTGGGAGGGCCTTTATTACTGATTCAATTTCTGTCTCTGTTATGGCACGATTTGCCGTCGGCAAACTTACTTTCCCCTAGGTCCTCTGTGTCTCATTCACTGGGTCCAGAAGAATTTCCTCTGCATTTTTTCCCCTGAGACTTTTCCTGAGGCTACAGTAACTCTGCTTTTATTAAACTATCTTTTCGCGGACTGCTAGTGTGCGTCCTCACTATTCCGCCATCTTGGCTCCGCCCTAGTTTTAAAATTTTAACTTGTAATTCTGAACAGATTCAGTGTGATTTGTAGATAAAATTCCAAGAACATACTGCCCTTCTTCCCACCCTCCCTCTCTGTCTCAACCTCCTTCCTTTTCTCTTTCTTTTTAAGTTTGAGATAACATTGCAAATTTACATTGTAGTAAAAAAAAAATACTTCACCAAATAAGTTTACCAAGTGAAAAGCAAAAAGACCCTGGGTTAGTGGGAATATAGACAATGGCTATAAACAGTAATTGATAGGAAAAATTATCATTTTACCCATGTACGTTAAGTTAATATTATCACAGTTCATTAAAACTATAATAGTATAACATTCTTAACTGTTGATTTGACAAGTTGTAAAACAAAGTTTTGTAAAAATTCTGTTTGCAGCAATACTGATACACACAGAGCTTTTCTTCTCCCACATCAAAGGGCGAACATGAGGTATTTGTCTTTCTGGGTGCATCTTATTTCACTCAACATGATGTCCTATGGTTGCATCTGTTAATACATATATTTTTAAGCACGGGAAGAAATTGTAAAAGCCTCTTTGTTAAATATTAATTTGATAGAGTGACATGGAAAGACTGAGAAACATACATCTTCCACCTCCTGGTCCAAATGGCCACAATACTAGGACTGGACCAGGCTGGTGACAGGGACTAGGGACTCCATCCAGGTCTCCCACATGAGTGGCAGAGCTCCATACAGTTGGATCATCAGCTGCATTTCTAGATGGATCAGCAGGAAGCTAGCTTAGAAATGGAGCAGAAAGAACTTGAATCAAGCATGCTGATATGGGATGCTGGTGTGCTAAGTAATGCTTAGCCTGCGGCTCCACAATGCCAGCCCATGCAGGAGCTCTTTGTAAAAGTCTGTCTTTTTAAAAAATTGCAAAAAGATTTACTTATTTGAAAGCAAGAGAGAGACAGATCTTCCATCTGCTGATTCACTTCCCAACTGTCCACAATGGGCACGGCTGGGCCAGGCCGAAGCCAGGAGTTTATTTCCGTGTCTTCCACATAAGGACAGGGACCCAAGGGCTTGGGACATCTTGTGCTGTCTTGCCTGTGCACTAATGGGGAGCTGGATTGGAAATGGAGCAGCTGAGACTTGAACAGTCAGCCATATGGGATGCCGATGTTGCAGGTGATGGCTTTATCAGCAATAATGCCACAACACTGGCCCCTAGAGCCTCTTTTTTAAATTTTTGTACAAAATTTTACTGAAAAATGTGTGTAGTTCTTTAGAAAACATTTATTTAATGCAAATAAATTTCATGAGTACCTCTTTAGGATTAGTGATCCTTCCCACCATACCCACCCTCACTCCCTCCCCACTTCCTCTTCCCTCTGTTTTTTAAGGTCCAGGGTAGACATCATTTGCAGCCAATAACTGGCTCCCTCATCTCTCAGTCTTCCTTGTTGGCTGATGGTTAATGAATTTCGTTTTCTTTCTTTCAGTAACTGTAGGCCAGGTGAGGGGCTGGCATGGGGGAGGAGGGTAATGTGTAAGCACTGGCTTGTCAGGTAGATGGGCATGAGCGACTGGGCGGGGGGCACAAAACCCTCATGGCTGGGGGGACTGAAAACCTGCTCTCTACCAGGAACCACCCAGGACAGGCCACTTCGCAGTTCGATGTGTGGTTACAGTATGCCGATAAAATGAACATTCAGCCAACTCAGAAAAGCCTAGTTTATCATCGTGTGTTCAGAGCCCAGAGGATGCAGCTCCCAGCTGTCAATCATAAATGCCGATGGCGAGCATCACATCACCAGGCATGCTTCAGGAAGAAGGGGCAATGCCTGCCCTCTCCACTGGCCTGTCCCTCCTTTGCACTGTGCTGTAATGAACTGGGATTTGCTCTCGGAACTTCTGTCTCTGAAGTATAATGCATTACTCTGTTGGTGAAAAGGAATTGAGGGAAGCCAGCCACTGCAGGTGCCAGGCTAGACACTGGTCATTGTCCTCGAAGGGCTTCAATTCTGTGCTGAGTCAGCATCCAAACCATTCCCGGACGCGGATGGAGACGTGAAGTTTCTGTCTCCTCCTCTGCTGTCCACGGGGCATTTCCCTTCTACTTGCTCACTGCAAGCCCATCTCCTGCAGGTGAGGGGGCATCTGGCTCCCTGAGCCTCCGGTTCAGCGGACGGCACTCAGAGGGTCCAGCAGCTCAGCTTTGTCCGCTGGGCTCCGCAGGGGTGGCTGCGTCTGCCCTAGAGCAGCTGGGAGAGAGGGAGCCCTCGGCTGTGAGTGGACAAGGTCAGCGTTTGGGAGGAACAGCACGGATTATTGCTTTAACATTGATACACAGCATACCCCACACACTGTTCCTTATGGGTGCGGGGACAGAAAATCAAGGGAGAACCCCTGGGATACCCAACACTGACTGCCTGGACCGATCAGAAAACACAAGAGGTCTGTTCTTTGGTTACTTTTACTTTATTTTTAAAAAAGATTTATTTATTTGGGCCGGCGCCGTGGCTCAACAGGCTAATCCTCTGCCTTGCGGCGCCGGCACACTGGGTTCTAGTCCCGGTCGGGGCGCCGGATTCTGTCCCGGTTGCCCCTCTTCCAGGCCAGCTAAGTGCAGTGGAGGAGGGCCCAAGTCCTTGGGCCCTGCACCCCATGGGAGACCAGGATGAACACCTGGCTCCTGCATTGGATCAGCGCGGTGCGCCGGCTGCAGCACGCTGGCCGCGGCGGCCATCGGAAGGTGAACCAATGGCAAAAGGAAGACCTTTCTCTCTGTTTCTCTCTCTCACTGTCCACTCTGCCTGTCAAAAAAATTTTAATAAATAAATAAATAAATAAATAATTTATTTATTTGAAAGGCAGAGTTACACAGAGGCAGAGGCAGAGAGCCATCCGCTGGGTCACTCCCCAAATGGCTGCAACAGCTGGAGCTTTGCCAATCCGAAGCCAGGAGCCAGAAGCTTCTTCCAGGTCTCCCACACGATAACAGGGGCCCAAGGACTTGGGTCATTCTCCACTGCTTTCCCAGGCCATAGCAGAGAACTTGATGGGAAGTGGAGCAGCTGGGACTTGCTCAGGTGCCCATATGAGATGCCAGCACTGTAGGCAGTGGCTTTACCTGCTACGCTACAGTGCTGGTCCCTGGTTTACAGTTTTCTTAAAAGTTTATTTGAAAGTCAGAGTTACACAGAGGCGAGGCAGAGAGATACAGAGGTCTTCATTTGCTGGTTCACTCCCCAGTTGGCCACAATGGCCGGAGATGCACTGATCCTGGCCAGGAGCCAAGAGCTTCTTCCTTGTCTCCCATGTGGATGCAGGGGCCCAAGGACTTGGGCCATCTTCTGCTGCTTTCCCAGGCCATAGCAGAGAGCTGGATCAGAAGAGGAGCAGCCAGGATTAGAACTGGCGCCCATATGGATGCCAGCATTGCAGGCGGCAGCTTTACCCACGGGGCCACAGCGCTGGTCCCCTGGTTTGCTTTTAAAATGCATAGGTCCCTTCAGGTTCTGGGCTCTCAGGCAGCTGCCGGCTGTTGAGTGAGCTGGGGGCTCGTCACCGAGGAGAAGTTGAAGAAGCAGGATAACTTTCCTTGATGGCCGGTGTCGCGGCACTGCAGGCTAAGCTGCTGCCTGTTGCCGGCATCCCATATGGGAGTCCCTGCTGCTCCACTTCTGACCCAGCTCCCTGCTAATGTACGTGGGAAAGCAGTGCAACATGGCCCATGTGCTGGGGCCCCTGCACCCATGTGGGAGATCCGGATGGCGTTCCTGGCTTGGGCCTGGGCCAGTTCCTGCCACTGCGACCATCTGGGGAGTAAGCCAGGGGTGGAAGATCGATCTCTCTCTCTCTCTGCTTTCCACGGAAGACTTCATGAGAAGGAGACTCTTAATCACTTCAAGATAAAGAGATTGAGTGAAATTCTGCAAATTTGTCAGCCATCTGGCTGGATCATAAACTCCCCAGGGATCTTGAGCATATTTGCAACTGAAAGGAATTTGAACTTGAATGACTTTTAAATCAGGACATAAAATGTGGCCACCCAGGCTGTGCAGGTACCTCTTTGGCAAGGGGTCTATTTCGAGCCTGTGCTGAATGACATTTTCTTTTCTTCAAGAGAACTGCAAGAATGCAAACACTTGTTAGTAATTAGAGGAAAAATCACCACCTCTTGCTCGCAAAATTAAATCATACCTGTAAAATATAACTTAGTTAATTCAAAAAGTCTTCTCTGAGATTAGCTGGAAATGGGAGAAAAAAGCCCCACAAAACTCAAACTCTATTGCCAGTAATCTCTCTCCTTTGCCAGTGCACAGGAAAAATATCAGTAATTGAGTTGTGTAAGGGAAGCTCCTACAAAGGAAGCCAAGGAACAGCCCTGACCCTCATTGGTGGAGCTGTTTCCATTGCTGTGTGACGACCCCAGCTGAGCCATGGAGCTGCCAATCAAGGAAGAAGCTGCTGGGGGCAGGGTATGCTCCCGGCTGCGGGAACCTTTAAGGAGGGGGAAGACAGCGTTTACCTTGGTCTCAGACTAGCTGTGTCCTGTGTCAGATGTCACGTGTCAGAATTCATGATGCATGGAGGCCGCCACAAAACACACCCAACACCAGAGTTAAGAGAAAGGTTTATTGTCGGTGGGGGAAACCCTGACCAGCCGGCAGGGGCGGGCAAGAGAGGGATCAGGAGAGACAGAGCACGTGTGCTGGACGCAGGTCCTGTTACATGTTTGGGGACAGGATGGGGGGACATGGCAGGGAAGTAGGAGCACCATTAGGGTGAGGGTGGAGCTGACACCTGTGGTTGGGCCATGCAGCTAAGGACTGAAGCTTACTGTGCAAGGTGGCCATGGGGGCCAGAGCCTAAGATGGCATCCTGGGCATAGATGGCACCACAGACAAGACTGCAATTTTGCTAGCAATACAGCCCACGCCAGAACACGGGTGACCTTCAGTCTGCTAGAGTTTGGCAAATCCCAATTATAGATGTTGTGCAAAACATGAATGAAGTCCCTCCCTGCCCGAATTACCCAAATTGCTTTTATTTCTACCGAAGGACTACAGTCTGCCAACACAGGCCCCAGGCTGCATTCCAGAATTAGATACCACAAACTTTGCAAGCGTGTCAACAGTGAACAATTTTGAGATAGTGACTCTAATTCTGCATCAATGGAGAAAAGCTGTCACTCACTTTAAAAGATGTGCTAAGCTGGGAAGAAAATATTTTCGGTTCAAATTGTGTTTGGTCTTGTATTTTAGGCAATTTTAACTTGTCTAGTCACCGCCAAGAATTTCCAAAGAAACATGTATTATATAAAATCCTCATTGTATTTGGCTTTGCAACTTAGTAAATAGCAAACATGTTTGTGAAGGGTTTGTGTAATCAGTGTCTTTTTGTGGAAGGGTCTTGCCAGGGATGGAATCATTGTACCATTTAACAGTGCCTCAAAATCTGGCCACTGGCAAGAATGGTTGAGGTGTTGAGTTGTGCTTTGTCAGACTGAATGGGGTAACTTGTGCTGTGCAGAGAACGGTGCACAGTCACTGCCGTGTAGTCATCGCAAGCTTCCAGGCTGGACTGTGTACAGTGCACAGATCTTGTGTGATGTCAAAGGAAATGCCAAATGATGAAGCTAATCCTGATAAGGGCAATGATGGTGACTGCTGGTGAAATAATCTTTACTGAATGCTTAAGAGGTACCAGGCACTTCTGCAAACATGTGCACACACCCAGTTAATAAGCAAATGACCTTAAAACCCCCACGATGAAGTGCCGCGATGGACTGGTTTTCTTCCGAACCGCTAGCGTTCATCCTGCAGAGAAGAGGTACGGGTTAGCTAAAATACACAGGTGCTCCCCGGAGAAGAGCAGCCTTGACTGGAGCCCGTGTGGGGTGACTGGCATAGACAGGAGCACACCCATCTGCCTCTGGCAGCAAGGACCAGGGCTGTGGCCACCTCACAATGTAACTTGGCTCCATGGTGAGCTGAGCATCTCTTCTACTGTGCATCCACCTTGCAGTACCAAGTGCAGGCTGACTGGTCCTACAGCAAGTGCTTTTGCCAATCTTGGGGATGAAGTGAGAAGTGTGGTATTGTCACACGGAGCAGCTGCTTGACCTCGATTGCTTTTTGCAGGTGACCAAGCGATAAATGATAGTTCAAAGAGACAAAAGTAGAAACCATAAAGCAAAAAACTTAGTGAAGTACATTCCGAGGGAGGGCTGGGCCGGCTGAGTGTACCGCCTGCCCATTGCTCCTGCTTTGTGGCTTTTATCTGCGAAGTATGAGGGACATGGACAGGTGATGTGGCCAAGACGCATGTGACTGCTTTATATTTTTTTTTTGACAGGCTGAGTGGACAGTGAGAGAGACAGAGAGAAAGGTCTTCTTTTTTGCCGTTGGTTCACCCTCCAATGGCTGCTGCGGCCGGTGCACCATGCTGATCCGAAGGCAGGAGCCAGGTGCTTTTCCTGGTCTCCCCTGGGGTGCAGGGCCCAAGCACCTGGGCCATCCTCCACTGCACTCCCTGGCCGCAGCAGAGAGCTGGCCTGGAAGAGGGAACCGGGACAGAATCCGGCGCCCTGACTGGGACTAGAACCCGGGGTGCCGGCGCTGCAAAGTGGAGGATCAGCCTATTGAGCCGCGGCACTGGCCTGACTGGCTTTTATGATTGACAGCCGGGAGTCGCATGCCTTTGCCTGTCCGCACGTGAGGCTATGAGCTGGACTTCTCTGGTTCAGCTGAGCTCCAGTTTAGGAGGATCCCTCAACCACAAGTTAAGCTGCTAAGTGGGCTGCCTTGGGTGGCTCCCCACAGAGGACAAGATCCTTGGTTTCTCCCCTAGGGGCGGGGTCTTGCAGCCCTTTCCCCAAGTTGTCCATGCCTAACTACCTGCCTGACACTACGTGGTGAGTTATTTCCGTACCTGGAGGGGAAAAGCCCTGGCAGTGGGCAGTTGGAGAAGTGGGGTAAAGAATGGTTATACCTGAAACACCGGTACCATTCTTGAAGCGCTGAACATGGCTCGGGACTCCCTGAGTGACGTTCATCTATGGTGGATTTACCGCGGCAAATTCTCCCAATTCCTGGGAAACTCTCAGTCTCTAATGACAAGGCACCAACAGTGTGGCCCGTTGCATTGTTAATTTTTGCATAATACACCTTTGCTGTGGAAACTTCAGAAGGAAAAAGACAATTCCCATGAATATATTAATACATTCCCTTCCTGCTGTATTCTTTAATGGATTACTCAGAAAGGCTTTAGCAACACGAATATTTAATTGTCACTTTGTATGATTTACATGAGAAGTGAGTTTCAGAGCCTCAGACGCTGTGTATCTGTTGAATCTGGAGTTTGTGAAGTCTTCTGTATAGAAAGAGCTGTTAAATATTTATATCCCTTTACACATTTAAAGGAGACAGCTTTAATTATATTCTCAGTGTTTGATTTATCCTTGCATTATTCCAGCAAGATTGGAAGGAATTTCTTACATGCCAGAAGTGACTCGGGCTGGTGCTGTGGCTCACTAGGCTAATCCTCTGCCTGTGGCACTGGTACTCCCGGTTCTAGTCCTAGTTGCTCCTCGCCTAGTCCAGCTCTTGGCTGTGGCCCAGCAGGGCAGTGGAGGATGGCCCAAGTGCTTGGGACCTGCACCCGCATGGGAGACCAGGAGGAAGCACCTGGCTCCTGGCTCCTGGCTTCGGATCGGCGCAGTGCGCCGGCAGAAGCAGCTATTTGGGGGGTAACCAACAGAAGGAAGACCTTTCTCTGTCTCTCTCACTGTCTAACTATGCCTGTCAAATAAAAAAAGGGACTCGGGCAGGTGGGTGCACAGTGGGTTAAGCCATCACCTGGAGACTCCCGCCTCCTGTACCGGAATGCCAGGGATGGCATCCCTCCTCTGTCTTCGGCTCGTCTTCCTGCTCCTGCACATTGGCAGGGTGGGGGTGGTGGTAGTCGATGATGGCCCAAGTAGTTGGTTCCTGACACTCATTCGGAGTCCCAGAGAGAGTCTGTGGCTCCCGGCTTTGGTCTGGCCAAGCTCTGGCTGTTGGGGCCATATCGGGGAGTGAATCCGTGGATGGAGATGGCTGGCTGTGCCTCTGCTTTTCAAATAAATACATCTTAATAAACATTGTGAAGTAACGGCTTAGTAATAACACGAGGGTGTTTCTGTAGACAGGTGTTCAGAGATAGGTTCCCCCATGGAATTCCATGAGCCCTAGGCAGCAGTATCTAGTTATGCTGTTACGCTGTATACTGAGTGTTCCCAAGGGTTCAGGCTATACCCTCCATGGTGCTCCTGCCCTGAAATCTCAAAGCCCTGGGGCTGAACTGTATTCTCTGGCCCTTTGTAGCTAGTTATCAGTGAACTTGGCACACTTCATCAGTTTTTGCTGTACTCACGATGACAGCTAAGTGTTGTTGTATTACTGCATGCACCTTTCTTACCATGGCTTACACGTTGCTAATCTGAAAATCTGAAGTCTAAGCTGTTGCCATATCTGAGCACGGATATGACACCTTGGATGGGAAATTCTGCATCTGTGCTCATGTGACAAGTTGTAGTCCAAATGCGGTTGCACCAAAAATACTGTATACAATTACCTTTAGGCTCTGTGTACAAGGTGTATGTGAAACAAATGAATTTCATGTTTAGACTTGTGTCCCATCTCCAAGACCTCTCACTGTGTGTATGAAAATATCCCCAAATCTGAAAAAAATACAAATCTCTATACTCCTGGTCCCAAGCATTTCAGATAAGGAATATGCACCCCATAATAGCTACCCTTTTTCATCCAAATAATTGATTTTCATCTTTTTGTCCTTGATTGAGTTACTTTTCCCAGTGGGGAAGATACAAATCGAGCCGCCTCCTCGCCTGCCCAAGGCATGTTACCGCAGAACCTCCAAGGCTTCTGGCTGGCCATCTCTGTACTGTGGTCTCTAGTCAGGGTAGGAAGGGGCAGGCCCGTCTTGTGTTGCCAGTACAGCTCCTACACCTGTGCATTTTTGCTTTCTCCAAGAGCCTCAGAACTAAGGAACCCAGAGGGGCTGCGGGAAGTCCTTTGAGTCTCCCTCCTAATGGGTTTCAAGTTCGTTCATCAGTGAATTGCATGATCGTATCTCTTGCCTGCACAGAGGTGAGCTGCAGCAGACATAACAGCTGTGCCTACAGATCCATTAGGAACATCACCGCATCTTGTGATGTAGCTTAAACACTCATGTTTTCTACAGTTGACTTAATTAAGCACATGATTAGAATCTATAAGGATGACACAACTTTTTTCAACTCATCATGTATGTATTCACATACATGTTTTTAAACAAAAATTGAGCAAGATATTTTTCTTGGTTATTTGGTTTTTTTTTTTTTTTTAGTGTTTATTATTTTATCCCATATAGGAGCTGGGTTGATTGCTGGATGCTCCATTTCCGATCCAGCTCTCTGTGGTGACCTGGGAAAGCAGTAAAGGATAGCCTAAGTTCTTGGGCCCCTGCACCCATGTGGGAGATCCAGAGGAGGCTCCTGGTTCTTGGCTTTGGATTGGCACAGCTCTGGCTGCTGCAGCCAATGGGAGTGAACCAGGAGATTGAAGACCTCTCTCTCTCTCTCTCTGCCTCTGCCTCTGCCTCTCTCTCTGCCTCTCCTTCTCTCTACATGTAATTCTGACTTTTAAATAAATAAAAAAAAAATACTATCTTTTCAGACCCTGAGGGGGGCATGGAATTTTCCTTCCTGAAGGACATCTTTGACCTTTGTCATACAAAGCTGATGAGGGTGAATTTGTTTCCTTAAACGAGTACTGGGAGGTTGTAAGCAACTCTAAGGGTTGACAGAGTGAGAGCTATCTTCCATCTACTGGGTCACTCCCCAAATGGCCTCAATGGCCAGAGCTGTGCTGATCTGAAGCCAGGAGCCAGGAGCTTCTTGGTCGCCCATGTGGATGCAGGGGTCTAAGCCTCTGGGTCATCTTCTACTCCTTTCCCAGGCCATGTGGAGAGCTAGATTGGAAGTGGAGCTGCCAGGACTTGAACCAGTGTCCATATGGGATGACGGCACTGCATGTGGAGGCTATTACCCATTATGTCACAGCATCAGCCCCTGGATATTTGGATTATGAGTGATCTTCTTTATTTGTTTTTTGTACTTATCTAAAATTTTTAGCATTTTTACCATGAATATGTTAATTTATTAATCATAAGAAAACATTTGCTGGAGCTGGCATTGTGGCTCCTTTTTTTTAAAGTGATTTATTTCATTTCATTTGAAAGAGTTACACAGGGAGAAAAGGAGAGGCAGAGAGAGAGAGGGAGAGAGAGGTCTTGAATTTGCTGGTTCACTCCCCAATTGGCTGCGAAGCTGGAGTCAGGAGCTTCTTCTTGGTCTCCCATGCAGGTGCAGAGCCCCAGCACTTAGGCCATCTTCTGATTTCCCAGGGCATAGCAGAGAGCTGGATTAGAAGTGGAGCAGCCAGGATTTGAATCAGCACCCATGTGGGATGCCGGCACTGTGGGTGGTGGCTTTACCCAGTATGCCACAATGCCGGCCCCAGCTGCTCCACTTCTGACCCAGGACTCTGCTATGGCCTGAGAAAGCAGTGGAAGATGGTCCAAGCCCTTAGGCCCCTGCAACCCACTAGGAAACCCAGAGGAAGCTCCTGGTTCCTGGCTTCGGATTGGCGCAGCTCCGGTCATTGCAGCCATTTGGGGAGTGATCCAGAGGATGGAAGACCTCTCTGTCTGCCTCTGCTTCTGCCTCTCTGTAACTCTGATCTCAAGTATATAAATAAATCTTAAAAAAGAAAATACTTGTTTTCAAACTATATCAATAGCACTATGTGAGAATTGAGGTAAGAGTCAAAGATGATTAAAACATTAGTACATCTATGCTTTTGGAAACAGTTTTATCAGCCAAGATAAAACTATGCAACTAAGCATTTAATAGTTTGATGTTAATGATCTGAATACAAGCATATGTTGCTTAAGCATGAAATGTGTTCTGAGGAATGTGTCAGGTGATTTCTTACTGTGAAAACTCCGCAGAGTATACTTAGAGAAACTATGATGGCTGTAACATCACTAGGTGATGTGATTTCATAGGACTACCATGGTATATGGATTCCATCATTGATCAAAATATCATCATTGGGGGCCAGCACCGCGGCTCACTAGGCTAATCCTCTGCCTTGTGGCGCCGGAACACCGGGTTCTAGTCCTGGTCAGGGTGCCGGATTCTGCCCCGGTTGCCCCTCTTCCAGGCCAGCTCTCTGCTGTGGCCCGGGAGTGCAGTGGAGGATGGCCCAAGTGCTTGGGCCCTGCACCCCAGGGGAGACAAGGATAAGCACCTGGCTCCTGCCATCGGATCAGCGCGGTGCGCTGGCCGCAGCACGCTGGCTGTGGCGGCCTTTGGAGGGTGGACCAACGGCAAAGGAAGACCTTTCTCTATTTCTCTCACTGTGCACTCTGTCAAAAAAAAAATCATTATTGGGTGTATGAGTATACTAAAAACAACAAACATATTTCAGGACAGATACCATTGTGAATGGTAGTGTCATACTGTGAAATGGTGTCATTTATTAAAAAGACCACCTTGTTGTGTTGATGCTATGAACCCCATTATTCAGATGAGAAAACTGAGGCTGGCTTCTTGATTTGTCCCACAGACTCCAGGGACAGACTGTAATAGAATAACAGCCCATATGTAGTGCTCTTTGCATGCCAGGAGCTGTTGCATGTTTTTGCATGACATAAAGTCTAGTGCAGGTGGCAAGAGGGAAAGTCTTCAGAACTTCTTCGCTTAACCCTTCCCTTTGCCCTTCTTGGCCCTGGAAAGTCATTTAACTTCTCCAGGTCTTCATGTCCCCATGTGAATAATAAAGGTAATAATAGCAATCTTTACAGGGTTCTGTGGGATACAGAAGGTCTATAAGTCAAATACTTAGCACAAAGTGGTAGATAGTGTGAGCTATTACCAGAACTCTTTGAATTGTTTAACCCTATGAGGCAGACATGAATGATATCATGCAAATGAATAGCTTTGGTTTTAGATAGGGAAACCATGGCCATAGATGTTAGCAGGCAGAGCTGGACTTGAACTGTGGCCTGGAGGCTCTTCTCTCTGGGCTTGGAACCTGCCTATCCAGCTGTGTCTGCAGCTGATGAACCACCGTTATCTTTCACGTGATGAGCAAATTACTGATACACTTGGAAAGCATGGTGCCATAAAATAAATATCGCGCTTTTGGCAAACAGGACCTGAACTGCTTCTGTGTGCCGTTAAGAGTTTGAAAAAGTTGGCAGCTGTCAACGGATTCTACTGAATCGTACGTCTTCCCTGAGCACGAGGGTGGAAGGCTCTCTGCTCTCGGTGTTCTCTCCATCTTCCCCAACCCCAGTGCTCGGCCTCGCTGGCGTTCTGTTGGTTTCTCCATCTGAGGTCCCACAGTTGGGATGCAAAGCATCCTTTTTGTCTGAGTTGTAATTGAGATCTCAGAAGCCGTTGACCTCAATGTAGAGTTTGAATTCTTGTCCCCAAAACATTATAGCCTTGATGATGGTGCTTTAGACGGGACAGAGTCTGAGGGGAGGCTAACGTATAAATAGTTTGAGGTAATCCTCACAGGAGTGACAACAATGGGGCAGGCAGATGGAGAACTTATTAAATATCTAGCTACTGATATGGGAATGCCCTGGGTTGAATCAGAGGAATAGATGATGATTTAGGAATTGTATTGTATCTGGGATCTTTGTTAAGTAAGTAGATTTTGGCTGCTCTTGTCACAAAGTGGGAGATGAAACATGAATCCACTTTGCTATAGTACCTGTTACATTGACACATATCCTGTAACATGCTGTAAGCCTCAAATACACACAATACAATTTATATAGACAAAGAATATTTTAATTGCAATCTAGTTGAAGCCAGTTCTGTGCTTCTTATTCTCATTGTTGGTTATAAATATCAAACTAACCATGTATCAGTGGAAGGACTTTCGGTTTTCCCCTCAACATCTCCCCAATCCTGGCTGCTTATTAGAACCAGTGGCAGGGGTTTGTTTAAAAGAATCCCGATATCCAGGTTGTAACCTTGGTCCTAACTGTAGGGTAGCGCATGCTGGGGGAGGCCTCCAGCCTAGTGTCTGACTTCAGCCTCTGGGTGATTCCCAGGTGCATGGCACGACTATTTGACCAGCACACTGGCTGCTCATGTGCACCCCACGGAATGATTGGCTTTGATACAACATCCTTTCTATCAGAGTGGAATTCGCTTCTCGCCCCCTGGAACCTTGGCTGTCAGCACAGGAGCAGGCTTCTTTGGTCCAGGAAGGACATTCAATTTGGCAAAATTTAGGGCACAGGAGGAAAGACAAGGGACTACTTAGCTTCTTCCTGGGCTCTCAGCAACCAGCACGTAGGCATCAGTTTTTCAGAGTAATACAAGCAAATGCAAGAGTCTCATCCTCTTCAAAGAATGGCTTTCCACAGTTCCTGAAATTCTTGCTTGCTTCTTATCCTCTGCTTTCTACACATAAAAAAAATGATGGCCAGCAGAATTTTCATTGATGAAAATTCAAAGGCAGAAGCATTTAAGAAACTAAACACACTCATTCACATATGCACACCCACGCCCACATAAAGAAAAAAATCGCATAGATATCTCATGCAAGATAAAGAGCTGGTAATTTGGCTCTTTGCCCAGAAAGAAACACAGAAATAGACGGCATTCTTAGAACTCTGTTGCCTTCCAAGAATCTTTTATTGGTTGAAAAAGCCAATCATTCCATTGTTGGGTAGTGGGGAATCGGCTTGCTCTGCACCCTAACAATTCTCACTGAATTAACCAAACTTGGGCTGTTGTTGAAAACCAACTAAAGCAAAGATCCATCTTTCGATAGCTGAGGCATGAGATATTGGACGACCCCAGTGGACAGGAGAGCAGCAAAGATGAACTGAGAAGGGCATTTGCTCCATTTCACGGAAGGCTCAGAATCGTACCCTGGGTTGGCTGGCATTGTTTGAGATGAGTGGCTGTGCAAGTGATGGAAATGTACTGGCTTGAAAGCAGCATTCAGAAAACAAACTTTGCTGCCTTCTAGAGAAAAATAGGTGCAGTGCACTTCCCCTAGCGGGGTGGGGGGAGGGGTTGGTAGTCTGCCGTCAGCTTGCAAAATTCCATTTACTGAGAAGCAAAGCCTGCAGAGCCATTGGAAGAGTAGCTGAGCTCCTAGACATGGAGGTGGGAGAGGAAGTGCCTTTCGTGTCCATTTATTAATGTATCCATCACACTCCCTAATAATGCTCGGCATTTTTAACCCTCGTTCCACCTGGCCATCATGGACACAGCCCACTCTGCTCAAGAAGTTTGAGCATTCAGCCTGGTCACGTGGTAGGGAGCTTTTTCAGTATTGTAAGGTCCTTGTGTTTCAGGACCAAGCAGGTTTTGTATGTTACCAGGCTGTAATCTTATGCATAATTGCTGGTAAAACAAAGCTATCCTTTGACTAAGAATTTAAACACTGAATGACGATGGTTTACTTTGGTATCATGACTGGTATGTTGGCTCCCTCAAGGCTGTTCAGTCTTCCAACACAGTATTGGAAAGCTTTTAAAGTATACTCTTCTGTTTGAATGTCAACAACCCTAAGTCAAGGACGTCAGTTTCACTGAAGTCACAGAATAAGCATCAGATCCCAACACCCATCAATCTTTGTTGATACATCGGGAAAATTACGAAGTTATTTTTCACATCGAAAATTCAGAGTAGGGATGGAAACGGCAGAAAATATTTTCTTACTCTTGGTGTGTAAAATGCAAGGGTGAAGGACTTTATTGTGAAAATAAAAAAACTTAATACAGAGAAGTGTCACAAAGGATCTTGGAGTATATTAATCTAGTCCATGCACCAGAGATTTCTGGGTTGGTTCAATAGGCAAGCACAATAAATTATGCTTAGATTAACAGATAAACAGAAAAAAGTTGATAGATTCTGGATGGTACCATTTGATTCTAGATGGAACCATTAGATTCTGGATGGTACCATCAGCAATGGCACAAAATGTGCTTTTTTCTTTAACTTGGCCAAATTCTGAGAAATGGAAGTGGCTTCTGTGCCTACAGTGGGAACTCAAATGTGTCAGAACAAGGAAGGATAAAATGCCTTTTTTATTTTTGCAATTAATGCAATTTACTAAGAGAAGTCACTAAGAATTTACAACTCAGAAAAACCAAAAGATACTGCAGTGAGACAAAATTGACCTTTAATGTTTACCACCAGTTCGTTGTATCTTACAGAAAATGAAAACATTTTTGTCATACAGATTGGTTCTTCTCCTCAAATCTGTACTCAGTATCAGTAAATTCCTGTAATGCTGATTTTTCACTCAAGTAGCTTAGAGACTTCTGTATTTTTTCATTGCACACCACTGCTGTGTCTGGTAGTAGTGCACTATAACACTTCTCAGCAAAGCATGTCAGCCATTCCCTCATGTTTGTCGATGCAGTCTGCACCAAAAATTGGCGACGGGTTTCTTTCAACCCTCTCCTACTTAGTGGTCAGTTACTCCATGAGACCACCGTATTCTTTGGAGTACTGAAGTCAAGAGACCCAGTATGGCTGCCAGCAACCAAATGGGAATCTCCATTGAGTCTACTTCTAATTGCCAAAATATAAGTGACAATACAATGGCATCAGATAAGCCTTTTACAGGTTCCGGCCCCCTTTCTATGAGACAGTTGATTTTTACAAATACTGTTGTTGGCTAAAAATCACTGATAAAAATGTGGCAGCAGTCACTCAAAGATGGTTCCAGTGTTCATGTAATCAACTCACTTCCATGTCTACTGTCTTTGTGTGTAAAATGCTTGTCTGTTGGGGTTTTCTGATGTAAGTGAAATGTGCAGATATACTTTATTCCCCAAAGGGCTAATTATGGACAGGATGATGAAAACAAGATTTTCTAAGCCAATTTTTCATCTCACTCCTCAGATATTCTTGGCACCAGTGTAAGGAGCGATTTCTGAATCAGCCCGTGTCGCACCAACTTTGTGTTAGAAAGGTTAGCTCCGTACAAGCCCTCTTTCAGACATTGTCAGTGAGGGAATGGAGTAGGAAAACAGACATTAAATGAGAAAAAAAAAAACAGCAAAATGAGAATATTTAAAAAGACCCCTTATTCAGTCGGGAGTCCAAAAGGTATGAGGATTCTGATTCCTTTGGTTGAATCAGAAGATAAAAACTCTTGCTCACCAGTATTCATTCTGTAGAGATTTTTTTTTTTTTACAAGAATGAAAATCTGGTGTGCAATTGGTATAGATTTTAATCTGCTAACAGTCACTCCAGGAATTTTGATGAGCACCAATTCCCATACTAATAAGTATTCAAAGGTTAAGAAGTCCTATCATGCTAAGCATTATAAAGATAGAATTCTGTGATAACTGAAAATTATCTACTTGCCTCCATAGAAATTTCTTCTCACATTTTTCTTGTAGTAGGTAATGAACGTTCCAGTAGTGCTCCCTCCAGTATCTGAGGCGTCAGAGTTGCCATTTTGGAGATAGTCTTCTTTTTAAAATAGTACATTCATCTTACTCTAGGTCATTCGGGAAGTTAGGTTTATGCCGGCAATGTTGGAATTCAACCTCACAATGTCTTTGGACTTCGAGTGTTGTACTATCTGCATATCCAACCAAGCTTTAACAGTGTGCATGCTTACACTGTTGTCTGTTAATATGGAGGCATCTGAAGCTCTCCAGATCAGCTTTGATGAAGGAAACGACCTACTAGTATTTACAATAGTTTGTCTAGATTACATACAAATATCTATATGGTTTCATGGCCGTCCAATTGTTCTATACCTTCCACACACGTAACTACATTGATGGAGTAAATTGATTAGAATTAGGACAGCTTTTAATGCAACCACAATCAATTCCAGAAACAGATTTATTTACTCATGTTTATGGGAGGAAAGTCTACATAAAACATTCAGGAAAGCACACCAGCTAGGTCATACTTGGATTGTTAGACTAAATCCCATTTATTAGAACTCATTGCGAAACAATGGGAAACCATGAAATGGAATCTGAATACAAATATTGGTCCCTGTGGGGGAGGGGGGGTCTCAACAGTCATAAAAATGTAGGAAAACAGCTTTATTTAGATTGGAGCTACTA
The DNA here is from genome assembly GCA_949820135.1 of Sylvilagus floridanus. Classification (NCBI taxonomy): domain Eukaryota; kingdom Metazoa; phylum Chordata; class Mammalia; order Lagomorpha; family Leporidae; genus Sylvilagus; species Sylvilagus floridanus. The sequence continues at coordinate 6,904,978 of OX463246.1, forward strand.
ACGTGGAAAGTTGTTTTTCTGAAGCTAGATTTACCCTTTCGTTGAAAGCCCTGAAGATTTTAGTGTAAACTCTTGGATGCTAGCTTCAGCATTTCATTTATACCTAATGATGACTGGCGAGAAAGCCACGTCTTCGTTTTTGGGAGAAGGTTGACAACTACACTGCTGATCCTTTTTCCCAAGTTCAGGCACCAGTTGGGCTTTCTAGTGTATATACAAATAGGAACAGCAAGAATTTTGAAACCTGGATCTTTGTTTCTTGGTTAGGCAAGAATAGAGTTATTCATTCATTCATTTGTTTTGTAATTTAGAGCTTTTTCATGTAGTGTAAATAAGAAAAAAAATATTAAATAGTTTAAAGTTATTTTTATAGGACAATAACATTTCATAGGCTAACATGAAGTGAAGCTGCTAAATTTTACAACTTTTCTGTCCAGCAGTTTCTCTATACAACTGCCCTGAGTAGATGCTAAATGCTGCTTAGCAAACGGCCCTTAGAATTTAAATATAACTCTGTAAAGCTACTCCAAAGTTGAAACAATTCTCAGACGTGTGTGATTGAACTAGGAGAACTAGGAGGGTCTCACTGGATAAGCGTTACCAGCTTACGGAAGTCTAACACTTCCTGTACGTGGGATTAGTAAGGGGTTCTAACTGTGCTTGTCACTAGGGACTGAAGTCCATGTGGATTTTCTTTTGTTTGGGTCAAAAAAGGCAGGATTTAAGAGTAAAATACTCGTGGAGACTTGGCAATAGGAACTTTTAGAAAAGTATAGATTGTTCCCCTGTGGAGCAGTTGTGTGCAGTTTCTCAACACTGTTGATGTAAAGAAGCCCGTATTTCAAATCGGTTGCTCTAACTGGTTTGCTGTAGTGCATTTCAAAACCGTAGAAATGAGTAAAATTTGTGCTTGTGGGAGCTGCTTCTCTGAGTAGCTTTACTTGCCTCGATTTGATCCTAGCAATTCTCAAGCTATTGCATGCCCCGTCCAGGAGAGGGAATCTTGCAGGGATAACGTAGCTTAGAAGGTTCGGCTCTAACGCCGCCTTACGTAGCGCTTCCCTTAAAATTATATTAATTTATAATATATATCGAATGATAGCTTTACAAAAACAAATCAATGAATTGGTCTTTATGAAAATGACTCTTTACAGTAAGTAAAAAAAGGGTTATCACAGTTTTGGTAACTTGCATGAGTTCATATTGAAAAGAACCTTTCACATGTTCTTAATGACTTGAACACGGGGCACCCTCAGTTGTATGCTCGGAAGCAGTAGACACCATACAGCTTATGCTTTTTGTCTGGGAACCCCACGAAGCGCACGGCCGCCTCGGTAGGGCTGCAGCGCCTCCGGGGCCGAGAGATGGGGTAGCGCACGCTGCCATCGGCCAGCCAGCCGGCGTCACAGCGGTCATACCCCAGCAGCTTCCAGGCGGCGAAGATCTGGCCCACTTTGGCGATCTGAGCACCGTCGTTGAGACAAGCTTGCACTGCCTCGTCGTAGGTCAGCTTGGTGGGGTGGATCAGGTAGTAAAAGCGGCCTGCGGACAGGAGCAGAGGGGGTCACTGACACGGAGGAGGAGGAAGCAAGACACAGGGGCCATTCTCCACAACAGGGGTGGCAAGGAGCAGCACCCTTAAAGTTGTCGGAACGAGGGGCTGGCAATGATCTGCAGTCCCTAGGGCGTTCCCCGGTAAATTGAGGTTTTTCCTTGCCCCCTTATATGTGGGCAGACATGGTCTTTGGGAGCTTTAGAAAGAAAAGGGCAATGCCAGATGCGGTTTCTGTCGGCTAATTAGTGACTAAAAAGCCCTTCTCTGGCCCGTGAAAGCAGGAGCTATTGAAATTCTAGCCGTAGCAGACTGGATCCCAGCACAAATTTCTGGAGAGGCAGAATTTGAATGTGAAAGGATAAAACAAATTTCCTAGCATAAAAGTCTGTTTAAGGAAGGGATCAAAAGCCGCAAGTCCTTTTCAGTACAGGTACCAATAAGACATTGTTCTCCATCAAAGACGAGGGTGCGGAAATGCATAAAGCACAGGAAGTCACTTGCTGCGAATCGAATCCAACAGACTCGGCGTGATAATCCAGCCTGCCTGTGCTCACTAGCAGCAATGAATTTGTTGATTGTTTTCCACTTTGATCTGCTGGAGCCCTGATGCCTCACCATTGATTGCACAGGAAAGACAGGTTCGTCACAACCCCTTCCTGGACAGCGCTAATGACTGGGGTTCTTTCTGTAAGTGTTAAACACGTGTAGAAACCACACCTGGCTGAGTGACGTCATATACACCACTTGCAGCTTTCTCTGTTGTCACAGTTGCAGGTAAAAGAGAACCAGATTTTGCTCCCTGATTATACACTGGGATGTGCCATCCTCTTGCCTCTCGTTACGCACAGGTAATTCAAGTACAAATGAATGTTTGCCCCTTCTCTAGACTAAGATGAGATAACAGCAGAGGGTCAAGGGCCCTGGAACACTGGCTGAGGGTTAGTCTATCTTGGTTCTAGAGGTCGGCAAACTGCAGCCCTGGAACCCAGCACGGGTGTAAGAGAGATGGAGTTGAGCACGGCCATCTGGCGGGTGCTGCATGCGGCTGGCTCCCGAGCGTCGACACCCAGAAGGGTGTAGAGCAGTAGACACAGACCCTAGGGCCAAGAAAGCCCAAAACTATTTTCAGTGAACGTTAGCGGACCCCGATCCTGTTCCCTTTTTCCCCCGAACATGTCCGTTGGGACTGAAAAGATCAAACGATGGGACCAGGGCTTGTTTCATGGGTGTGTGACCTGTGTGTTATACAAGGTCCCACTCTTTTCTGCTCTTTTTTTTAGCAGAAAAACTCCCTTTCCATCCTTTTCTTTGATTTTCTTCCTATTGTTGGCAGAGAGACCAAGAGGGAGAGACAGACTGGGGGTACACAAAGACTGGCCCTCTGCTGGTTCACTCCCCACAAGCTCACAACAGCCAGGGCTGGGCCAGGCTACAGTCAGGCGCCATGAACTCAATGCCGTCTCCTGTGTGAGTGGCAAAGGCCCAGCTACTGGAGCCATCCCCTGCTGCCTCCTGCGGTGGGCAGCCCCAGGAAGCTGGAACTGAGAGCAGAGCCAGGCCTCAAACCCAGGCACACGGATATGGGAAGCAGGTGTCTAACCACAGGGCCACAGGCCCGCCCTTTTGTCATGGGGCACATGACACATCTGGCCCTGGGTGGAGAAGAGCTGGGAGTTGCGTAACAGCAACAAGGCACCAGGCGGACGTGACGTTTGCCTCTGCCTGGACTTCCGGTGCTGGAAGCATTTCTTAGATCTTTTGAAACGACAGCCAAGCTTCCAAGGCTTTTTTGGTCTTTATGCAAATAACACCAAATGCACAGTGCCGAGTTACGGCCCAGATGGCAGTGTAGAATGGGAAGGAAGACGGGGCGGGGGACATCTTACCGTTGAAGTTGGATGTGAAACAGAACACATCATATCTGCTTTTGTCTTTATCCCAGAACCCGTAGTTCCTGACGCCGGGCACCGTGTTCTGGCCCCCGCAGGGCTCCCTGGGCTTGGTGATGGGGTACTGCACCGAGCCGTCGCTCAGCCAGCCGGCGTTGCACCAGTCCAGCCCGCCCCGCCAGGCGTCGTAGAGCTGGTCGAAGGAGGCGATGACGGCATCCTGCTCCAGGCAGGCCTGCTGCGCCTCGTGGAAGTTGAGGTTGTAGCGCCCCAGGCGTGGGAAGTAGGGGAATACCACACCTGTCCAGGGGAGAAGGCAAGCGGTCAGCACAGCTCTGAGCCCGGTCCAGCTGACTCCAGCAGACCAGGGGGCCATGTGTGGTCAGCTTGGGACAGCAGCTCAGCTCTAGGCAGCCTGCCCCATAATTAGCTCTGGGGTTTGATGACGTCAGAGGCTCACTCCTTGGGGAAGAATCCAAGCATCGTTAGAATTCTCCTTTCTGAAAATGAATGAATGTTTGTATGTGTTAGCTTCTCAGCAGCTCTCCCAGAGAACGTACCTTGTGCTACTGGTGCTTAACCTTAAACCAGACTGTGACTGGGCCTTTCCACTCAAGAAAAGCACAGTGTGGCCCCAGGGGCGTGGACATCAAGGATTGAAATCCTCAGCATTTCTGTAGTAATCATTCCTAGGTGGTTTGTTTTATACAGTCTTAGACCTGTGCTCCTAAAACTGGCAGATAAGAATTTCTCCAGGTGGCGCCACAGCTCACTAGGCTAATCCTCCACCTGTGGTGCCGGCACCCCAGGTTCTAGTCCTGGTCGGGGCGCCGGATTCTCTCCCAGTTGCTCCTCTTCCAGGCCAGCTCTCTGCTGTGGCCCGGGAGTGCAGTGGAGGATGGCCCAAGTGCTTGGGCCCTGCACCCCATGGGAGACCAGGAGGAAGCACCTGGCTCCTGGCTTCAGATCGGCACAGTGCGCCAGCCGTGGCAGCCATTTGGGGGGTGAACCAACGGCAAAGGAAGACCTTTCTCTCTGTCTCTCTCTAACTCTGTCAAAAAAAATATCTCCAAAGAAAAAGGGCACCGGGTGAAAGAATGAGACGGTTCTGCACAGCGATGTGTCCCTGCATCAACAGCACCATGGTTATTTATCTGTCTCAACTTCAAAAAAAATCCTAAAGGCAGCATGACATAGAGGGAGACAGAGACCGAGATCTTCCACCCCATGGTTCACTCCCCAAATGGCTGCAGCAGCTGAGACTGGGCCAGGCCAAAGCCAGGAGCCTGCAACTCCAACTGGGTCTCTCCCATGGGTGGCAGGGGCCCAAGTACATGCACAGCATTCCGCCTGCCCAGGATCCCTATTAGTAGGGAGCTGGATTAGAAGTAGAGCAGTTGACTCTTGAACCAGTGGTCACATGGGATGCTGGCATCAGAGGTGACAGCTGAACCCATTAGATTACAATGCCAGCCCCATCTGTTTTAACTTTTTTTTTTAAAGATTTATTTTTATTTACTTGCAAGTCAGAGTTACAGAGAGAGGAGGGGCAGAGAGAGGTTTTTTTGTTTTTTTGTTTTGTTATTTTTTTGACAGGCAGAGTGGACAGAGAGAGACAGACAGAAAGGTCTTCCTTTTGCCGTTGGTTCACCCTCCAATGGCCGCCGCGGCTGGTGCACTGCAGCTGGCGCACCGCGCTGATCCAAAGCCAGGAGCCAGGTGCTTCTCCTGGTCTCCCATGGGGTGCAGGGCCCAAGCACTTGGGCCATCCTCCACTGCACTCCTGGGCCACAGCAGAGAGCTGGCCTGGAAGAGGGGTAACCGGGACAGAATCCGGCTCCCCGGCCGGGACTAGAACCTGGTGTGCAGGCGCTGCAAGGCGGAGGATTAGCCTAGTGACCCGCAGCGCCGGCCCTGTTGTAACGTCTAATGCAGTTCTTAATCTTACCTTGTTTTCCACCCTGGATTAGCACAACTGAAATAAGAGCCCTTGCTTAAAAATACTTCCATTACTACTCTGGAGCTTCCATATGTATATACTGCAAACTGAAATTAAGGTTTTCTTAGCACAAATAGGAAAAACATGCTTCTCTGAACTTTTCCAACTTAATTAACAGATGTCTACTCAGTAGCTGATTATCACTGAAGAATTAACTATTTGAGTGGGCAGAATTCCTTGGTAAATGTGGACGCAGCAACTTGGCAGGTGCATCTTTGGGAAGATGCCATGACATTCCAAAAGCACCATTTCTGGTCATTACTGCTTTTGGCCAAACAACCACTTTCTCACCATGCTCTGTACAAGTTGTTTAAAGGATGGGGAGTTGCAGATTAAAAAGCTAAGTGGTGTCACCTGCTCCACTTTGAGAACGACCACTGTTTCTGACCATCTTCCCCATAATTAACAGGACAAAGTTTCAAGTGAATTGTCCAGGGCTTGTTGTGGAGTCGTTGTGTCCACTTAAAAATACTGCAGCAGGCCGGCGCCGTGGCTCAACAGGCTAATCCTCCGCCTTGCGGCGCCGGCACACCGGGTTCTAGTCCTGGTCGGGGGCGCCGGATTCTGTCCCGGTTGCCCCTCTTCCAGGCCAGCCCTCTGCTGTGGCCCAGGAGTGCAGTGGAGGATGGCCCAGGTGCTTGGGCCCTGCACCCCATGGGAGACCAGGAAAAGCACCTGGCTCCTGGCTCCTGCCATCGGATGAGCGCGGTGCGCCGGCCGCAGCGCGCCGTCCGCGGCAGCCATTGGAGGGTGAACCAACGGCGAAGGAAGACCTTTCTCTCTGTCTCTCTCTCACTGTCCACTCTGCCTGTCAAAAATAAAAAAATACTGCAGCAGCTTGAGCATGAAAGCTTGTCCCACTGACATAGTGAACTTGGTGGGTTACATCCCAGGTGTTTTATGGGCCTGCAGACCCTTTACCAGCAGAAAATTCACTCAGAGCGTCACCTGTGCACAGGAAATACGTTCTTTGATGCATCGTCTTGGAAGACTCCGGAGGAGGAAAGTGCAGTAGACTCGGGTCAGCTGCCTACCCTGCAAGCCTCGTTACGGCACGTTTGTCCCCCAGGGCTGTCCAGCTGGCACTGTCCGCTACAGGCAGGGAGCCAAGAAGGCTTCCTGAGCTCCTCCTGCCTTCTCAGGTTCTTGGCCGAGGGATCTGTGAGCTGAACCAGAGCCAGAAAGCGGGAGGAAACGAGTCGGTTGCCACCGGCTCCTGCTGTGGTGAGGAGTGGGCATGCCTGCAGAGGGTTCTGTCTGAGAAGGGCTCTGTCCAGGCTCCCGGGAGGAAGCCAGCCAGCGAGATTCTGCAGTGCTGCAGACCTTGTGTGCCCTCGTGCCTTGTACCCACCCTCTCGCAGCCTCCTCGAGGATGTAATGGACGAGACCTCTACGTTCAGCCAGTAGCCATTCCTTTGCAGCTGGATCTCAACTGAAATCTCAAAGTGCCTCCAACTGATGCATGATATAAACCATTCAGGATGAGTCCCATTTCCCAAATGGTTCAAGGTGATAGCTGCAGAGACTGCAGGCTGTTCTACTTAATAATAATCTGGAAAATGTTCAGGTTTCAGTTCCAGTAGGTATAATTTGGCGAATGCTCATGAGCATTGAGCATCGAATTTTCTTTAGTAATTTGCCCTTCAACAATCACTGATTGTAACTGAAATGGGATTTTGTTTCTAATCCAGGATCATCTATTTTTAGTAGTTTTTAAACACTCATTCAGTAATTAAAGTCAAAGTAAAATCTTACGTTAAAATTTTAGTATTTTTCATTTGCAAAAATAAATGGTCAACTTACTATCATATCAACTCAAGGACTTCTTTAAATTTTAATTAATGCTGATGATGCTACAAAGAACATATTTCAAGTAAATCAAGGTCAACTTCTGTGCCTCACTCACCGAAGTTTAAAAAGCTGCACTGTATTGTGCATACCTGGGGGCTTCTGGAACTGCATGCTTGTTAGTACTTTATTTACCTATTCTACTTCCATTTAGTTAAGATTTCAACATCCCATTACAGGAACCTCCTCAGCTCTGTTGAAAAACTTTGATTTTTTACAATTATATTATGGAGCAAATTGTTGCCAAATTTTACCCAGTATTAAAAAGTACCATAAAAAACAATGAAACCCTGATTTTGCAACAAGATGAATGTAACTGGAGACCATAAGATTAGTAAAATATGCCAGATTCCAAAAGACAAATATCCTATTTTCTCTGATTTGTGGTAGCTAATATAGAGTATAAAATTTATTGTATGTGAATGAAACTGACATCTTGGGACTTGATTGTTGTTTATAGCCCTTGTCTATATTCCTGAAAACAGTGGTCTTTCTTCTGAGTTGTGGAACTCTTCATCGTCTTAGATTTAATGTTCCACTAAATAAATTAAAACTGCATTATCACAAAAACTACAAAAAGGAAGAGAGGAAGGTGGGGTGGTGGGGGAAGGGAAGTATCTTTTTCTTAGAATTGTATCTACCAACTACATGACATCTGTTCACTTTGTAAAAAATTATAAAAATAAATATTCATAGGTAGAAAAGAAGGGCTTAGGATTATTTTCCATGTAATATCTGATTCATTTATCCTACATAGGTATAAATTAAAATACAACCAAGGCTCTTGCCTTTTCCCTAAAGGGTTGGTATGTGTCACAAGTGGATAGATGAGGACGGCACATCACATGGAAAATAATACCAAGGGGTATGGAGAGAGAGGTCAGCTGAGATACTTGGAGGACGTGTTATTTAAGGTTGGTATCATATAGCCCAATTCATTGTATTTGTTGGCAGATGAGTACCAAATTGTTAGACTTTTCCAGAGTGTTTAAAGCCTGGTATATACAAAAACTAATTTCAGTAACACCATAAAGTACATATTTCTAGTAACAAAAAGGCAGAAACCATGTGGCACAAGTAATTTTGCCTTCCTTAATGTCTCTCAGTGTCTAAAAGAGCTGCACATTTATCTCATTTTTCTATTTCTGAAAATTCTGAGACTGTTTTTATGTATCTGGCCCAACTTAACCATCATCAAAGTGGTACAGTTTTAGAGTTAAAGCATGATTTTTTCCTAAAGATTCATGTTGTTTCACAAGAGTACAAGAGAGATCTTCCATCTGCTAGTTCATTCCCCAAATGGCTTCAATAGCCGGTGTTGGGCCAGGCCAGGACGAAGCCAGGAGCTGCATCCTGGTCTCCCACATGGGTGGCAGAGGCCCAAGGACTTTGGCCACCCTCTGCTGCTTTCCCAGGCTCATTAGCAGGGAGCAGGACAGGAAGTGGAACAGCTCTTGAGTCCTTAGAGTGCTTTCCATGCCTGCTCCTCCCCCCATTGCCTGCACACTGTTTGTATTTGAGAAGGTAAATGCTTGTGTGGAAAACTTGTTTGTAACCTTGGTACTAGACTCCCTACAAGAGATCATGTTTAGCAGGTACAGACATATCTGCAAATATTTACAACACATGTGATTGGAGCTATCCTAGAACTCTGTACAGGATGCTCTAAGAATATCACAGTCGTGAATGGGGGTATTGAACAGCTCTCATGGGCACACTGGTGAGTTCAGTATGACCAAAGGACAAATGCCAAATTGTCTAAGTAACTTGGGCCTTTCACTTCTCAAGCTGTAGCTGCTAAATGCTGTGCCTTTCTACCCCCCCCCCCCAACCCCATCAGAACTTCTGCCTCCTGTGATTGTAGTGGAGAACAGCTTAGACTTCACCCATGGCCCTTGGTTATCAATGTGCAGGTCCAACCACAATACCTTTTCCTAAAGTCTCAGTGAAGGCAAGGGCAGTGAAAAATGAGCAGAACAAGTAGTGCAGATGACTACAGCAATCTGTACTCTTAGGTTACTGAATTCTGCATCATTTTGTTAAGAGTCTTAAATGAAAACAGTCTTGGAATTCTTTGTATCTCCTGGCACCAAAGCAGCAGCTGTAAAGATAGTGACCAACTGAATCGGTGTCTCAGAGCACACTCACTGGGCTCCTGTGGATTTCCTGTGATGGGGGAGTGGAACCTACGCCTGGGGACCATGGAGATTCGGGATGGTTCAGGGTTAGTCAGGACACAGCTTCTTCCCACAGTTCCCTTTAGCACTTCTAACCATGCCCTGGAAGAAGCCTTGACTTGACTTGATGGTGCCTTACCCTCCATCACATGCAAATTCTGATCTTGAAACTATGGAAGAGCAGAATTCACACGCAAAGCCAGGACACCCAGCAGCGGCATCCAATGAGAACTTAGAAATCCAATTTTTCACTGTAGAATTTGTCCTGGGACGAGATGGGAGCCTCTGGGAAACACACACCGAAAGTGTAGTCGGATGTATGTCAGGAAGCCAAGTGTTGTATCAGTGCAGCCAACATTCATCGCTCTACGTGCAGTTAATGACAATGTTCATGGAAAACAAGATGTCTGGAGATGCATGATAAACTAAGGAGAGATTTCCCTGACAGGGCTAGGAAGTGTCCAGTCACTGGATTGGGTGACGCCTATGAAATCGTTTGGTTTTGCCCCAAGACAACTGGAGGGGGACTCAAAATCCAATACATCTTTAGCAGGCTAATGTTTAAGTTGACCCTGTGAATAATGCTATAAATACCCAAATGTCCCTTGCAGAAAAAGTGTTCCCCTCGCCATCTAAAGGGTGAGTGCTGGAGAGAGGTGAGGTGAGGGTGGGTGAGGACATTTTCAATTCATACAGATTTATGCACAAATTGTTTTTGAACCTGCTGAAGAAATGCCGTACTTAAAATTCCCCCCCAAATGCCTTGACCATTTGGTATCCAAAGTATAAGGCACTCTGGGCCATTGGGGAAAAAGTACTCCTTTATAACAATTTTTAAACGAATCTAGAGGTTACTTTAAGCTTTTGCAGAAATTCTACGGAACACAATTACGTATATCTTAGTTAGCAGATGTCTTTTATAATACTAGCCATTGCTTTGAAACGGAGATAATTTTAGAAACATAATAGAGAATCCAATCTGAATTTCTCCATAACCATATAATGGGATTTAAATTTTGAATAGCATAAGGCAGTTTCTGAAAATGATTAATTCAGTTCCAAGGCCTGTGCCTCCTAGTTGCAAATAGTTTCAGTTTTGGGCGAAAGCATTGTGTGTACCTTGCAAATATGCAAGCTGGAATTACAAGGCTGACTGCAGAATACAAAAGAATCAGAAACACGCTGTGGTGGAGTTCTGGTTTGTCCTATCGTTGCCATGGCAACCACTAGATACGCTTCATCACGAGAAAGAACCTTGATTAATGATCACGTCCAAGTTCAATATGATTTAGACACCTACCTTGTAAGTCCAACGCTACCACGGCAGTGTCGTCTTCCAGCCCTTCAATCACCTCACACTTGTATCTCCCATAATCCTCCAGGGTGAGGCCGGTGATGACAAGGGATGCATCGTTCTCGCTGCCGCCCTTCAGGAACACTCTGCCCTGGTAGCCTCCGTAGGTTTTCTGGTGGTATCCCATAGAAACAAAGACATCCACTTCCCTGAGGTAATCTGAAGTTAGCTTGGTCCACTTGATTCGGATTTTGTGGATTCCTGAGCCGAACGCTGTGGGGTCTCGGTAGAATTTGCACGGCAGGGTAACATTGCCACCACGGTGTGAGAACACCTTGGCCTGCTCTGCTTCCACCAGGAGACGGGGGCCGTTTTCTGCTATAATTAAAGACAGAAGAATCATGAGGGCGCTTTGGGAGGTACTTTGGCCAATGAAATGTGCTATGCGTATAGGCCGTCTGACCAAGGATAGCTTTGGGTGATGGTTTACTCCACTTAGCCTGGGTTGGGTCATGTAGAAAGTCTTCCCCGGTACCTAGAAGGCATGCGTAAGGCGCTCATGTCTCTAAAGCACTGGGGGGAAAAGGTGTGCACTGTAGTCACTAAAAACATTGAATACAAAATCCATAGGTATCTGAAGGTCAGTGATGGTGGCATAGATTCTGTGTCTTCCATTTTTGTGGTTATATTGTCCTTTTGTATTTGATGTGAACAATGTAGGAACAATACCAGGAGACAGGGCATAGTTCCATGAGTATTTTCTCAAGATAAACCAAAAAAGGTTTCAAGGTGCAGTATGCCCTGATGAACTTTCTAACATAAGTCTGTACTGCAGTTGTATAGGGAATGGCATTCACTTTCTCTGCACTGTTCTGGCCAAACAACTCAGATTATCCTTACACAGTAGCTTCTGTCCATATACTTACCTGTAGTAGTCTATTGTGGAGTATTTCAAGTAAAATACATTTTATGCTCACAGGCTAAACAATACAAGGATATTTTTAGTGAGTGCCTTTGAAAAATTCCAGAAGAAATACATTCCTGAAGGCCTGCATGCTAAAAATGTAACCAAAACTGACTGACCCCTCCCTCCTGTCTTTACTTCCTTAAATATCCCTCCAATCCCTCTTCTTTGTTTTTCTGCAAGGTCTTACTGCAGTTATCTTACGCTTCCGCCTTGTTTTGCCTTACCCCCTCCCCTTCTTTAGCTCCTCCCTCTTCCAAGGACTTCAGTGCCTGCCCAAGAGCAGGACAAGGATCCATGTCTGCCCAGTCAGCAGGGCAGTGGTTTTCTAGAGAGCCAGTTCTTATTTTCAGGCCTTGGCTTTCTCTGGGATTTCCCCTGGTGAGCCCACGGTGCTTTTGACCTTGACACACGCTCTCAAGGATGGGATATGAGCAATGGCCATGAGCACCTTCCTGTCCAAGCACAGCTTTCCAGAGCTGCTGGAGCTGCCTTTCCTGAGGCTCAGCGGCCCTCCTGCCTCAGGCGAAAGGTATTGAGGAGTTGGTGGCCATGAAACATCCCAGCCGCAGTAAGCCCTGGGCAGAGCAGCCGCCCACCTCGAGGCAAACTCCAGTACTCGGTGATGAAAGGCATGTGTAAGCTTCTGACTTCAACATAAAAAGTGCCCAGAAAAGACCGAGTGTGTATTTTGATCATGCAGCAATCAGAATAAATATTTAAAAGTGGGCATATCATTTCTGACAGTCCTCATTTTCCAAACCTGAAAGGCTTCTCCATGTCATTCACGCCTTCAGTTAGAACAGATGATGAACGTGGAGGAAATGGCTTCACTTAGCATCTACTCAACAGGAATCACAACTCCAGCTCTGTAGCATTTCCTTTACAGTCCATTCTGTATTTTCTTGTTTAGACTCAGGGAAGCTCAGGAGAGAAAAGCTCAATCCACCCCACTCTATCCTACAGACCACTGGCCTTCTACCACAGTCCAAGGGATTGAGCGCGAGTTCTGCCTGCACGCTGGCAGTGTCGTCTTTCGGGGGGGAGGAAAAGGTGGCAGGTGCAACCATAGACTCCGGATGCCAGAGTGGGGAGGGGGTCTCCTGGGAGCTGAGCTTAAGCTGGTATGGATTGAGTTTAGATTGGACACAGAGCTATAAGGAGTCGGTTTCATGGTTCAAGTTGTTTAAAGTCAAAATTGATACCCACATGCACTACGAAAGAGTATTATAGAACAGGGCTTTAATGATGTACAGACCTGGTTAACCTCAACTCAAATGACTAATGCTGTAGCCACTAGCAAGGTGTGCAGCCTCGAAGATCCACTTTGCATCTGTGTGAATTAGGGGTGGCTATTCCTACCACACAGAGCTGACCTAACATACATAGAGCCCTGGGAACAGTGGCTGACCAAAGAATGCCCGAGTGTCCTAGCTGCTCACTGTTGCTACCACGCAGATTTTGCCTGGTATTTGAGTATGACATGGGCCAATATTGAGCCCAATTTTTGTACACACTAACCTTTATAGTCCCACTTCTCAAGTTTGGAGCCATGTGCAGTGAAGAAACACATAAAACACCATCTGTGGTACAGAGGAGATGGGAGACTTGGGCCGCTTGCTGTAATCAGAAGCTGTTTCACAGCGAGTACAAGGTCTGACTGTTTTACAAAGTAAAGGGCTCAAGCAGACAGCTAAACTCCTAAGGACCTAAGATGCCTCACGTTTCCCCTGTGCTTAAGTGCAGATCGAGCTGTAGTGTTTTCCAAGTGCAGCCTCTCTTTGTCTTTCTCACTTCTACTCCAGCATTCTGAAGAGAGGATGAACTATACATGGTATAATATCAAAAACTGAGCAACACCAATCCCCTGACTTCACTGAAAATAGTTTTTTCTATTCCTTTCTTGGTGGTGGTAGCGGGACGAAGGGTTGTTGCTGAGGCAGTACAACTCCAGGAAGGATGTACAACATTGAGTGAGTAAGGCCCATGTCTGCATCTCACAACAGATGGACCTGGGTTTGACTGCCGGTTCCAGACCCGGACTCCAGCTTCCTGCTACTGTGCACCATGGAAGGCAGCAGGGATGGCTCACATTGGTCTCTGCCGCCCCTATGTCACACCTGGACTGAGTTCCTGGCTCCTTACGACTACAGCGATGCTGCCCACCTCTGCAGTGTTGCTGAGAACAATTTTTTTTTTTTTGGACAGGCAGAGTGGACAGTGAGAGAGAGAGAGACAGAGAGAAAGGTCTTCCTTTGCCGTTGGTTCACCCTCCAGTGACCACCGCGGCAAGCATGCTGCGGCCGGCGCACCGCGCTGATCCGAAGGCAGGAACCAGGTGCTAGGTGCTTTTTCCTGATCTCCCATGGGGTACAGGGCCCAAGCACTTGGGCCATCCTCCACTGCACTCCCTGGCCACAGCAGAGAGCTGGACTGGAAGAGGGGCACCCGGCACAGAATCCGGTGTGCCGGCGCTGCAAGGCGGAGGATTAGCCTAGTGAGCCGCGGCGCCAGCCGAGGACAAGTCTTGAATGGGATCATTTCACTTAAAATCCGCATCACCTTAAAATTAAACCTAAGTTGGCTGGCGCTGTGGCTCAACAGGCTAATCCTCCGCCTTGCGGCACCGGCATGGGAGACCAGGAGAAGCACCTTGCTCCTGCCTTCGGATCAGCGCGGTGCGCCGGCCATTGGAGGGTGAACCGATGGCAAAGGAAGATCTTTTTCTCTCTTTCTCTCTCACTGTTCACTCTGCCTGTCAAATATGTATGTATAAAAAAAAAACCCTAAGTTAATCAAAACACCCTGGTCGTCAGTCTCAGTACTTTTTTTCATGGAAGAGTGAAACCAGGTGGCACCCTGAGTGCTTATGCTCGCTTTTCTTGCAGTGCACAACGGTGAACACAGACCCCCGAGTGTCCTGTTGAAGACCTTGCCGACTGTGTCCCGAAGTGAGGCCATATGTCCAAGTTGCATGGCTAAGGGGACCGAGTTTGCAGAACGTGCAGCTTGTAAGGTAGGCAAACTCCCTGTTGCCATCTGTGCGGGTCCCTGACAGGGACTCGCATGACTCGATGCCCCCAGAGCCCAGAGTTGTCTCCAGGGGAAACAGCTGGGCCTGCTGGGAGCCCTGACAGCCCTCGCTGAATCTCTCGATGATTTCTGCTGTGAGGTCCTGAGGACATCATTCACTTTCACCACACAACAAGGGTGATGTCCACACAACTGACCCTTGCTGTGTAACTTAGACAAAGCCTTTAAAATAGGAAGAGACAGTTTCAGAAAAACAATTTAAAAATATGGTATTGGACCATTGCTTACTGTTCTCAGTTTTCTTTAAGGTTTTATGTTTGAAAGGCGGAGTAACAGGGAGAGAGAACGTCTACCTGCCAGAGTTGGGCCAGGCTAGGAGCCTGGAACTCCATTTGGGTGTCCTACATGGGTGGCAATGGCCCAACTACTTGGGCCATCATCCGCTGCTTTCCAAGGCATATTAGCAGACAGCCAGATCAGAAGTGGAGTAGCCAGGACTCAAACCAGCACTACAACAGGGGATATTGGAATGTCACAATACCAGCCCCTGTTCTCAGTTCTATTAAAAATAAAAAAAATTGAGGTAGGGAGCAGTTTATACCAGGGGAATCCAGGTAACAGAAAAAAGAAGGTTCTGTAGATCAGATTTTTTAAATGTAATGTGGATTGTCTGAGGTAATCAGTGATGATGGTGGTTGTGTTTTCCACCATTCTGAAAGTGAAGTAGGTTGTAGACTTTTGGATTTCCTAGACCAATGAAAACAAGAACAACTGGAAAACCTACTTAATAGAGCTAAATAAAATGCTAAGCAAGAACAGAAAGCATCAATCCCTACCATCACCATTCAAGTTGTTTTTCTTGTGCCAAAATATGCATTTAAAAATGTGCCATTTTAACCATATTTTACAATTTAGTGTCACTCACTTCTTTCACCATCACCACTTGTTCAACCATCACCCCTCCCTCTTTCCAAAATTTTTTCAGCTTCCCCAACAGTAAACTAATAACTTCTTTCCAACATTTGAAACTGAGAGGCATGAACCTAGTTGTCAGCTCCACGATCAATCATTTGGAAAAGCCTGACAAGGTTTAAAGCACACTGCCGCCTCCTGCGGCATCCGCCATCACTGGCAGGTTTGGATGCGCAGGACTAACACTTTGCAAGATGTTTTTTCCTTATGGTAGCCAAAGCCTGCAGGAGGAAAAGGAACCAGGATGATTCTGGACGCTTTTGCCGTGCTTGCTACTGTCTGCTGACATCAATCATAGTCGTGGTTGTGAGGTTTATGCAGCATCAGTCCAGTACCTTTTGGCAGTAAGAATGCACACCTCAAATACACCTGTGCAGAGAAGGCCTATGCTCCCCCTGTGGGAGCGGACAGCACCGGAGCTTGTTCTACACCATGTTAGAGCTGTTAATGGAGAACACTTTTTCAAAATAGGAGACACAGAATTTAAGTAGAATATCTAATTTGGATGTTTTGTCTCTCATTGCACCTGACACATTGCATTTGAATGGGATATACAATTTGGAAAAATGTAAGTGCCTTATTCACTGAACTTTGTTCCTTTGTTTCTTTCGCGCTGAATGAATTTAATTGTTCTTCGAACTGCGCACCACATCAGGTCGCGTCCAGCCTTGGGTCATGTTTCTGATGGGTCTACTTGGTTTGCATCTGAAATCTTTCCAAGTGCCCGCCCCTGCACTGCTCTTTCGGAGGGCTGACTGCTTCCCACCGGTCAGCAAAGCTGGAGCTGGCTTCTCCAGCAGGTTTAGGATGCAAAGGATTTCCAGTCTTTCCGCCAGCAGGGCGGACCCGAGGGCACAGATGGGAAACTAGCTAGTCCTTGCCCTGGGCGCTCAGGTGTGTGGAGCTGCAATCTTGCATTTGTGCCTGGCCCCTCCCTGCTCTCAGGAGGATATCAGACTTTGACCTGGAGGTAGGTGAGCACCTGTGCTTCTTGCGATTTGTGTTAACTCAGGGGTCTGGTCTCTTATAAACCATGCCTGAGGGGTGAGGTGCGAGAGATGCTCACTGAGGTCTCAGCCCTATTTTTAACATTCTTGGATCATGCAAATGTGTCGGCTATATGCAAACTAAAAAATATGAAAGTAAATCAAAAAACAGAGATAACTGATTGGCCATTGTGGGCCACATTATTGTGCAAGTTTCATTCTAAAAAATAAGGGTAAATACTGTATTTTCAGACCCTAAGGGGGGGCAGGAATTTTCCTCTCTGAAGGACATCTTTGACCTTTGGCATATAAAGCTGATGAGGGTGAACTTGTCTCCTTAAATGAGTACTGGGAGGTCCCAAGGAACTCTAAGGGTCAACGGAATTCAGTGTGGAAGCCACTGTCTGGGATGTACACCTGTTACTATACTGAAAAACACCATCTCTTCTTTAAAAATAACAGAAAGGGGATTAAGATTTTACTTTACAGAGAGGCAGAGACACAGAGAGAGAGGTCTTCCATCTGCTGGTTTACTCCCTGGGTGGTCCCATCAGTTGGAGCTGGGCCAATCTGAAGCCAGGAGCTTCTTCCGGGTCTCCCACGCGGGTACAGGAGCCCAAGGACTTGGGCCCTCTTCTACTGCTTTCTCAGGCCACAGCAGAGAGCTGGATCAGAAGTGGAGCAGCAGGGACTTGAACCAGCACCTATATGGGATGCCGGCTCTGCAGGCGGCAGCTTAGCCTACCATGCCATAGCACCGCCCCCCTTCATTTTGTTCATCAAGAAAACACCAAGTGTGAGGGAGTGGAACTCTGTTCTGCTGATGAATTACTTTAGGGACTGTTGCCTTCCCACGCTAATGATCATTTCACTAGTTTTCTCAGTAGTTACTGGGTAGTGGTTAACAAACGGACTAGGGGCTAATGCTGTGGTGTAGCGGGTAAAGCCACCGCCTGCAGTGCAGGCCTCCCACATGGGCATTGGTTCAAGTCCCAGCTGCTCTACTTCTGATCCAGCTCTCTGCTGTGGCCTGGGAAAACATTTGAAGATGGCTCAAGACTTTGGGCCCCTGCACCCACATGGGAGACCCAGAGAAACCTCCTAGCTCAGGATGGGCGCAGATCCAACCATTGCCGCCCTTTGGGGATTGAACCAACAGATGGAAGATTCTCTCTCTCTGCTCTTCTGCAACTCTGCCTTTCAAATAAATACATCTTAAAAAATAAGAATGGACCATGCCTTTTGTGATATGTCACCTAAATTTTCTGTGCCTTGACTTCCTCATCAGTAAAAAGTAAGGCAAGTCGCCTTCTCAGGGTTCTTGTGTGGCTCGGATAATACATGTTCAGAATTTAGCCTGGTGCCTGGCCTACAGCACGTGCGCAGGCAGTGGTGACTCAATCACAAGTAGTTACTGAATGTCCCAGTGGGCCACAGGGGAAAACTCTTCCATCTGCTATGCTCCATTGACAGTGCCTTGAGACTTCTGGCTTTTTTTTTTTTTTTTTTGACAGGCAGAGTGGACAGTGAGAGAGAGAGACAGAGAGAAAGGTCTTCTTTCCTTTTGCCGTTGGTTCACCCTCCAATGGACACCGTGGTCGGCGCGCTGCGGCCGGCGCACCGCGCTCATCCGATGGCAAGAGCCAGGTACCAGGTGCTTTTCATGGTCTCCCATGGGTGCAGGGCCCAAGCACTTGGGCCATCCTCCACTGCACTCCCTGGCCACAGCAGAGAGCTGGCCTGGAAGAGGGGCAACCGGGACAGAATCCAGCGCCCCAACTGACTTCTGGCTCTTAAGGCATTCACCTGTCCACCACCCTGGATGACTCTCCCAATCTGGTGGAGTTTTGAAGGGCAGGTACAGAGCAGTTCTAGGCTACCCCCCGAGAAGCCTTAAAGTTCTATCATTTTCTGCCTCTCATCTGTCTGCCCCGCCTCCCGCCCCCCTCCCCCCACCCCCAGTCTCCCTGTGAACTCAGCTGGTCTGCACCTAGGGTAGACATGGCGGGTGTGTGTTGCCTGCTGATAACTCACCTTACTGCGCCTCATCTGACCATTAAAAATCACCATGGTATGGGGCCAGCGCTGTGGCATAGCAGGTAAAGCTGCTGTCTGCAGTGTCAGCATCCTATATGGATGCTGGTTCAAGTCCCAGCTGCTCTTCCTTTAATCCAGCTCTCTGCTATGGCCTGGGAAAGCTGTAGAAGATGGCCCAAGTGCTTGTGCCCCTGCATGGGAGACCTGGAGGAAGCTCCTGGCTCCTGGCTGTGGATCAGCCCAGCTCCAGCCATTTGGGGAGTGAACCAATGGATATAAGACTGTCTCTCTCTCATTCTTTGCCTTTCAAATAAATAAATCTTAAAAAAAAATAGGCAACACTCAGGTAAGGACAGAGAGTTGCCCATGGAGGAACTCAGTGAAGATGAAAAAAATACAAAAAAAAAAAAAATCACCATGGTGGTTTTGGGAAAATGTCCTTTCACACCCACGAGCAAACTTGTTTTCAAAGTGACTGATTTCTTCTGGAACAAGAGATACATGGACTGGGATAGGAGGGGGCTTTTTTACCCAGTTCCTCCAGCACAAGGCACCAAGAGCAGGCTTAGCCAGGGGCTGTCTGGTCCCTTGGGGGTCAGGAGCTGAAGAGCCACTGCCTGAGTGCGAATGCAGATTTAGATCCTGTAAAGAGCTAGCCTGGGCCAAGCTATGCAGCGCCCCCTCCTGGTCTGCACAGGCTGCTGCTTACCAGGGGTAGGAGTGGTTCCACACCTTCATATGAATTATTTCCCCCAGTCCTGATTCAATTAATTCAGCAACTAGAGATGATCAACTTAGAACTGTCTGCTCTGGTTAATAATGTTTAAAATTTAAATCTATGTTATGTTAAAGATTTATAAAGGATTACATTCTACATTCTTATTTTAGACTGAGAAAAGTGAGGATATCATAGATTTAGGAATGCAAAAGAAAAGAAAATTAGAACATTCATGAAATATGTTGAACGACTTAAGATAAACATGCTTTCGAGGACTGTAATAGAGGTTTGTTTCAAAGGTTATAAAGAACCAAAACATTAGCATGAGTCATTCTTCATTCCGCTATAATTACTCGTACTCCTTCCTTACTGAAAATAAGCCTTGGGGCTGGCGCTGTGGCACAGTGGGTTAAGCCACCACCTGTGAGGCCAGCATCCCATATGGGCGCAGGTTCGAGTCCCAGCTGCTCCATGGCTGATCTAGCTCTATGCTAATACGCCTGGGAAAGCAGTGGAGGATGGCCCAAGTCCTTGGGCCCCTGCCCCCACCCAGGAGGACCAGAGGAAGTTCCTGGCTTGGGTCTGGCCCAGCCCTAGCTGTTGTGGCCATTTGGGGAGTGAGCCAATGGATGGAAGATCTCTTTCTCCCTCTTTCTCTGTAACTGTGCATTTCAAATAAATAGAAATAGATGTTTTTAAAAATAGGCCTTAAGGTGCTAAAGGAATGGATCCCAAATCCTGCATCCAGGCAGTGAAGTGTAAGCTGACGACATCTGTAAGGTGCTAAAGGGACTCTGCTGAGGCCAACATGTGCACCGGCCGGCAGGACCTCCAGCCGCCACGCTCAGGCGGGAGCACCTGGTGCCGCAGGTTCGTTAAGCCGCTGCTTGGGGTGGCCACGTCTCATGTGGGAGTGCTGGTTCAAGTCCCAGCTTTGTGGTTTCGGGTAATGGTTCCTGATAATGTGTCTGGGCAGCTCAAGTACTTGAGTCCCTGGCACCAGCATGGGAGACAAGGATGGAATTCCTGGCTCCTGGCTTAGCTCTGGCCCAGCCCTGGCTGTTGAGCCATTTGGGGAATGGACCAGTAGATGGAAAATCTGTCCCTCTGCCTTTCAAATGAACGAATAAACAAATCTTAAGAAAAAAAAAAAACACATTTTCAATCCTGGAAGCCAATGGTAACTTAAAACATCTTTAGATTTCTGATTGTTTATCCAATAACTGAAACTATAGCTTATAAGGAGTCACGTGTTTTGTTTTGTTCTAGCGTTAAACCTAAGGTCAGGCAACCACACACACCCAGGCTGGGCACCAAGAGGGAAGTGAAGGGAGGGGCACAGCTGTGAGCGCATGGGCGACCTCACCCCTGTGGGCACACACCTGTTTTAAAAGGGTAGCGGGCACAGATTCCCATGCGTGCTGCCCTATGGGAACATGGGTCAAAAAGTAGCAGGTCTTTGGATTTTGGAAAAGAATCTAGAAGTGAAAATTTCAACACAAAAACCTCCTACCTTGAAATGCTAGCAATTCGTTTAAGGAAAAGTGGGAAAAAATTCCTGCACATCAGTGATCAGGCGTTAGGCTCTAGGGTAAGTGTGTGATCTAGGCATCTCCCTGCCTGTTGGGGCTGAGGGCCTCCAAGCAGTCCAGAGCCATCTCCTTCCACCTACCTGCCTGGCCCCATCCTCACAATCTCATTGAGCCCCAAAACAACCGCTATCACTTGTGTGTGCATTCCAAGAACTTCTAGCGCTGTACTTTGTCTTGAGCACCGGAGGAGGAAAGCCATGTATATCCTCGCTCTTCGACAGCTGTCTCACAGGTACCTCACATCCCTCTCCCTTGTCCAACCTGCTCTTCCCCTAGTCTGCCCCAATTTGCCATATGCCTCCATCATCCAAGCCCTTGTTCAACCTAGCAGCTGTGTGTGGAAGGTCTGTTTCCCACTGTCTCTCTATCCAACTTCTCGGCGAATGCTGCCATCTCCACTCCATTTTTTAAAAATCCAAATTGGGTCACCTCCATCCATGTCCCCTTGTCACCCATGAGTTCTCCACTAAACCAGCAAAGACACTCCTTGCAGTCCTCCTTCCCTCACTCCACATGGTTCACCCTAACTCACTACTCACATGGTGTTTTACAAGTGCAAGTTGCATTACACCAACCTCTAGCTCAATTTTTTTTTTTTTAACTCATTTTCCAATACTTTTAGAACAAGATTTGAACTCTGGGCCCCAGGTGAGTGACCACGGCCTGGCTCCTGCCCGCTCTTCCAACCTCACCTTAACCCCCTCCCTCCCTCCCTCCCTGCTGCTGACTCCCTCATGTCTGAAAACGCCTTCTCCTTCTGCCTCTCTCTGAGTTCTTCCTGGCTGCTCTCACTCAGCACTGTTGTCTCCTGAAAAAATGCGTTATCTACAAGGAGTCTTCCCAAAGTTTGTGGAAAACATACACTGTCTTTGAATTCCATTTTCCACAAACATTTGGAAATAGCCTCAAATATGTTCATTCTCATTTATTCCATTATGTGTGGGAGGACTGCTAATTATTTGTAACATAAGAGATTAGTTTAAGAATCTTGATTTAGGGGCACAATTGGATGCAGATAGTTGTTTGCAGTCTATAAACTGTTACATTATGCATCTTTAGAAACAAAGTACTCTGTGTACATGGAAACACCTGAATGCAGCATTAACCATTTAATTGGCTTTTAAATATTTCAAGCTAATTAAGGACTTTTGTTGATGACCTTGTGCTCAAAGACAAAGCAGGACCAGTGCCGTGACATAGTGGGTAAAGCTGCAGCCGCCTGTACTGTCGGCATCCTATTTGGATGCCGGTTCAAGACCTGGCTACTTCACTTCTGATCCAGCTCTCTGCTATGGTCTGAGAAAGCAGTAGAAGATGGCCCAAGTGCTTGGGTCTCTGCACCCATGTGGGATGACCTGGAGGAAGCTCCTGGCTTCAGATTGGCCCAGCTCTGGCCTTTGTGGCCATTTGGGGAGTGAACGAGTAGAGGGAAGACCCCTCTCTCTCTTTCTGCCTCTACCTCTCTGTAAGCCTGTTTTTCAAATACATCAATCTTTAAAAAAATTACAAAGCAAAATCATGTAAAAATCATATGCAGATTCTTCGATAAATTATCCATTATAGTCTTATTTTTCAAAATAAAAATTGTCCATAACACATAACAGCAGGGAAGAAAACTTCAAAATTTACTTCCTATACTAAAAAACACCACCACACAGGCCTTCTATTTCAATTTTTAAAAACTGGTCATGTTATTAGTCATAAATAAGCCTGAAATCACTGAGAAATATAGTCATAACAAATTTACATTATACTATAATTTACAAGGAAAACACCTATTTTTAATTTTCCTTTCTGTTTCCACCAAAGGATAATTTGGATCTAAACAAGCCGGCAATTTCCAGTGTTTTCCAGAAACAAGCCAAACTGGCATCATGCCAGACAGAATCATCTAGAAGTAGAAACTTCTGGATTTCAAATTATATACATTCAATGATTTGAGTGCAAAATTCGACCAACATGTTTAAAAAAGATTTACTTAAAAATCAGTGCTAGAGAGAGGAAGAGACGGAGAGGTCTTCCCTCTGCTGGTTCACCTGCCAGATGGCTACAGTAGCCATCACTGGGCCAGGCTGAAGCCAAGGGCTACATCTGGCTCTCCTATGCAGGTGCAGGAACCTGAGGGCTTGGGGTATCCTCCATGGCTTTCCCAGGTGCATTAGCAGGGAGCTGGATCTGACCCGGAACAGCTAGGACACAAACTGGTGCCCACGTGGGATGCCGGCCTCAAAACTTTCATTGTTAACTTTCAGTCACTCTTTAGGAAAAAGACTACCTTTACCCATCTCATCCAGTTTATCTACTGAACCACAGCAAGTGCTTCGTGTTCTAAAGGACTTTGGTAGTTTTTTACAGAAGACTGATCCTGTGTCTGCGTTTGTATCCCTTATGTCCATGTGCCCTTTGAATACACAGTGTTTGGAAAGGGTAGGGAGACCTCTTGTTGATTCTGTTCGGCACACTCCAGCTCAGTTCTTCAATGTAAAAACCATCCTACCCTGAGCTTGTCCATGTGAAGACTCATCACGGACAACACATTGAAGTCTCGTGGCCCACCCCTTTCCTTAAACCAAGGTTAAGATGCCCAGGGGTCTACTGTCTACTGGAAATCCCTGTTGTGGTTTCACACGCCACTACTCTGTGGCCACACAAAATAATCAACATATCCTTGAATAATTTTATGGAATGATCAGATTCCTTATGTTTTCAATCTTCCTTTTGAAATAAATATTCCTATAACATTTCATTTGATCCCCTGAGATACTATTCATTTGGTAACTTCTTCATGGAATATTTTAATTTCTTACCATTTTGAAGGATCTTTTATATTCCAAAAGACTCTCCACGAATGATAACTTTCGACTTTTCATTTAAAACAAAGAGCTGAGGGGTGGGCCTGTAGCACAGCAGTTAAGACACCACTTGGGACCTCGCTTCCCAAGCTGGAGTGCCCGGGTTTGAGTCCTGGCTTTGCTCTCGACTCCAGCATCCTGCTAACATGGACCCTGGAGGCAGCAGGAGCTGGCTCAAGTGCCTAGATCCCTGCTGCCCATGTCGGAGATCTGCGTTGAGTTGTTGGCTTTCTTCACAGGGTACCCAAGTGCAAAGAACACTGGGATGTATGCTAGCTAGTGCTAGAAGCAAAGTTGCAGGGAAATAGATTCTTGTTGCAGTTTGTGGTGCTGCACTAAGTCCTTTCTCTCTGCTATTTATCACACATTGTAGTTTGCTGAGTGAAGCCAGAGTGCATGTATTGTCATCTCGATTTCCGCAGTGCCTGTGTGTAGCAGGTGCTCAACGTATTTGCTGAATCCACGAGCTATCTGGAGACGTATGTATACAGTGTAATTATTTTTGCATATGGTTGTATATGTTCCTATTTCTCTTCCTTTACTCATTTCCTATGCACTTTTAAAGATTGGACTAGTTACTTATTTACAGGCTGAGTGACAGAGGGAGTGTCCATCCAACCGTTCACTCGACTAAGTGCCCACCACAGTGTGAACTGGGGGGGTTTTCAGAACAGGAGGCAAGGACCCACGTACTCACTCTACCACCTGCTGCCTCCTCAGCTGTACATCAGCTGGATTGGAGGGGCAGGTGGGACTCCATCCCAGGCTCCTGTCCTGGGATGAAGGTGTCCCAAACGGTGGCTTAACCCCCTGTGCCACAATGCCCACTTTGTCATTTGGTATGCTAGCATGGTGGTAACTTCATACCCTATACTAAATTGATACATGTTTTATTTAATCTTCTGATACTGGTAACATTGCCAATTTGGTAATTCCATAGTGCAACTCTAACATCTTATGCCCATAATCTTCTAGACAAAGTCACTACCTTTCGTAAATACTTATCTAAATGTGACTAGTAAGACCTTTCAGGATATTTTCCTTATTATTTGTGGGTTTTGCCTTTTTAGGGCATGTAACATGCTCTGCCTCTAAAACACAAACATGAAACTGATTTAACTTTTCATAACAGACTCCGAGTTCAAATAGGGTTCAGGTGGGGGAGAGCAATTCCCGCTCGGGTAACACTCACCCCGTTGTCTGATCAGACTTTGGCTGTGCCTACGGTTTGTGATCATACATTATTAAGTGTACCCCACCCTTTGCATCCGCTCTGCAGATATTACGTAAGGAATAGGATAGCAGTGCTGTGACCGACTGACTGCACATCCAATACCCTGCCGAGTGCATGCACACCCTGGGAGCATTGACGCATCCAGCCCCTGCAGACTCCGCGGACTGTGGATCGGCGTTCAGAGAGGCGGCCAGGCTGGGGCTAAGCAGAATTTGCTTCCCAGAGTCAAGATCTGCTTGCTTATCTGCTGCTTCTCATGCCACAACCCAGAAAGATTCCCCTGAGATGTGCAAAGAACGGACTGGAACTTGAGCAGGAAAAATAATGAGGTCTTAGTCCTGGGTTTATTCAGCAAACAGACCTTGATTACCCACTGTGGGCCAGGACCTGCGTTCCTTCTTGGGCTCGATGGCCTTGTCTGTGCCAGGGGACACTGATCCAGATGACCTACACTGAATCTCTCCTAAATTCTTCTGGGAGCTTGACGTGTGCCGGTAGTCAGCAGGAGAGCATCATCCAGCTCACTCAGCCCTCCAGGTGTCTCCCCCTAACTCACCCTTTCAAATAAACAAATCTTAAACTGTTTGATCTTGTCAGAAAGGCGACAGTAAAATTGTTATTAAATAGAAGGGGACAATTTATCATTTGCAGGATATCTTCTTGTGGGGGTGGACAATAGGGCAAAGAAGGTTAAGCCACACCTTGAGACACTTGGATCTTTTCTCAGAGTGCCAGTTTGAGTCTTGGATACTTGCTTCTGATCCAGCTCCTGGCCAATGCACCTGAGAGGGCATAGACCATGGCTTAAGTACTTGGGGCCCTGCCACCCATGTGGGCACCTGGGTGGAGTTTCTGGCTCTGGTTATTGTGGCCATTTGTAGAGTGAACCAGCTGGATCTGCCCTCTCCTTGTTCCTCTTCCCCAATCCCATCTCCCTGTCACTCTGCCTTTGCAAATTTATTATTTATTTGAAAGTCAGAGTTACACACAGAGAGGAGAGGCAGAGAGAGAGGGAGGGAGGGAGAGATGGGAGGGGGGAAGAGGGAGAGAGAGGGAGGGAGGAGGGGTCTTCCATCCACTGGTTCACTCCTCAATTGGCCACAATGGCTGGAGCTGCGCCAATCCAGAGCCAGGAGCTTCTTCTGGGTCTCCCAGGTGGGTGTAGGGGCCCAAGGACTTGAGCCATCCTCCATTGCTATCCCAAGCCACAGCAGAGAGCTGGATTGGAAGTGAAGCAGCCGGGACTAGAACTGGCACCCATATGGGATGCTGGCACCGTAGGCGGCAGCTTTACCTGCTACACCACAGTGCCGCCCCCTCTCCTTTTTCTTTACAGGAATGTCAAGTAGCTTATCTGCTGTCACAGTGAATCTATTAAGAGAAACATCACTTCAGTTTGGAAAGTTTTGGTTACTCTAAGTGAAAGTGATTGGACGATCTTTAATACCATTGAAAATATCTTAGAACAATTAAGGAAAGCCCAGGGGCAATTTCTATGTGCCTTATTAGAACTGGAGGAATGATCTGGTTCACTTAACACATTTTGAAATGCATCAACTTTTTTCACCAGTATTTATAATCACTTTTTTTTGACAGGCAGAGTGGACAGTGAGAGAGAGACAGACAGACAGAGAGAAAGGTCTTCCTTTGCCGTTGGTTCACCCTCCAATGGCCACTGTGGCTGGCGCGCTGCGGCCGGCACACCACGCTGATCCGATGGCAGGAGCCAGGTGCTTCTCCTGGTCTCCCATGGGGTGCAGGGCCCAAGCACTTGGGCCATCCTCCACTGCACTCCCGGGCCACAGCAGAGAGCTGGCCTAGAAGAGGGGCAACCAGGACAGAATCCAGCTCCCCGACCGGGACTAGAACCTGGTGTGCCGGCGCCGCAAGGCGGAGGATTAGCCTGTTGAGCCACGGCGCCAGCCTATAATCACTTTTTATTTAAAAGTCAAGAGTGTATTGTGGGGCTGGCATTGTGGTGTAGTAGGTTAAGCCTCCACCTGCAGCACTGGCAACCCATGTGGTTGCCAGTTCGAATCCTGGCTGCTCCACTTCCAATCCAGCTCTCTGTTAATGAACCTGGGAAAGCAACAGATGATGGCCCAGGTAATTGGGCCCCTGTACCCACCTGGGAGACCCAGGGGAAGCTCTGTGCTCCAGGCTTTGTCCTGGCGTGGCCATTTGGGGAATGAACCAGCAGATGGAAGATTTTCTCTCTCTCTCTCTCCTTCTCTAACTCCTTCAAATAAAAAAAAACCTTTTTTTTTTTTTTTAATAAAAGCATATTGAACGCCAGGCCCTGTATTAAGAATTTCTATATATTACCTCATTTAATCCTCAGAACGCTCTATGGAACAGCGATTGGGCACAGTTTACAAGTAACTCAGATTTGTAGAGATTTAGTTAATTTCCCCACCTCTGAGCTAGAAAGTGGCACTAGAGGAAAACTGGAGCTTGGCATCAGGAGACCCTTGCCTGATGCAGGAGACGCGGCCCCTCAGGCCGTGAGAAGGCCGCACGGGTACTTGGTCAGTGTCATAAGCATTTGGCTGTTCTCAACGATGAATGGGCAGAGAGATGGTCAAAAGTTTCTATGCTGTCTGCAAATGTCTTCGGAAAATTCTCATTTTCCAAAGAACATTCCTCATTTCTGAAATTCTGCTGCTTATTTAAAGTCTACACGACAATGTTTGCGCCTGATCCAAATGCTTTAAATACTGTCTTTGGCAACTGGGTGCTCCATACAAAGCCCTCCCTAGTGGTGCCAAGTTTCAGAGGAGGGCGGGGCAAACCCCCAACCTGACACCTCCATCATTCACCCCCGGCAGCTTCTGTGGACAAATTTGACTTTCTTGTGTAACCAGATTAACTCAACAGAAACTTACACAGAATAAACTCATGCAGGGAATTGTCACCCACAGTCTGTCTC
The DNA here is from genome assembly GCA_949820135.1 of Sylvilagus floridanus. Classification (NCBI taxonomy): domain Eukaryota; kingdom Metazoa; phylum Chordata; class Mammalia; order Lagomorpha; family Leporidae; genus Sylvilagus; species Sylvilagus floridanus. The sequence goes on from OX463246.1 coordinate 6,933,057, forward strand.
CATGAGAAAGGTGTCGTGTTGTAAGAAACCACCAGTGCTGGCACCGCGGCTCAACAGGCTAATCCTCCGCCTGTGGCGCTGGCACACCAGGTTCTAGTCCCGGTCGGGGCACCGATTCTGTCCCGGTTGCCCCTCTTCCAGGCCAGCTCTCTGCTGTGGCCAGGGAGTGCAGTGGAGGATGGCCCAAGTGCTTGGGCCCTGCACCCCATGGGAGACCAGGAGAAGCACCTGGCTCCTGCCATTGGATAAGCGCGGTGCACCGGCCACAGCACGCCGGCCGCGGTGGCCATTGGAGGGTGAACCAACGGCAAAAGGAAGACTTTTCTCTCTGTCTCTCTCACTGTCCACTCTGCCTGTCAAAAAAATAAATAAAGAAAAGGAAAAAAAAAAAAAAAAGAAACCACCAGAAGAGGGTTTGACGCGGGAACTGCTTTGCACAGTGGTCAAATGGACCTATTTTCCTGCCTGGTCATTTCCCTTTTTTTTTTTTGTAAAGCCAGGCCAACGTTTTTTGTGCTTGGATCTGCATTGACTGTCCTCTAAGCAAACTGGGAGGAGGGGTCAGCAAGGACCCAAGCAACCCCACAGAGGAGGCTCAGACGTGCTGGGAGCCTCCACCAGGAAGCACGCCGGCCACACAAGCACCAATGGCCCCACTCTGCTGCGACTCGGGCCTGGGACAAGGGTGGACACACAAAGGGAATGGGACACAGGAGAGAGGACACACAGGTTCTCAGCCACGTGCTTTTTGAACCATTTTCTACCAGGGAGAGAAGCTCCCACTGCTTTTCAATCAATTCAGGAACGCGAGCCTCAGACCAGCAGTTCAACTATCACTCTACAGTCTAGCAAAATTGAGAGGTATTAGCTCCCCAAATTCCTTCTGGCCATGTTTGTTAAATAAAAGTGTTTAATAGGAGAAAATAATCACTGAATGTTTCGAGTAAGTCACAAGGGGGCCTCTGCTTTATCAATTCTCTGCTTGCTGCGTGGTGTAGTTTTGCAAAGACTGAAATTAGTGCCGCCACCTGGAGGTGGTTTGGTTTCTCTGATGCACTCAGGAATTTGAAAACTCCATCTGAATGCTATCACCGAGGGAAAAAAATTATTGGGGAAAAAAATGGGAATAGGCATTTGATATAACTGCATAATAAATCCTGAGTTGCAGATGTAACAACATAATCCCACGACCAAATCCCATCTCAGTATTAATGTCTACACACCAGCTCTAGTCTAGGCCTGTAGCTCTATTACTTGAAAGCACTGTGCCTCTCTTCAAAGCAAGCCTACACTTTCGAAGAATATGAATTTACAATTAAAATGAAGTGCACTATCAAGGTACTTAAAGAAGTTGGACAATCTAAGCTCACTGCAGTGGATCCAAGACGCATTCTCGCACCTTGCAGAGAAGCCCTCTGCCCGAATCTGCAGAGTAGATGGGGCCGGATTTTCCTCGCTGACATGGCTTGAATTGGACTTAGAGAGTAATTCCTGTTTTCACAATATCACTCCCCTGCATCTGTGTGCTAATGATGCCCACAGCCCAAGTTCATTTTACAGTGGACTGAATACTGGTATTGTGCCCAATGACCAGGTGTTACCATTTTGGCTGAACTGAATGCTGTGCTTACAAGTTAAAAGAAAGTAATTGCTCATTATAAATCTCCAAATATCAGCTTTGAGAAGCAGCTTTGCTTCTTCTATATACATTAAGGAAACAGCTGAATCAGCAGCTTACAAGTACTGTTTATGATTATGTAATTTTTTTCATGGTTCAGCAGTAAAAAAAAAAAATAAAGCCGTTGAGAGCAAAAGAAATTGAAACATGTACCTAAAATAGCTAGCCAGACACATTGAAAATTCCCTTTCAGTAGTCATAGTACATCCAGAACACTTGGAGCTAGTTTTACACTATAATTTGCCTTTCATAAGTCAGACTTCTCAACAGCAAATGCTGTTTTCTGAGACTACACTTTTGACCTTGAGGATCGAACTTTGTGTTTTATGTCTCTTGCAAACTTAACCATGCTTCTGGTCCCCAAACTGAGTTCATCTAAAAGTACTATCATCCCATGGTTATTAAATTCTGTACTTCTCATCTGAATCATTCAGCAAACAAGGCCCAGAGGACAAGACACAGCTCCCTGAGAACTGTCTTGTCTTGTTGCATAAGTCTCCTGGCTGTCTCCATGCAGGGTGTCCCTCTGAAGCCGGGGTGCAGGAAACAGCTGCATTGCACTGCAGCTCCAATCTGGCTACTGCACTCGGCTCAGGACTCAGCTGAGCTGGAACAAATAGGCAGGTGCAAGACAGCTTCCTCTGTGGGAACTGGAGTTTCACCAGAAGAGATCCTAACAGGGCAAGTTACTTTTCCTGGACCATCCTTGTTTGATTTTTCACTCTAGTTGCATCATGAATGATTATTCAGTTATTCTACCAGAATGACCTCAACACTCAAAGATTCACTTCCTATTTTTTCCCTCCGTCTTGCATTTAAATGAACACTGTGCCTTCCATTCTACTCAAAGACAGCAACTGTACTAAAAAAAAAATCCTTGAACTTGGCTGCATCAGTTCACTGCAGTCAGACACCCCTAAGACTTGCCACTTTCATTGTCCCCAAGCCTGAAGCCAACGGTCACACAATAGCATTCACAAGTCAGGGAGCAGGTTCACCACTGAGCAGAAAGGCAAAGACAAAGTCAATGCAGCAGCATCCCCATGAAGAAACACTCACCTAGCATCTCACCCCCGAGACACTTGCAGCGAACTTGACTTTCCCGAGAGAGGCCGTGTTCGCTTACCTTGGATGTGAATCACTCTGTCATGGCCCAGGGTGTAGTTGTCTGACTGATGATCAGCCCAGCAGATGGAAATCAGCACCAGAAAAAGTAAAGTCTTCATCCTCGGAGCCCCAAGAGTCTTCCTCACTGGAAGAGCATCACAGAGAGAGAGGCGTGTGAGACCTGCAGCCCTCGGGAGTGTTGCACTGCACAACTTACTACAGCCTCATCATCAGAGGATGGTCTGTGCAAATATTTAACCCGATCTGTCCACAAAGTTACTGTAGCTGTCTGTGAGAGATGACGGCCGCTTTCTACAATTCCGGTTCCCCTTCTGTAGCCAGAGTCCAAACAGTGTTTAACTCTATCTTTGCAGGACTGAAAACCCGGAAATTTCAAGCTCTGTGGTCTCACTAATACACAGTGGCAGCAAGTTACAAAGAGAGGTGGCCAGGACATTGCTACACTCTTAAACTCTGAGTTGAAGTTAATAAAAGAGCAGTTTGATATTTCTAGATAGGAATACTTATCACCCAATTTTGGAACTGAATCTTATACCAGGGCACATGAAGAACCTTTGCATGAACCCTGACATCATTCGTTTATTTTACATGTGGCTTCTCTAAGCAGGCATATGTGCACGCACACACACACACATACACACGCACACTCAGCTAAGCCAAAGCAGCCGGCTGTTGGATCCACTTACCATCTTACACACTGCGTGGCTTGGTGAGTAGTTGAACATTAGGGACAAACCAGGTTAGACTTGTGCATGCAGCCTCTGCAGTCATGCTGATTGATTCTTCATTCATTGTCACCCAGAATGCTGACACACCAGCCCCGCGTGCCAGGGAGGGTCTCTGCAGTCAGCAGCGCCCAGGCTGCAGGAGCTGCGCCTGCCAGCCTCACAGGGCAATCACCAAATGAAGAGCTGCGACACAGGGACAAGGAGGAGCGGCTCCGGTCCCCAGGGAAGGAGGCAGAGGCGTCCCTTGCTTGTCCTTGACCGCAGGCCAGCTTAAGAGGACACAGCTCTGCCCCAAAAACTTGGTCATTTGCTGCATTTCTCTGGTAGGAACCTGAGCGTGGCACCTCCTGGAAGCCAAGGCGCTTCTCCCGGGGACACGGCTACCTTACCAGCACCGGCTATTTTTAAAACTGAAGTTGCACAGGGCTGCCTTCTCAGGCTCATTTGTCTTTTCCAGGAAAGCCTGCCCCCCTGCAGTGCTGATTACTGAGCACCCAGAGTTCCTGGAGGTTCTCCCAGGCAGGAAGCCTCTGTACCAGTGTTCCCCAAGTCTTTCCTGGGACAAAAGCACCCTTCAGCAAGTTCCCCTTGAAAACCTGCATTGCTGCGCTGCTTCGGGCTTTAACCTTTATATACATAAAGACTTATTTTGTTTATTTGCAAGGCAGAATTACAGAGAGGAGAGGCAGGGAGAAAGGGATCTTTGATTTGCTGGTTCACTCCCCAAGTGGCCTCAGGCTTCCTTGTGGTCTTCCACATGGGTGCAGGGCCCCTGCACATGGGCCATCTGCCGCTTTTCCAGGCACATTAGCTGGATGCGAAGCAGAGAGCAGGGACTTGAACTGGCGCTCATGGGGGACACGGGCACTACAGACACTGATTGAACCCACTGCACCACAGCGCTGGCCCCAGGGCTGCAGCTTTTCATATTGGCTTTTCTACCTTTGTGTTTTCTTCATTATGTCACAGAACGATAATGGTGGGTTAGCAAATTGGGAAACTTAGATGTCCAGGAACCAGGAGTGTGACCTCCACAGTTCTGCTGGATTCACTAATCCTATTTTCGCAAGTTTAACTTCTTGTTTCTCTGAGTTTTTTTTTTTTTTTTAAATGATCAGTATTTTGTCGTCCTGGTCATTTGCTCCTAGGATCACAGTTAACTCCTATTACCTATTTTGGGCCCAGAACTGGCTTGGGGTGAACACCTCTAAGGAAGGTGACCTTCTGGAATTTGGAATATAGCCTAGCTAACTGCATGAATACACAAACATGGAAAAATAGACCAACAGCCACAGAGATGCGACATGCTCTGTTTGCCAGGAATCAGAGAGGAGGCAGAATGCTGAGAACGAAGATTATAATGACCTGACAGAGGCAGGTGACATTCTAGATGCATGGCCAAGATGAGCAATGGCAGAGAACATGCTGTGTTAACGTTCATGTTACTGTGGCCATCTAGGGAGTTGGGCTCACACGTACACACAAGCAGAAGGTTGTGTAGTGCAGACACAGGGAGTTGTATAGACACCCACATAGGTGTCACACACACACACACACACATACGGTAAGAGTTGTGTATTTTACTGTAGCAGTGTCCTTGACCATCACTCTTTTTACCTATGTATACCTGAGTATCCCTTTAATTCCATACCACAGCATTCAAAATTACACCACCAAAGTATAATTCCAAAGGTATCAACTGCCCAACAGCTCAGACTTAAATGCAAATGTCTTGAGTGTTGGGAGGGGTTGATAATGACAAAGGGAAGCTGTTCCATCAAGCTGAAGGTCTGGCAGGTGCCGAGTGTTTGGCCCAGCGGGGCTCCTGCAGTGAGAGGAGTATGTCCACTTCCCCTGTGCTTGAGGGCACACATGCAGTTCATACCAGGGTATGATTTGCCTTCAGGCAAGAGCAGCATCTACTTTAAGTTGCACTTATTTCTCCGATAAATTTGTTATTTGTTACCTTTAATTCAGTTTCTTTACCATAAAACTTTGGATTAAGAACAACACTTATGTCTACATAAATGAAAAGCCAGCACGTTTTTTTTAACGTGCGTGTGCCAGGCCACTGATAATACCATCCCGGTGCCACAAACACAGCCTAGGTGGTACCCACGTATGCACACATGTAGACACGTACACAACAGGTCTTCAAACTCTTCAAGGAAAATACATATTATAAAAAAAACTACACATGCATTTAAAAAACTGCACCCACATCTTTTAGTTTCATTACCAGACTTTTCAAAGTACCCTTGTATCTTGTACAAGTCAAGCCTTTGGCACACCCGCAGTGGCACGTGAATAGAACCTGGAGAGGTAACTGAATGACCCTGAGTATCACACACTGGACTTAATGTAGTCCAGGCAGTGCAAATGAGGTCACTAAGATCTTTACCTAGGCTCTAAGATACACTGCCCACAGTGGGGCACAATGCAGAATGGCTGGAAATGCGCCCCCTTGTGGGCAACCTGCATACTGCAACTGGCCATTGCACAACAGCATTGGCTGCTGCTGCTTCTGAGATCCTGATTGGCTGCCCAGCCTTGGCTGCCCTCACCATGGGGTCCCTCACCTGTGGCCGTGGTCAGCCTACTGCTGCCTTGCCCTTGACATGGCCCTTTTTGGCAGTCTGGGAAACTGGGAAAAGCTGAGACCAGAAGGAAGAACATGGACGTTCTACCCCAGGTCTCCTGGCAAGCACAGCAAGTCTCATTCCTCACCTACAAACAAGGAATAATGACACATTCTCCAGAGCTGGGAGCTGTTCTTGAAAAAGGATTAAAAACTACACAGACTAAGGCATTGCTACTAACTTGGTACAGTGTCCCTCATTGGTCAAGAGTGGCCAATGGGAGGGAACGGAGCAGAAAACATCATGCTGCACCTGCTTCAGTTAACAGAAGAAAAGGCACTCAAAATTAAGGACAGGGCCCATGCAACAACTGAGTAGCAACAGAGGATATTACACAGTAAACACTTGGCACACAGTCTCTGAGTTTCACGAAATAAAATGCCACTTCCAAATGAATACCCAACGACCATTCTCAGATCCAAGAGCGGCTCCTCCGAGAACCGCAGCATTGACCAGGTGCACATCAGGATTTCCTTGCAAAGGTCAAGTGGAAGATGGAGGAAGAGGAGCCAGTAGCAGAAACGGAGGCAGGGCGTCCACGGATTCCAGTTTTTAAACTGTAAGCAACATATCCCAGCAGAGGGGAGCAGTCCAAGGACACACATCCCAGCTCAACGTTTATGGCACTTGTCAGTGCCTGCAGCTTCTGCCCGAGTGAGGTCCAAGTACGTTTAGCCACTGAGATATAAACTGCTCAGATTTAGAGCAAATCATTTAAAGATGACTGCTTTTTTGAACGTACCTTAATTGGAGTCGTTTCCACAACTGGCTCGTGGTTTCCTTCCTAACGAAAGCTCTCAGAAATCTCCGTGAGTCATGGGTATGTGCCGTGTGAACACAAACACCAGAGGGTGAACCTAGGATGTCCGTGCCTCTCAGGAACTCGTATCTGGGAATTTTGTTATCACTTTTCTTGCACTTTCCAATTTCCAACTCTCCCTCCCCCTCCCCCAGAATTTCCATCCTCTTTCCATCTTTTGTCATGTTTTCCTTTTGATGCCATTTTCCATTCATCACCTCCAAGTCTTACCCATCAATTCTTACTTCATATCTCCTCTTGTCTTTTCCTGACATTTTGTTCTATTTACTACGTCATTTGAGAGGATTATTTATCATCCAAACAGGGAATAATAGATTTCTAGCTATGTGGGGGAAACAGTAACACCAAATCAGGGCTATTTTAGGGAGAAGAGGATATAGAATTATGCATGAAGGAAAGGCAAAGCTGCACGACTCTGAACAAGTCAACTGCTTCCGGGTCAAGCTCCTATCAGCCAGTGGAGATAGTGGATGCCAAAGGTCAAAGTCTTCCACCAGTTGTTATACTTTTTTTTTTTTCCTAACTAGGGATATCAGACCCTCAAATGTACTGATATTGCATTTTAAGACTATGCTACTCTGCAAAAAAACAGTTGAGGGTTTTGTAAGGGATGGCATCAGCCATGCTTGTTTAGGGAGCAAGTCAGTTCATCACTATTTGGTGGCTCTTTGCTGTCTCTTTCTTGGAGAGCATGGACAGGGTTTGGGACAAATTCAGCAATAATTCACTCCTCCAAAGTGCATTTGCTTCTGCTTCTCAGTGGCCCAACTAAAATGGCTACATTTGAAATATGGCCTTGATTTCTCCAAAACCAGCTTTTTGATTGGCTCTGCAATGGTTTTGTGTACTGGCTTTCTAAGACAAAAAACTCACATCTCAATAAATATACAAGTTTTGTCTGGCGTTTCTAATGTTCGTCTCCAGCTTTTTATTGCAGATCTGTGATATGCAGTAGTAGTACACATATTAGGAGTCATCAACAGAAAATGCTTATGAGAAAACTATGCATGAATTTCAAAACTTTTTACAAAAATAAACACCTTTTGGCCGGCGCCGTGGCTCAACAGGCTAATCCTCTGCCTTGCGGCGCCGGCACACTGGATTCTAGTCCCGGTTGGGGCATCAGAGTCTGTCCAGGTTGCCCCTCTTCCAGGCCAGCTCTCTGCTGTGGCCAGGGAGTGCAGTGGAGGATGGCCCAGGTGCTTGGGCCCTGCACCCCATGGGAGACCAGGAGAAGCACCTGGCTCCTGGCTCCTGCCATCAGATGTGCGCGATGCGCAGGACGCAGCACGCCGACCGCGGCGGCCATTGGAGGGTGAACCAACGGCAAAAGGAAGACCTTTCTCTCTGTCTCTCTCTCTCTCTCACTGTCCACTCTGCCTGTCAAAAATAAAAAAAAAAAAACACCTTTTAATTCTCCCTTGAACACCTGACAATTTGATATATGTTGGTGGATGCTAATAAGCACAGGAAACATGCTTTGCATTTGTGAGCAACTAGAAGTCTGGAGCTGCTAAATACATGGATGAACGAAGCACACAGCGTGGATTTGATGCACAGGTAATGAACTAAGTAAAAAACTTTGTCTAAAGTGAGTCTTGTTTTTTTAAAGCATTTATTTGAAGGCAGAGTGACAGAGGGAGGGGGATGGAGAGCAAGACAGACAGACAGAAAGACATTGATTCTTCATCAGCTGATTCACTCCTCAAATGATCACAACGGGCCAAAGCCAGGAGCTCAGAACTCCATCCAGGTCTCCCATATGGGTGGCAGGAGCCCAAAGACTTTGGCCATCATCTGTTTCTTTCCTCAGACTCTTAGCAGGGAGCTGAACTGGAAACAGAGCAGCTGAGACTTGAACTGGTGCTTTGATATGGGATGTCAGTATCATACATGTCAGTTTAACCAGCTGTGCCACCTGAGTCCCTACAGTGAGTCTAAAACATTGGGAACAGGGGCTGGTTCTTGTAGCTCCTGACCATCTTCCCACTGGATCCCTCTAACACACCTAGAGAGCAGCAAAAGATGCCTTAAGTACTGTGGCCTTGCTACCCATGTGGGAGACCTGGATGGGATGCTGGGGTCCTGGATTTGGCCTGTTCCAGGCTGTGGAAGCCACGTGAGGAGTGAACCCGCAGATGCAAATTCTCTCTCTCCCTATCTCTCCCACTCTGCTTCTCTTTGCTTTCAGATCAATAACAGACAATGTTTAAAAGGTTGACATTTCAGTCTATTTATATCCAACACCATCAGTAGGAATTGCATCCTCTAGTCCAGTTTGTCTTGTAGTAGGGGGTAGGATTTAGAGATGTAAACAGTATTGGATATTTACTTCACATCTTATGTGGGTCTTTTCCTCACTATGAAGGGAGTCGGGAGAGTCAACTTTACCTCTCCAAACTGCAACGTGTTCTTTCTAGTGGGATTCCTTCCAAATGGGACAATAGCATTGGACAGCCGATTACCAAAACCCACCCACATGAAAGAAAGGAAAGAATAACGTGGAGTGGACTTGGACTGTCACTGCGTGTTGTGACTGCCATGTCGCCATGCATCTCGTCACACGTGGGAGGGCATGTCTGACATGTCATGCATCTCGTCACACGTGGGAGGGCATGACTGCACAGAAGCACCAGCTCACTTGGACATAGAAATCTGACCTTCTTTCCCCCTACCCATTTACATGGGCCGTCAGCAAGAGTCTCCCCCCAGGCCCTGCACAGGAAGTGATCACACTGCAGCCCTGGTCTCTAAGAAGTTGCTGCAGTGGCTTCTGCAGAGGTGGGTGAGCTCCTGCTACACACAGGCAGGTGTTGTACTGCTCAGACGTTTTCAGCTGTAGGAGACTGAGGTTTTCACAGGGTCCTGTCTTCCAGAACTAATAGCCCACTTCTCAACCACATGGCAGTTAGCAAGGAAACTCCAAACACGTAAGCTAAGCTGCTGACACTGAAGGGAAATAAACCTCCTATCATCCCCTTTATTGGGGGAAACATTGTAATTTTACATATCTAAAATCAATTTTCCCAGAGAACATTAAAAACTAGACAACAACCAATATGATTATTACCTTATCAGGCTGTTAAAAATACACTGGTCATAGATTGCAGAGGAAACCATATTTTATTATTACCCGCGAATGATCCAAAATCACATCACTCATGAACAATTCTTGACAGATGATGCAATCTGTCAGAGCAGAAATTAGTCTCACGGCCACATCTCAGGCTGACTACTAATTTCTTTGTGGTTTATTATGCTAAATGCTGACATGAGCTCTTGGCATTGTAACCACCACCAAGTCCACGTGCAGGAGCCGAGTTTGACTAAAATGAAAATTTCACTTACATTTTGTTTCTGAAATACTTTCCTCAAGCAAACAAGAAAACCAAGTGCATGTGTTAGCATTATTCTAAAACCAAAAACTCTAACAAGTGCGTGAGCATATAGTATAGACGGTCTGCTCGTTACAAGGCTCACTTGCATGGGAGCGACAGCATTTCACACTCACACTCTCAACTCCAAAATCAAACACACCAGCATCACCAGTGACCAAGCACCATACCGATCAGCAACTAGACTTGAAATGTTTTTCTTAATGCCTAACATCAAATAAGTCATTGCTATCAGCAGTAATAGTAAATGATTCTAGAACACAAAGAAGGAATTTGGCACTAAGAACTCTTCAAAAGCAGATATGACTTATTCCATAGTGATTTGCATTATATATAGATGTATATTTATACACACACACACACACACACATATATAAATGTGTATTTTATACACACACATGAACTTGCACGGTGAGGTCTTAAAGAGTTTAGAAGGTCATTTTTGGGGGCTGGTGCTATGGTGCGATGGGCACTGGTTCAAGTCCTTGCTGCTCTACTTCCGATCTACTCTCTGCTATGGCTTGGGAAAGCCAAAGACGGCCCAATTCCTTGGGCCCCTGCACCTACATGGGAGACCCAGAAGCAGCTCCTGGCTTCAGATTGGTGCAACTCCAGCCACTGCGGCCATTTGGGGAGTCACCCAGTGGATGGAAGACCTCTCCCTCTCCCTCCCTCTCTCTCTCTCTCTCCCTCTCTCTCTCTCTCTCTCTCCTTCTGCCTCTCTGTATCTCTGCCTTTCAATAAATAAATAAATCTTTACAAAACAAAAGTCTCATTTGACTAACAAACAACAGTCTATGATTTTTTTTCTCAAACATTCTAAAAGAATGTTCTAGGAATTATGAAGAGTTTGGATTGTCATCTCATTGTTTCCTAGCCATCATATATGGCCCTCAGTAAGAACAGGAGAAACTAAGTCATCTTTCATTTTAAATTACTCTTTTACATCATTTTAAAAGCATGGAAAGAACTCTTCTTCATGTTATTTGTAAATGTGAATAAAATTAACAAGCTCTAGGACTGGTTTCAAGTAACATAAAAATAAGCTTAAAATGCACACAACTAAACGAATGCAATTTCTTTAGTTGAAGGTTTTATAATTGAAACAAAAGGCTTTAAAAATGAAATTTTAGGAGGGTTTATATGGATAGAAAATTGATCCTAACATCACAACTAAATTACTTTTTAAAGTGTTTCTAATTGAGCTAGCAAAACAGTATTTTAAAACTCCATTTCACTTAAAATTTTAACATCTCTTTAAAAGTTGAAGATTTCAACAGCTGTCAGTGAAACATTACTTTACCACTGGCTCTAAAAATACAGTTGCAAATCTTCTACAAGACAGTCTTGGTGCCATCGCAGAGGGGCAGCCACAGGCTTTCTACACAGCACAAAATCCCAGGCGAAGCTTACCACTACACTGCACAGCTAATGCAGACCAGAATAAGCAATCCCTATACGTTAGAGGGTGATCAGGTTTTGAGAAGGTATAGAATGATTTAAATATATGTCAACTCTGATTTTTCATAATATACAACTAGGTTTTATGATGAATGATTTACTGAGGTATCTGATCATCCTAAGTCATTAAGAAAACAAAAATCAATGTATTAAAGTAAGTATCTTTAGCAGAGGAACTTCTTTCTCCTCTCCAGTTCATACTGTCCCCACTGTTTCTGTTACTTTTTTTAAAAAAGATTTATTTATTTATTTGCAAGTCAGAGTTACACAGAGGAGAAGCAGAAATAAAGACATCTTCCATTCAACGGTTCACTCCCCAGTTGGCCGCAACGGCTGGAGCTGCGCCGATCCAAAGCCAGGAGCCAGGAGCTTCTTCCTAGTCTCCCACGTGGGTGCACAGGCCCAAGGACTTGGGCCATCTTCTCCTGCTTTTCCAGGCCATAGCAGAGAGATGAACAGGAAGTGGAGCAGCAGGGTCTCGAACCGGCACCCACATGGGATGCCGGCACTTCAGGCTAGGGCATTAACCCACTGCGTCACAGCGCCGGCCCCTCTTTTGAAGCCATCTTTGAAGACCCTAAAGCAGGTTTACTGTTGGTCTACATCCTATACCAAAACGGAACCTCAGCACGATTCACTTCCCTGTTTGTGAGTCACAAAGCCTATTCTAGCCCCAAAGGCAGTGTCGGCGCAGCACAAAAGGGAAAAATGCAATGTACTCTAATGGACTCGGCAAATACCAACAGGTAAGCCCATGAGGTTGAGTTTTCAAATTGGTTTTGTGATGCAAGATCACAATCCAAGAATTCATCTTGATAAATTCTTACACTGTAATGATCTCTGGTCTTTAAACTTTTAAAACTAAGTAATTCTAACTTACAACATTTTTACATAAGGAACCCATTCATTCTGAAATCAAAATCATTCAACCAATGTCTTTGAGAACTAAGCATATTGAGAACCAAATACTTTAGATTCCAAAAAGTCTCTGTAATTAAACTTTTCTTTTATAAAGAACAATGACATCTGACACCTTTATAAACACAGTAAGCTCGCCACTGAGTCACAGCTGAATAATCACATGTAATTACAATACATACACATGTGAGTGTATTGTTCCAAGAGGTAGAGACACCCAAATTTCCAAGCTTTTTCCATGTCCTGGATCCTACAAAATTACCAGTCCATCGCTAGATCTGCGCTCCCACATGCTACCAAATTCCGACAGTGTTACCAATATATGTTTCCCAAAGTTCTATTTCACATTCAACCATGGATTTGTGAAATACTATGGAGCCACTATGAGACTACTCAAACTCACACAGGAGTTTGGTAAAGTTGCAGGATGTAAAATCAACACACAAAAATCAACAGCCTCTGTATACACAGACAACACCAGGGCTGAGAAAGAACTTCCAAGATCAATCTCATTCATAATAACTACAAAAAAAAGTAAATACCTTGGAATAAATTTAACCAAGGATGACAAAGATCTCTACAATGACAATTATAAAAACTAAAGAAATAAAAGATACAAAAAAATGGAAAACTCTTCATGGATTGGAAGAATCAGTATCATCAAAATGTCCATTCTTCCAAAAGCAATTTACAGATTCAATGTGATACCAATCAAAATACCAAAAACATTCTTATCTTCTCAGATCTAGAAAAAATGCTGAAATTCACATGTAAACACAGGAGACCCAGAACAGCTAAAGTAATCTCATACAACAAAAATAAACTCAGAGGCATCACAACACCAGATTACAAGACATACTACAGGGTAGACATCACCCAAACAGCCTGGTACTCGTACAAAAACAGATGGACAGGCCAATGGAACAGAATAGAAATGCCAGAAATCCATGCATCTACAACCAACTTATCTTTGACAAAGGAGATAAAAATCAAGCCCTGGAGCAAGGATAGTCTCTTCAACGCATGGGGCTGGGAAAAGTGGATCTGCACGTGCAGAAGCATGAAGCAAGACCCATTAGCGAAACCTTACACATCATGCACAAATCCACTCAAAATGGATTAAAGATCTAAATCTATGATCCAATACCATCACATTATTAAAGAACATTGGGGAAACCCTACAAGACCCTGGGATACACAAAAAGTTCTTGGAAAAACCTCAGAGGCACAGTCAGAGCCAAAGCTGACAAATGGGATTAAATGGGATCATATTGAGAAACTTCTGCACTGCAAAGGAAGCACTCAGCAAAGTGAAAAAGCAACCAACAGAATGGGAAAAAATACCTTCCAACTATGGAACTGATAAAGGATTACTATCCAGAATCTATCAAGAGCTCAAGAAACTCCGCAACAACAAAACAATCCAGTTGAGAAATGGACAGAGGACTTCAACAGGCATTTTTCAAAAGATGACATTCAAATGGCCAACAGACACATGGAAGAATGCTCAGGATCACTAGCCATCATGGAAATGCAAATAGAAACTGCAGTGTGGTTTCACCTCATCCCACTCAGAATTACTCTTACAGAAATCAAAAAATAATAAATATTGGCATGTATGTGGGAAAAAGGTACCCTAATCCACTGTTGGTGGTAATGTCAACTGGTGCAGCCACTGTGGAAGACAGCATGGAGATTCCTCAGAGATCTGAAAATAGATCTACCAATGACCCAGCCATCCCACTCCTGGGAATTTACCCAGTGGATAGGAAATCGGCATCTGAAAGATTTATCTGTACCCCCATGTTTATTGCACTCAATTCACAATAGTTAAGATATGGAATCAACCCACGTGCCCATCAACCGATGACTGAATAATGAAATTATGATACACACACACACACAATGGAATATTACTTAGACAAAAATGGAAGGAATTCTGTCCTTTGCAACAAAATGGATGCCACTGGAAACCATGATACCTACTGAAATAAGCTAACACCAAAAAGACAAATACCTTATTTCCCCTGATCCATGTTAAGTAATAGAGTATAAAAATGTAATGTATATTAGCAAAATTGACACTTTGAGAATTGATTATTGTTTATAGCCCTTGTTGCTACTGTTGTAGAACAGTGGTTTTTTCCCCTATTTTTAAAAAAAAATTCTTTACTTAAATAGTGTTAATCTTATGATTATAAAATAAGTTGAAAGTATGTCATTGTGAAAAATTAACAGACTAAGAAAGGAAGGAGGAGGGGGGTAGGGTGGGAAGTATCACAATGCTCCTACATTTGTATATATGAAATACATGAATTTGCTCACCTTATGTAAATAATATGTGTTAAAAAATAAAAGTGATAATAAGAAAAAAAATTTGGAAAAATAAAAATATGTGCTGTTAGTAGGCAGTTGTTGCGAAAGCAAATCCCGTCGATGAGAAGCAAGCAGAAAACAAGAGAACCCGGAGAGGGAGGAGGAAAAGTCCTGTCTCTCCCCAGTGCTAATGGGACTCAAGGAAGGGAACAGCAGAGTGGCTGTTGGAAACGGGCGAGATGCCTTGAAGGTTAGATGTTGCACTGGAGCACAACCCACCAGATAGTTAAATCAACAAGTTGGGCAGATCCAGGAGGGAAACTCGAGCCATACTATCTCTGGGGATCCTTGATACATATGGGGTCACATGAAGAGATCATTCAAATAATGATCTATCACACAACCACTTTATGCCAGGCAAGTTGAAATAAGGCTTAGCTTTGAATCCAAAAGCAGCCACTCTCAAGAGAGGTTACAAAACAGTGTAACAGGACAGGATGGAGAGTTAGCCAATTAGAGCAACAGGAAGGGCTCTCTGGTGTGCAAGGGGAATGGCACCTCCTACAGCTGTGCTTAGCAGGAGTCTTGGCAGGGACTTTAGTCTCTCAGGGGACAGGAACAGTTTCCAAAGAAACTGCTGAGCTAGACCTGGAGGTCAGGAGAAGAGAGAGAGAAGGAGGAAGTGGGTATTGCAGCCCACGACACTGTCATGGCAGTGACAGAGCTTGGCCTGCGTGAGCGACTGCAGGGAGCTCAGTGGGCCTGGAGACGGCTGAGCCCGTGCGCTGGCGAGAGGTGAGGCCGGGCAGACATCCAAGGGCAGGGGACTCGGCTCTTGCACCTCAGGCTCCTTTGAGCATCCCCTGATGGTGGGGTGGGGACGCTAAGCTAAGTGTCACCACCACTATAGGCTTCTTGACTTATCCTTACACCTCTCTCTCACAAGACAACTCTGCAAACGTGCCCATGCTCAGGCATAGCACAGAGAGGCATTCTCTTTATCATGTCAGATTCACTCTGTTCATGGAGGAAGATGTGGGTCTGACATGTATTAAAAAGATTTATTGGCCGGCGCCGTGGCTCAACAGGCTAATCCTCCGCCTTGCGGCGCCGGCACACCGGGTTCTAGTCCCGGTTGGGGCGCCGGATTCTGTCCCGGTTGCCCCTCTTCCAGGCCAGCTCTCTGCTGTGGCCCGGGAGTGCAGTGGAGGATGGCCCAAGTGCTTGGGCCCTGCACCCGCATGGGAGACCAGGAGAAGCACCTGGCTCCTGGCTCCTGCCATCGGACGAGCGCGGTGCGCCGTCTGCGGCGGCCATTGGAGGGTGAACCAACGGCAACGGAAGACCTTTCTCTCTCTCTCTCTCTCTCTCACTGTCCACTCTGCCTGTCAAAAAAAAAAAAAAAAAGATTTATTTATTTGAAAGGCAGAGTTACAAAGAGGCTGAGAGACAGAGACAGAGAGAGAGGGAGGAAGGGAGAGAGGGAAGGAGGGAACGAAGGGGAGAGAGAATGTTTTTTATCCACTGGTTCTCTCCCCAAATGGCCATAATAGATAGGGCTGCACCAGTCAGAGGCCAGGAGCTTCTTCCTGGTCTACCTGGGCCATCTTCTACTGCCTTCCCAGGCCATAGCAGAGAGCTGGATCAGAAGAGGAGCAGCTGGGTCTCAAACAGGCGCCCATATGAGATACTGGTACTGCAGGCTGTAGCTTTACCCGCTACACCACAGCGCTGGCCCTGAAGACACACTTTGAAAAAAAAGATTGTTGTATATGGTGAGAGGCAGGGATAAACTCAAGATTGGTCAAAGGCTTTAATTTAATACAGGAAACTGAAATTTCTGGAAGAAACTGGGAGAGACACTTCATGACACCGGTGTCGTTGTTGAGTTTGTGGCTAAGACCCCCAAAGCACGGTAAAGAAAAACAAAACTAGACAAATAGGATTATATCAGAGTCAGAAGCGTCAGCCAAGCAAAGGAAACCAACAGAATAGGAGAAAATATTTTCAAGCTATGTAAGCAACAGAGGATTAACATCCAGAATATATCAGCAACTCACACAACTCAAAAAGAAAATCAATCCGGTAAAGAAATGTGCAAAGGATCTCAACAGTTGTCAAAAGAAATAGAAATGGTCAACAAATACATGAAAAAATGCTCAACATCAGTAGCCATCAGGGAAATGCAAATCAACATCACAATCAGATATCACCTCACCACTCACAACGGCTATTACTCAAAAGACAGCAACCACAGATACTGAGTTACAGTTGGATAGGAAAAAGATTTCCTGGGGCACAATAGGTTTACTGTTCCTCAATCTAATATGCCATGTAGTTCAAAAAAGCTGGGAGAAAAGATTGATTCTGAATGTTTGCACTGCAGAGGAATGATTAATATTTGAGGATGTACACACTTTTATCCGATTTGAACATTATTCAGTCTCAGTGTATGCATTTATGGAAACATCACATAACACCCTAGAAATATATACAATTTTCTGTGTCAATTTCCTAAACATAGCTATTCACAAATTCAATGATCAGTGTAATGATACAACACACCGAGACTTCAGTGAATCTTCCTACCAGGTTATATAAAAAGACCTGCTGTCATGCAGTGGGTAAAGCCACCGCCTGCAGTGCCTGCATCCATATGGGTGGCTGGTTTGAGTCCCAGCTGTTCCACTTGCGATCCAGCTGCTATGGCCTGGAAAGCAGTATTAGATGGTCCAAGTCCTTGGGCCCCTGTACCCGTGTGGGAGACCCAGAGGAAGCTCCTGGCTCCTGGCCTCAGATCAGCTCAACTCTGGCTGTTGAGGGCATTTGGGGGGTGAACCACTGGATAAAGGACCTCTCTCTGGCTCTACCTTTCTCTGTAACTCTTTCAAATAAATAAAATAATTTTTTTTAAAAGAAGACAACAAGTACATACTTCCATGTGGTTGCACCAATGTGTTATGACATTTGACAGGAGAATCTTGTTGTTACCGGCATGTGTAACTACTAGAATGGGTGCTTGGGGAAGGCAGAAATTGTGATGACCACACACTCTGGCTGCACAGTAAGAGCTCTGTGGTGCCAGCGGTGGCTCTGCCTGGCTTTGCACTGCGCACTGCAGGAAGGATGGCAGTCCCCAGTGCTGCACGGTGTACAACCTCAACAACCTACACTGTCGCCTACTAGCTATTGGCTTTACCACACACACACACACACACACATACCTTACTGATTACCACATTCTATTCCAATGTGGAAAACAATCTTAACTTTCAAACTATCAGTGAAACACCTAGAACTGTCTAGCTCAATGCCAGTGTCACAGAAGTATAAACTCCCAGAGGCCAATGAACTCATTTCATGAGTCTTATTCCAGGCATCTGGTGAGTGTTCAGTGAATGAATAAAGCATTTTGGCATTTCTGTAGTGTAAGCACAGCTGGATCTGAGGGCAAACTGGAGTCACTAACAGTTGTTTCTAGAGTCACTCAGTCACTCCTTCTTTTGTGGTTATTGGTAGAGTCCTTTGTTAAAATATGGAGAGGCAGAGGCAAGGGTACATTTGTGGGTGTGCACATGTGCGCACGCGTGTGCACACACATACACACAGCACTCCCAATCACTGGTTCACTCTCCAAATGTTCACACCACAAAGGGCCAGGGCCAACGCCAGGAGGCAGGAACTCAATCCAGGTCCTTCATACGGGTGACAGGAGCCTGGTTACTGCAGATTTGACTGCTGCCTCCCAAGGTGTCCATTAGGAAGAACCTGGGGCCAGGAGCCAGGAACCGACCTAGGACTTCTGGTGTGGCCTGGGGCACTGTAACTGCTCGGCTAACCTGCTGCTCCCTGGAATGATCCTTTATGGCCTGCCAACATCAGGACCTCAATCTGCCATGGGCCAGTCTTCCAAGGTTTGCTGCCTATCTGAGGACACTGCTCTGTATGTCATAGACAAGGACCATTTGGGGCATTTAATAACCTACACTTTCCTGAAAGTATTTCCACACAAGTTCATCTGTAGGAGGAAATAATTCACTGTAACTTGAATAGCATTTCCATGGGCTCCTGCCACCAACCACTACTTCCTCACACCTATTGCCCATCAACCTCCTCATCCTGCCAATGTCAACTAAAAACATACCAAGTTCATTACGAACTCAAGCATCTCCCGCATTCCCACACTCTAGATGCTTACCCCCTGCCTGCCATCTGAAGACAGCAGGTGCACTTGGGAAAGTTCTCGGAATCTACACTGCTGGCCAAGTGGCTGGAGCAGAATCTAGGCAGGTGGGCTGCACAGTGACAGGAAACAAAAGAAGGTCATTTAAACTTCAGGGAGTTCAAGAGCAGAATAAAGTTTATTTCCTTCACATCTGGAAGGGTGTGTTGTTTTGTTCATTCCTAAATTTCAAGGGAAGAATGCCATTTTAAAAATGCCTTTAATAATAAGGAAAAAGGAAGTGATAATAGGTGAAATTGGCTGTTTGAAAGTAAGGTGAGAGGCATTTTGGACTAGAAAACAAAAGAAATTGTATGGTACAATTACGAAATGTGTACAACAAAACTGGAACCAAAGGGAGCAACTATTGCAAAAACAACACACGAGGAAAAGACAAAAAACAAATGATCTCATCTGAATAATTAACTTCAATGCTGTTCTAGTCAAGATCAATTTTTAAAAACTGCACAAAATGGCAAATCTGCTCTGAGAGATGGCAGTGGATGGCCTAAGGACACATCTGCTGCTCCTGTCCCGGAGAACACAGCCCTCAGTCCGGGACCTCTAGGCTGCAATTTGCATTTTCTAGTGATCTTTTAGGAAGCCCTATTCAAAACAACCTCTCAGCAAGGGCACACATTTCTGTTTAGCCGTATGCATAATCAGAATAAATAGCTATTTGCTGGCGACTATCCAAAACATTCATTCAACACTGTTTTAGGAGCAAGTCCATGAAATGCAATCCGCGTCCCCAAATCTCTCTCGAGATATGGAATCCAAACCAGGAGTGACATCTTTGAATCCCCGTGGTCTGCATGTTGTGTGATGGTAATGAGATTAGAAACTAGAATGCAACTATTTGATCACAGGAATGTCTACCTTGTATTACGTCTCCTTGCATTTTAAGCATGTAGGCTGTACACATAGCTAATGATTATTTTGCAAGGTCTATTTGTCTACTGTAGTGTTTCCGCATAGCCTATTCCTTTCTATAACAGAAAAAAAGCATCAAGAGGAGATATATTCGCTCTGTGATATTCTGTGATAGAATAAATTCTGAAAATCAACATTCCAGGTCTTGCTCTTCTACTGAAACAAAGACTACTTGGACCTCTTTGGTTTTTCTTGAGGTACAGATATTTAATAGACAAGAATGTCTTAAGTGACAAAGATGACCAAACGAGACGACATACATTTGCTTTCCTGTCTGCCCATTCCTTCGCATCTATCTTTTATCTTTAGAATACTCCGGTGCCTGGGACAGTCCAGCAATTCAAGCATCTACTGCCAGACTCTCCTCCACCTGCTGTCCCTCTCCCACTGAAACCAACCCTTCCTTTATCTTTAGTCTTCTGAGCATGTGTTCTCTAGTACTGCTTTTTGATTCAAAGGTTTATCTTCCACAGTGAATTTTACGCAGCAGAAGTACTTTGACTGAGGGGTCATTCCAATGATCACCGAATCCCACGTCCCCCCTGCCCGTCTCTTAGGATGCACCAGGCTACACTTGTCCCCACACAGCAGCACAGTTCCTGCCTTTCTCTATTTAGTTCTCTTCACAGATGGAGCTTTTCAATGCCCACAAAAGATCTGGCTTAAGCTCACTGGCACCATTCCCGCTTGAAGAAGTTCTCATTCTCCATTGCAAAGTGAGGCTGGTTCAAAACGCTAGCGCACTTGCCAAATCAAATTCTCTCCAAGAATTAAGTACACACGGAAAGCAAATGGATGTTGACCTCTTTTGTCGGCAGCCCCGATGGTGGATAATTTCTTGGGCAAGTGTTTGTCAAATGCAGCTTGAAGTCTATTTTTTAATTTTTTTCCTTTACTTTGGAGAGTGGGTATTTGAGGAAAGCTTATTTTAGTGGGAAATACCATTACAGACTGATGAGTCCAACACATTCAAGAGTCGTGCACTAGGGCAACGGTGAACACAAGAAGGAAACCCCTTCCTTGACCCTCTGCATATTTACAGGGACAAAAAGCTGCCAGTACTTCTACTAATAAAGCTATAAGCAGAGAACACTAAGCTGAAGGCCATCAAAGTATTATTTTGCCACTTAGTGCCCACTGGCACAGATCTGATGAGGCTGAGTAGCACCACGGGGGGCACTGAAATGCAAGGGTCAGTGTCAGACTTACGTACGATTCTTAGTACAAGGATTGTATGTACCAGAATCCAAATGCTATGTAGAATGACCTTGTCTGAGGGATATGCAAAGTCTACAATACCAGAGTTTGCCATTTAGATTTGCTGTGTCGTGGCCAATCATTCCAGTTTCGGGGCCCTTGTTTGTAGGAGGTTTCCTCTCTCATCACAAAGCTAAATGGACTCTGGTTCCTATTTGGGAAGGGAGGGCTGGGGCTCAGTGGATTTTGCCAAGATCCAGTTGAACATCGTGAGCACCTCAGTGGAGTCTGTGTTGTCAGAGGGTCGCACACACACTGCCCCTGCAGTGATGGAAATCAATGTAATTGATGGAAATCAATGGAGGAAAGAGCCCTCACATCGCCAGCTCGTCTGCTGTCCTGGACTGCATGCCTGCACAGGCACTTTTCAGGGCAAAAAAAAAAGCCTCACAACAGAAATAGAGGTTTTTTTTTCCCACCACCCAGACAAGAGCAAGAGGAGCAAAGGAGTCTGTAAGAAGGGAATGGAGTGCTCACAAAACCCACTTCAACGACTCTGGCGTCCTGCCTGGGGCAGTCTGGAGTGAGGTGATCGTAGCACATCAGGTGGATTTCAGATCTGAAAGTGAAGTCCAATTAGACCAGGCTAATGAGTGGCCAGTTCTTCTCAGAAACTGAGATACTTTTAGTATTTACTACAAATCCGCAGATATTTTAAATGTGTTATATATGAATTTAAAAAGTAGCATCTGTGTAGGTACCTATTTACCTGTAGCCCCCCCCCCACACACACACACGTTAAACTCTGCTGATTCTAAGCCAATTACAAAGATACACCAAAGAGTTCATGGAAAAATTAGAATTCAAACATAGCTTTTTTTGCCTCAAAGAAATTCTGACAAAATTCTCTCAGGTTTTCCATGGTACACATTGCTAGGAGTTTCTTAAAGACTCCTCGTACGCCTGGATTTCAAAAATTTTATACTGAAATGAACATTTTTTTTTTTTTTTGACAGGCAGAGTGGACAGTGAGAGAGAGAGACAGAGAGAAAGGTCTTCCTTTGCTGTTGGTTCACCCTCCAATGGCCACTGAGGCCGGCGCACTGCGCTGATCTGAAGGCAGGAGCCAGGTGCTTCTCCTGGTCTCCCATGGGGTGCAGGGCCCAAGCACTTAGGCCATCCTCCACTGCACTCCCTGGCCACAGCAGAGAGCTGGCCTGGAAGAGGGGCAACCGGGACAGAATCCGGTGCCCCGACCGGGACTAGAACCCGGTGTGCCGGCGCCGCAGGCGCAAGATTAGCCTATTGAGCTGCAGCGCCGGCCAACATCTTTTAATTCAATCTTTTTCCAAAACTTTTTAAATACACTCAAATGTGCATTACATACATTTAAATCTTTTTCACATTGGACTTTAAGAATTTTTTTCTTCTTAAAATCAGATAGGAATTCTTTATGAATGAACAAAAATGCTAAGTTGCCACCCATTCTCTCGTAGCCTCAACGCTAACAGCTAATGTCACCTTACATCTATAGTATTATTAGGTCACGGATTTCTTCAAAGAGTTTAAAAGACCACCCAGGAGTTTCACGTGGTTGAGGCAGCCATCTTGAGCTTACCCCAAAGCCAGAATGCTGGGGTACATGTCTCCCATCAGTTACCACCTGTCATATCTGTGCTTGATTCAACATGAAGGATCATCTTAGATTCTGACAATACTCTGATCTTTTCTCTTTGCCCCTATAAAAACTAGAGCAAAAAAGAAAAGTCAAGAATCTTCATACCTTTTTCAGAAATGGTTTCATCATCTGAGGCTTAGAAACTTCAGGAAAACGTGAGCCACCCAAGGAGATCAGAAAAGCCCCCGTCACAGATGGAGAGAGAAATCTGAATGCCCTAACAGTTTCTGAGTACAGAGAAAGTGAGAAACAGTTTTCAGAAGGGGCATCAGAACCATGGAATGCTCATTAGCTGTTTGGCCATGGGAAAAACATCTGTAAATGATAACAAAAAAGTTTTATGAAGAAAAAATTCCTGAGGAACATGTTGGAATCCAGAGTAACAAAGAGTTGAGGTAATTTGTATGTAGAGCCATAATGTTATTTTTAGAGCTTTCGTGGAATATCTTCGGGTTTATTAATACTCGGTGTTAAATATTGAAACAGTTACATGGTGTTCTTTTCAAAAGAGGGCTATTTTTATCTCCTATATTATCAAACTGGAGGTCTGATTTTTTTTCTCCTGCTCATGAGAACAATTATTTGATGTAATTTGGGTATTGATAAACAAGTTGAACGACATTTATGTAATTTTCACTAGACCTGCAGGCATGTTCATACAATTAATTACTATATTACTACATACAGTCCTTTAAAATGTTTTAAAATGTTTCCTATTAAAATAAGTTTTATTTTTATTATCACAAGTTTTACATGTATATATATGCAATTTTAGAGAAGCTAGGAAAATGAAAAAAACTGAAAATATTAAAATAAAATGATCCAGGATTTCGGCTTCTCATCAAGATGGAATAATAAAGTCAGAATTTAACTTCCTAATACAACTAAAAAAGCAAATGGACAAAATCAAGGAAAAAAACACCTCAAGATATTGGCCATAAGGCAAAGGAGGAGAGCAGCTTTAATGAACAAGACACAATGAGATGAGGAAGATGGCAGAATAGGGAGGGAGGTTACTGCTCTCAAGAGGGGAAGATAGTTTTAAAAAAGTGGAAAGAGTGCAGTCTCAGCGAAGAGTCTGGTAAAAAAATGACAGAGAAAACTCCATGCAACTTAGAGGGACACTGCAGACCCACATGGGGGTGCAGATGTGCACAACCCAGGACCCCAGCAGCCAAAAGCCTCAGCACCAGCTTTGGAGAGTGAGGTGAGACCAGATGGCAGCAGCCCAAACCACTGTGATAAGGCTGCTGGAACAGCCTGGCTGAGTAGGACTTGGAGCCCTCTAGGGGGTAGTGCACCTGCCAACCTTGAGGAAAAAAAAGGAGGGGCATATTTCTCTTTCTCTGATTACCCAGCACCAGTGTCCTATAACTAGCCAAGAGAAGGCAGGTGTCATTTTGGACATATGTAACAGTATCCATGCACCCAGAAAAACCAGCCAAGTGAAGACACCCAAGTCTGGCTGGGTGCTCGTGACTGTGGGAGCCTTGTGTGCTGTAACTGCGCAAACACTATGGCTGTTTGTGAGGGTACATGGTGTGGCCGGGTCTTTGGGCAGTCACTGTGGGCAGCTCCACACATTTGGGCTCCCTGATTCCCTGGTGAGGGTCACTGCTGCGGGATCTGTGCACAGATCCTTTGTGTAGTTCTTGTGGCAGTGTGAATATTATACCCACTGGGACTAGTGCCCAGGCATTGGTCTCCTTGGAGCAGAGGAAGTCAACATGGGCCTATGCCAACAGAGCAGATTAATCCCCTCTGGTTTTAAAAAAATGCCATCTTACTTGTTAAAATGATCATTTTAAGTTCATAATTGATCAGAAAGATAGGATTGTCAAAGGGATCACATAAATAAGACCAGTGTCTGCTAATAATAATTGATAGAATTAAAAAGGAGAGAATGATCTAACATGGGAAGTGGGATACACAGCAGACACATAGAATGGCAAATGCCCTAAATAGCACTCTGGCCTTAGAATCAGCTCTTAAGGCATTCAATCTGGCTGAAAAGCCGATGAGAGTTTCCCAGGCATGGAAAGCCAAGACACTGTGGCAAAAAATGACCTAAATGAAAGATCTCTGAGTGACATCCCAGCAGAAAGAACAGGCCATCAAAGGAGGTACCTTTCTCTGAAGGGAGGAGAGAACTTCCAACTTTGACTATGGCCTTGTCTAAATAAGGTTGGAGTTGGTGAACTCAAGGGGCTTCTATAACCTTGGCAGCTCATGACAAGAGACTCAGGTGATTACTGACATCATAAACAAGAGTGTCAATTGTTAAATCAACAACAGGAGTCACTGTGCACTTAGTCCCCATGTAGGATCTCTGTCCTTAATGTGTTGTACAATGTGAATTAACAGTAAAACTAGTATTCAAACAGTACTCTATACTTTGTGTGCTTGTGTGAGTGCAATCTGTTGAAATCTTTTTTTAGTATATACTAAGTTGATTTTCTCTATATAAAGATAATTGAAAATGAAAATGATTGAGATCAAGAATGGGATGGGAGAGGGAGTAGGAGAAGGAATGGTTTGTGGGTGGGAGGGTGGTTATGGAGGGAAAAACCACTATAATCCAAAAGTTGTATTTTTGAAATTTATATTTATTGTATGTCTTTAAAAAAATTCACCAAGCCTAATTTTGGAGTCACCTTGGCACTCCCCTCCCCCTGGAGCAGTTAACAGAGCTCCCTGGCCACACCCAGCACATGCCTATGGGTGTTTACTGAAAGAGCAGACACTCCACTAAGCCACAGAGGCTTAGGCCAAAGACCAAAGCCATCACAGGGAAACAAATAAACTAAGTATCTCCACAAAAGCCCAAAAATAACTCCAGAAACAAGAATAAGGAAGACAACATGATGCCCTAAAGGAACACAACAACACTTCAATACTAGAATGTGAAGATGAAGAGATTGAAGAAATGCAGGAAAGACTTCAAAAAATTGATCATAGGATTACTCAGAAGTAATCAGAAGCAAATCCTGGAATTAACAAAATCCACATATGACATGAATGAACATTTTTCCCATGAAATTGAGATTTTAGAGAAATCAAAATGAAATATTGAAAATGAAGAATTCAATAGATTAAATAAAAATGTGATGGAAAGCCTCAACGACAGACTCAGTGAGGCAGAAGAAAGAATATTCGAGTCAGAAGACAAATCTCTGGGAATTTTACAGTCAGACCAAAAAAAGAGAAGACATTAGACAACTAGAAACAGTGTTGGAGATTATATGGGATACTATAGAACAACTCAGCATACCGGTCTTAGGAGTTCCTGAAGGTGTGAAGTAGAGAATGCATTAGAAGGCCTTTTTAGTGAAAAAACTACAGAAAACTTTCCTAATTTGGAGAAAGAAAAGGATGTCCAAGTACAGGAAGCACTCACAAAAGACGCTTAAGGATGTGCTACACACCAACACTATGAAGGCAGGCGAAGGCAGAAAATCTCCCAGTAAAATAGAAAGGAAATCCAAAGTAGACAATAGGAACATTTATGGAAAAATAGCAGGGAAATTGAACTTACTCTGGTTTTTCTTTGTAGTTTCTTAGTTTTCAAAAATATCTTGTTATTGGGAATCCAGCCATATATTAAAGCAATCTGTTTTTTCTTCTCTTATTATATACCATTTGTGTGATTACAGTTTTAAGTTAGTTCTTATGTATTTAGGCAGAAGATTGTATTCGTTATTTTAAATTACTTTTTTTCTTGTCTTTGAAGCTCAGTCCATAAGTGTGTTGTTCCCACAAAAGAAAATACTTGGGTTTGCATTACTTGAATACTTGAAAACTGAAATTGATAAGATACATTAGGTAATCACTTAGGTTTTTATCTCTGGATAAAATTAGAAATGAAATAAAAATTTGCACTACCTAAAGGATGAAAATAATGGTAGTGCTTATAAGCACTGTGAACCCTTTTGTGTTTGAGGCATTAAAAATTCAAGTGTTACTAGATTTTTCTCCTGAAATCCTGATCTTTTATTTCATGCATTTACTCTTAATATTGATGTTGCAGAACAGCAGGGTTAAAGTGTCCTTATATCTGTGTTCATTATGAATCTCAAAGCTTTTCTAATTAGGAAATAATAGTCCCAAAAACACTCTCATTTTTTTGGATAACATTTTACCCAGTAATGGTATTTTATATACCTTTAATCATTTTAATAAAATGCCTGTAAAAATCAAAATAGTGCATATTGTATTTGAACTAGCTAGTGAATAAGAAAAAAACTAGCTTATCGAGACTGTGGATGTTCCCGTAAATTTCAAAATTTTTTTTCTAAGATTTATTTATTTACTTGTAAGTTGGAGTTACACAGAGATAGAAGGACAGGCTGGGGGGAGAGAGGGGGAGAGCGGGGGGGGGGGGGGGGGAGGCGGGGAGGGGGAGGGAGAAGCGGGAGGGGGAGAGGGAGCGAGAGGGAGCGAGAGGGAGCGAGAGGGAGCGAGAGGGAGCGAGAGGGAGCGAGAGGGAGCGAGAGGGAGCGAGAGGGAGCGAGAGGGAGCGAGAGGGAGCGAGAGGGAGCGAGAGAGATCGTCCATCAGCTGGTTCACTTCCCAGATGGCTACAACGGTCGGAGCGGTGCCGGTGCCAATCCGAAGCCAGGAGCCAGAAGCTTCCTTCGGGTCTTCCGCGCGAGTGCAGGGGCTCAAGGACTTGTGCCGTCTTCCACTGCTTTCCCAGGCCACAGCAGAGAGCTGGATTGGAAGTGGAGCAGCCAGGACTCGAACTGGTACCCCTAAGGGATGCTGGCACTGCAGGCAGTGGCTTTACCTGCTACACCACAGCGCAGGCTCCAAATTTCAAAGTTTTTAATAAAGGAACTTTCAGAGGTAGGCTGAGATGCAACAGAATCCATGCAGCTAGCTCCTGTGACATGGAAAGGAACCCCAGAGGCAGTGGAGGACCTGTGAGGACAGTTACTGGCCGTGGTTGTGGTTGTGGTCTGCTTGTACTTTACAGGTACTGACTGACACACTGACATTCTTGTTGCCCGATTATCTGGAGTAGTGTCCTTCACCTATCTGTACCAAAATAACTGTAAGTTAATGGAACCTATAAGGAAACTTTATGACTGTATTGTATTTGGGAGCCTTTGTACAGCCAGGTAAAGTTTCCATTATATAAAAAGTATTTGGATTTAAGGC